>JAPMOQ010057540.1:159771-242794 GCA_026543055.1 Argiope trifasciata | reverse complement strand
TATATATATATATATATATATATATATATATATATATATATATATTGGAATCCGAAAAGTTGCGGATTGCATTGCGCATTTAAAATTGTCTCATCGCACGATAAAATTAAGAGAAACAAAGTTAAGCAAATTAATTCTCCAAATTAATTTTTCTGTCTTTATTATCATCAAAATTTAATGTTCATATCATTAATTGATAATACCTGATATCTGAGTAACAAGCTATAAAAAATAATCATGGTAAAAAAATGTCTCAATATTGAAATTTGAAATCTTAGGGATAACAATGCACATTTAAAATTATCTTATCCCATGATAAAATTGAAGAAAGATGAATTCTAAAAATATGAATGTTCCAAATTAGTTTTTCAGCTTTTATAATCAAAATCTAACTATCATAACACTATTGTTTAACAACTCCTGACATCTGCGTTATATTAAAATAAGAAAAGCATGTTTTTCTCATGCTAAAAAAAGTAACGAATTTCTTTCAACCATAAAGTGTTGAAATCGTTTATTATTATAACTGTTACTATTATTTTGAAACTTTTAAATATTTATTTTTCTTCTTTAAGCTAAATACAGTAAATACAGATAGATTTACTTTTTTCATCAAATTTAAAACAAATAAATACCGTATCTTATATCTCAGCTATTTATTTATTTGTATAATAAATTCGTATATTTCTCATCATATATGTCCTTTACACTTGATAAGGCAAAATAGATAAGGAAGAAGTCTAAGTGGGGAGGTTTTTGTTTTTCTTTTCTATAAGATAAAATCAAATCAGTAGCAAAGTTTTGAAAAAAACTTCTTAAGTGATTTCCTTAATAATTAAAGTGTTACCGCGAATTCTTAAGAGTTATTATTAATTGTGAACTTCTCTGTTTTTGTCACTACAGTTTCTTTTAAAAAGAACGTACATAGCTCAAAACTTTGCGTCGGAGCATTATGAATTATATGGAAGATTTTCACATTAATTATGAAAATTTTAATTTCCTATTGGAAGCGAAGAGAGAAAAAGGAAGAAAGCTACTTTTAAATATTTTATCAAAATATAACTGTGCAAATGAAAAAAGGAAAAAAAAATTATTGTCGTATTAGAAATTAAAACAAATATTTTTCGGAAATCTACTCTGAAATTATTATATATGATATATATTTTCTATATGTTGTCTACAAAACGTCGTATCATTTTAGTCATTAAAGTCATTGCATAAAATGTTGTATGTTTTGCTGCATGTTGTTTTTGGCTTATGGCATTTTATTGTAACATTAGTGGTATACAAGTAATAAATCAAATATTTATATCGTAGCTTCTTAAAACGCCTTTATTTGCGCTATCTGTTTGAGAATGAGTAATAAAATAAATTAATCAAACAAATGAATGAAAAGGTACTAAACATTAATATTTACTTAATACTGCTTAATCAAGTACCTTTAATCAAATTTATTTTTTAAACTTATTTTGATTACTAACACTAAAAGGTCTGATATAAGCTAGTTTTGGTAAATCTTTCCCTGCACAATATCAATGGAATTTTACTTGGAGTCGCTTATTTTGGTTGGATTAATTTTTTCTATTTAATGCAACCAAGATTAAATGTTGAATTGGATGGATTTTGGATGGGTTAAATTTTGAATTTTATGGATTTCGACTGGATTAATTTTTTTCATTTGACCCATTTCCAAGCTATGTAAGAATTATTTCCGGAAGAAAATTATAAGTTTAATTCGCTAATCAAATACACAGACTCCTTCTTATTTGAAAAAGCAACCCTTAGCAAATAAATTCTATATTGTTTCGTTCTAAGATTTGAAAAAAAAAAAAATTATCTATTCAACTATTTATAAAATGACGAGTGAAAAGTATGTATGTCAAGTCAAAAACACCTTATCATCTTCCTAAATTTCCTTATGACTGCAAAGAACTTTGACATGCTATAAAAGTTACATCGTCTTGTGTAACGCATAATATCAAACATAAATTTTCCGTTGTTTGCAAAATAAAAAGGATTCATATGAGATATACAATCTTTTTTTTATTGTCGAGTTCACTTAACTTTAAAATATGCCACTTTAAAAATAAATTATTGAACAAGTTGTAGAAAGCTGTATAAAAATTAATAATCTGATATACGAATAAGATTAAAGTATTCTATATTGTTATTATTATTTTAGGAAAAAGAAGGAATTAACTTTGTAAACATTGTAGAAAGCTGCATACAGATTAATAATCTGATATACCAATAAGATTAAAATATTCTGTATTATTATTTTGGGAAAAAGTAGAAATTAACTTTGTAAATATTCATTTAATTTTGAGTTTTTTTATTCATTACTCAAGATTCTCAAATAAAATAAAATGGAAAAAAATACAATGAATGAAAAGCAGCTTAACTTATTGTAGTTACTTGATCAATTTTATTATCCCACTTTATTATATTGTGAATTAATTTATAAACAATGAAAAGTGACATATTTCTTTTCAATCCATCGTCCCGACCCTGTCTACTCATTGTCTAAAATGTTAACTGAATGATTTGGCTCAGATTTCAGCTCAATCACTAACGGTGCGTCTTCACGGCTCTTAAAAAAATCGTCTGTTTATTTTCTCATATTTTATAAGATTAATATTGCCTTGAACTCACAATGTGGAACAAAATATATACCTACATCATTTTTTTTAATTGCTTTTCAATTTTTCTAGCTGGCAAACAAAGTTTTGGAGCTCTACTGATTTTGAGATGAATAAAACCCATTGTTTTTCTAAATATCGACGCGTGCGTAATCTGATAGTCTCGTGATTGTTTCAAACCGGTTTAAACTGGTTAATGTCTTAAATTCATTAAAATAATCCGTAAGAATTCAGAGAATATATAATTTGGAAATCAAGTTGTAACATGAGTTGGCGATAAATCGCCAAAATTGATAACCATTTGCGTTATTTTCTAATAGCCTTATTTTAATAAGTTGAAATTATCCCTAAACCAATCTTTATCGGTTAAATAAACAATGCTTTAACTTGTTTAATTTATTTTTAAAAAACTGTGCGAGAGTCAGGCAATAACACTATAATTTCCAAGAGAAATACTACAACAGCAGACGACAGATAATTCAAAAGTTATACAGTGGAAGCCGAACTCCAAAATCAAACTACATTAGCAGATGATAGATAATGAAAAAACTATACTGTGAAAATTGACTCCAAAATGAAACAAAATAAAAATGGATAAATCGTCAATTTATTGCCTATGCACTTTGAGGCTTCAAAAATTTGTTGCCTTCACATTTTGAGGCCCCAAAATCTCAAGTGAAAACAACATCATATTCTCACATGATAAAAATCGTTCGTCATTTCTACTAAATTATTTTACTGAGGTGGAAAGCTCACAATTTTGTACAGAGAAGTATATATAACAATTTTTTTAAAAAAATATTTTATTTAGATGGAAAGCAAACAATGTGGAACAGAGATGTGTATATATCAAATTTTTAAAAAATCGTTTGTCATTTCTCCTAAATTATTTTAATAAGGTGGAAAAAATATGGAACTAAAAAGTGTATATTTAGATTTTTTTAAAAAAATCATTTGATATATGCTCTAAATTATTTTACTAAGGTGGAAAAGTGGCACATGCCTTAAAATTTTCATTATCATTATTATCTAAATAAAAAAATATATCAGATGAAAAAAAATCGTCTAATCTTTTTAAATTATCATCTAGTCTATTGTTCGCCTTCTATTTATTTTGAAGTTCAAAAATATTTTCACTAAAATAAAAATCTTCCAACTAAATTTTAGTATATTATATAAAAAAGGAATTATGCAGGTAAATTTTAGAATATTATTTGTAGTAATTTTAGGTAGATAATTCGGCCGTGTTTTTTTTTTTTTTTTTTTTTTTTTTTTTTGCGATAATGTAATTTTTAAAAAAATATTTAATATTCTTAATGCTTGAACAGTTTTCTTTATAAAACCGTTTGGTATTTTCTTTCTAAATCCATGTCTTGAGAAATTACACTGGTTTTTATATTTGCGTTTATATGAATTTTAAAACTATTTTGCATCTTTAGATGCTGTTGTAATCGAATTATACTCTTTGGTAGAATTTCTTTAACAAAAAAACTTCACAAATTAAAAGTTAATTTTATACTTTTTGCTTATTTTTGGTGTAATAATTTCTCAACATGTTCTGCAGTTCGTGAGCTAGAAAATCTCTTGTTAGAATTATTCTATGTTTCTTTTAATGTTTCTCAACGCGGAATTTAGCATCTTTAGATGCTGTTTTAATCAAATTCTAATATTTGATATAACTTTCTAATGCTTCTCAATACGAAAAAAAAAATGCTTAGTCTACTGTCTGTATTTTAGACTTGTTTAATGTTCTAAAATGTTCTCGCTGAAATAAAAATCCAGCTAAATTTTACTTTATAAAACAGAAGGATATTAATGCGCTATATATATTAAATGTACTTTTATATATTATATTAAAGACATATTTAACATGTTATATAAAACTGAAGGATATTAATATATTATATATTTTAAATTCCTGAACTAGTGAATCTCTACATTTAAAAATATTCTCTAATTGTTCTCATGCTTCAGATTGCGGAAAAAATTTTAGTCTATTGTCTGTCTTTTAGACTTGTTTAATGCTCTAAAATATTCTAGCTAAAATAAAAGTCATCCAACTAAATTTTAATATAATAAATAACATAAAATAATAAAAAATATAAATTATAAGAATTTTATAAAACATTAGGGACATGAATTATATAAAATTATATAAAACATGAGTTTATTAATATGTAATATATATTAAATATACTTTTATATATTATATTTAATATATTATATAAAACAGGAGGATATTTATACATTATATATATTAAATGAATTAAATTTCTCAGCTAGAGAATCTTTTCGCTTAAAAATATTCTATAGTTATTCGAATACTTCACAATGCGGAATCTATTTTAATCTATTGTCTGTCTTTTATTTTTTTTATTGTAACAAAATATTTTCGCTAAAATAAAAATCATACAACAAAATTTTAACATCATAAATTATCTAAAATATATAAAATAATAATAAACATTATATAAAACAGCAGAATATCAATATGTTATATGTATTAAATATAATTTTGCGTAATACATTAAATATAGATTTATATATATTATATAAATCAGGAGAATATTAATATATTATATGTATTAAATATGATTTTATATATTACATTTAATATATAATATAAAGTAGGAGAAATAAATTATATCAAGCAGGAATTATCTAGATAGATTTTAAAATATTATTTGTAATAGTTTAACAAGTTTTATAGTTTAAAATTTTAACAAGTAATAGTTAAAGTTTTAAACTATTAGTAGTAGTATAGAAATACTTTTAATTCCTTTTGGTGAAAAGGGTAAGGGTTAGCAAAGAAAAATATGGGCTGCAAATCGATTGTGACTTTTAAGAGGTTATGTGGAGCGAGATGTAGCTGCATCAATCGATAGCGTGTGGTGCCCGCCTTTGGGTCTCCGTCCAACGGTCACTGAACCTCTCAACCCTATTTCATTACGCTAATATTCATTTTATCTACTTTCATTCTGTCACCATTGTTTCAACACGACAAAGAAATGAAAATTCTCTTTCTTAATTTCAATTAGTGGTGTGACACAAGATGGCTGACTCTTAATTTCTTTTCCAGAGGCGAAGAGAAACGATGACCCAAATCTCTCTGATCTTTAAATATTCCGATCTCGTAGCTTTCGCTTTGATTCATTAATTTCAGACCCCAGGGTTATTGTTTCCATTCTATTTCATCATTACAACTGCGCGCTCTCCAAGTGAAAATTGTTTTCGTACCTTTTTATTCCATTGTGGGTTTCAGTCAGGAATATTTGGGCTGAAACTTATCTTGTAATAGAAAATTAGATGGTTCGAATTATGACAATTATATGATTAGAATTCTGAATACCAGCCATTTTAGTGCTACAAAGAAGTAGCTTAACACTTCATTACTTTATGTTTCTAAAAAAAAGTTACTACTTTTTTTGCCTATCATTGGTACATTTTAAGTAAAAAGCAAATGAATTCCCTAAATATAATGTTCAATGTAAATTGTTCAATGCAAGATTTATATGCTTGAATTAAGTAGTTACTTAATTAAAAACGTCTTTATTTACTTTAAAAAAAGAAGTGGCCATTTCTAATGTTTTAAATTTACTTAAAAATTTTTTTAAAGTATAAATTGCTGTAACTCTTTATTAATAGTTAAAAATAAGTAATTATTATTTGTATTAATTATAAATACCGATTATTGTTACTAAAAACCCTATTACAACGATTAACAGTATTACATATTGCATTAATTAAAAATGTAATACATGAGAAATAGAAATTCTCTAGTACAAATCTATAATGCTTTTAGAGAGTCTCAAAAATTTAATGGCCAATAAATTTAATCCGTCCCTTACTACTGTCATATCTTAAAATAAGAAATTCCGCAGATTTGCCCCCATGTTTCCTAATCATTAGATTCGCCAAATTTCAAGGCCATGGACTAGCTATTGCAATTATTGTTTAGAATCCTCCGTTAGTTGCATATCCTGTCACAGTCCACTTATAATAATCAAAATTATGGTTCAGCGATCATATAACCCGCATGCTACATGGATTCGAGCTCCAAAATCATGACCTTCTAAGCCAGGGGTTTTTGACCTTAGAGGTGTGCCTCCCTAGGCGAAGTGTGAGGTGCATCGTAAATACTCGTATTAGTTATGTCTTTATCGGTGCCATGATTAATTTGGGGGTGGACAGGATGTAAACAGTGAGTTTACTTTCAGGATGGGTATAAGGGAAAGGTCAATAACCTCTGAGGCAGTACATCCGAAGAATTTGTAAGCACCACCTACATAAATTTTGGTATTCTACCCTAAAGTAAGATATTTACCACGATTCGTTCCCAGCTCTAATTGAGAGCCTGGTAAGGTGTGAATGATATTTGAGCATAACATCACGAATTTGAAACTGTTGTCATAAATATCCGTCCTGTCTTTGCTGAAGCTAAGACGAAGCTTAAATCACGGGATGAAGGAGTAGAGGGGAACTCAGAGTTCCTTTTCAGAGCTGAGAAAGGTTCAATAACTTTTGATGCGATACACGTTCAAAGAATTCTGAAAGAACACGTACACAGGATGTTCAAGTCAGAAACTGAATTGGCAACAGCCGTCTTCAGCATCAAAAGAGTCTGAAGAATCATTAGGTGCGAATTTTTCAGAAACTTGAAAACAGAAAAACGTAATTCCTTCTTTTGTTCGGTCGTTTGTTTTTTGTTCTCATAGAGATCTGATCTAGAGACTCATCAAAATTCCAAAATCGAGGGTTTTCTTTCTTTTTTTTTCTTCTTTTTCGTTTACAATACTTTTCCTTAATATAATACTTCGCATGCTGGCAAATGAAAACAGACAAAAAAAATTATGTTTTCTGCAAAAAGTGAATAGAGATAATAAACCAAGCTACACAAATGCAGTATAAGAATAGAGAATCAGTCGAAATAACACAAAAATATAAGCGTGAGATTCCTTTTTGTGTAGATTATTCTTTTAGGATACTAAAGAAATTTAAAATAAAAAGAAGGATATTAAAGAAATTAAATATAAAAAAGATAAATATTTTTTATTCGTGTTAACTGAAATTGTTTACTTGTACTCTATGAATAGTAGTTCAGGAACTTAATGTATAAAATCCCTGAAAATTTAATCCTTAAACGGATAGTCTTGAATCTTGAATACATTGATAAAAACACAATGCCATAAAACCAATCTAATAATGACTACAAATATTTTTTTAAAAACACACTATATCTTGACTTTCATTTAAATTAATTGCGATCTTTTTTTTTCACAGAAGCTTATTTATACTCTACTTTTTTTAGCCTTATTTTTTTAGATCTTTTTTTTCTCTTGCTCTATAAAAACAATTTGCCTTTTACTTCTGCTATCGATTAACGATCATCTTACATGTTTAAGATTTCAGTAACCGCTGACCCGTTGATAAATCTGTTGTTATTTAAAGAATCTAGTGTGCCTCAGTTAAGCGTAAAAATATGCTGTTACATTAGATAAGAAAAAATGATTGGCAACGTTTATGTTTAAAATATTAGGCTCTTTGATTTTCCGAATCAAAGACTTTTCATAACAAATTAGTGACAAAGATCAGATTTAAAGTCTCTTTTTAGCAATTATCAAAGTTATCCATCTTTTCGAAACCTGCTTCATTCTTTAAACTGTATGCTACTCATGGTGAAACACGAGAACGAGAAATAACAGCAACCCGAAACTGGAAAGAAAAACATGAAAACGGAACAAAGAATTAAAAAATAGGATGAAAATTAATGAATAAGACCTATTAAAATGTTAATTACAAAACAAAAGTGAGAATAAAGTGGAAAGCAAGAGCCTCGAATGTATGTCATATTCCGTTATTTAGTATTGCTAAGTACCCAGAAAAATAAAACGAATATAACTAGCGAAGCTGTCTGCACCCAATCAACTCAAACAATATATGAGATCTGCACTTCTTTTTTTTAAATTCTTAATCGACTTTGTAATAAATAACTTATGATTTTTTCCTTCACTAAAGAAACCACATTATGAAGTGATGACGTCGTAAGTTTTTTATATATGTAGAATGTATGTCATTTTCTATTATTTAGTTTGGCTAAGTACTCAAGAAAAATAAAACGAATATAACTAGCGAAGCCGTCTTCACCCAATCAACTCAAACGATATACGAGATCCGCATTTTTTCTTCTTCAATTTTTAATCCATGAAATAAATAACTCAGGATTTTCCCCTTCACTTAAGAAACGAAGTTATAAAGTAAGGACGTTGTAGTCCTTTTATGTATATAGAATGTATGTCATATTCTATTATTAAGTTTTGCTAAGTACTCAGAAAAAATAAAACGAATATAACTAGCGAAGCTGTCTGCACCCAATCAACTCAACCGATATAAGACTTCTGCACTTTTTTAAAATTCTTTACCTATTTTCCAATGAATAATTTATGATTATACTCTTCAATGTAGTAGCTACTTTATGGAGTAAGGGCGTAATAAGCCTTTCATTTAACGTAGCTTTTAGTTAGTTGTATAAAGGTATTTATATGCAAATTATCAATTAAAAGGCATTACTTATTATTCTGAAACATACACATCAGAGTGTCGTCAAAGGTAGATTAAAATGGACCAAAGACCTACTTATTTAGGAAATTAAACATCATTTGGCGTTGCAAATTTGCTCAAATGCTTTGGCAATAGCGACTCATTTTAACTAAGTGTTAGTTCGGCAGTCAGAATGGTGCTAATATTGACCAACATTCCAATTATCGCGTCTTCATCCCCTATAAATTTATTCTAACTGTACGTTTCAAACAATGTTTCACTCTAATGTATAATTTTTTGCCATGACTGAACATGAAATGTATCAGTATATGAATTTCATTTCTTTGGTCAACTTCCCTTATTGAAGCTACACAAAGGTAATAAGAGCTATGATTCAAGGATATTTATAGCATTGAATAGAGCACAATTTTAACCACTCCAGAACATCAGTTTAATTCCGTGTAATTTGCTCCAATAAATTTAACTCAAACCGATGCCACATACCGTTCACACTTTTTATTACCGGGTTCCAATTCCGCGATCACCCGATGAAGCCACCTGGATTGTTTCCAGGTACTTGTTGCAGAATAATATTTTTTTACTATTGATTTTATCTACATTTTTGAAGTCTTGAGACCGTCTGGCATCTGAATTTCGAATAATTTGATTAAAAGACCCATTCATTCAAAACTGAATGGCACGAGAATGGCTTTCATATGCAACAACAACAAAAAAAATGCTGACTATGTGATGATTTTCATATGCAACAAAAAATAAATAAATCCTGACTATGTAAAGCAATCGATGTATGCTAAAATCGCATTTTTATAACATTTTACTTTTTCTTACTGTTAACAAATTTCTTTTTATAATTTTTATGAATTTGAGCATTCATAAGAATAATTTTCTTTTTTCAATCCATTATTATCACCACCTGCTATTGAGACAGAATTCTTCGTAAAACCCTTTACATGTATAGTTAAAATTTGTTCGTTATTTTTATCAAAAAGTTAAGCTTTGTTAGACAGCCAAGAAAAGTTGGGACTCTTGACTTTCCCAGAAAAAGGAAAAGTACAACCTAAAGTGATTTAATCGATGCATGGCGCGCATCGATTTTAATAATAGATGGGTATTTGACCTCTAAGGATAGGCAAGTTAAATCTCCGGATGTCACTAAACCATTTTGACGTCAGTTAACGTGGAGATACTTAGTTTAGTTTTAGCATTATTTTCGACATAATGTTTCTCCTCGTGATATGCTAAAGCCGCTAAGTCGTTAAGATAAGTTTTAGTTTATTCAAATAAGATCAGAATTTCTAGCAAATTTCTACACTTATAACCCTTCCTACGTGGCTAAAAATAAATTAACTTTGACAAATCCCTGTAAATTAGTTTTATTATTTTCCCTTTTACGAAGTATTGAGAAAATATCGTAAACGTGAAAAAATTTGAAAGATTTTAGCGAATTTTTCGAAAAACACATTTTTGAAAAATATGTTTGAGCCAAAAGAATGAAGTTTTGTTTACCCTCTTATCACCAAATTTATACCTTTCTATTAAATTTTGGGCAAAATCCATTCATAAGAAGCTGTCTGCCTGGCTGATCAATTATAAGTTAGCTCAAAAACTAAAATGCAGAGAGCTAGATGAATAAAATTCGGTACATATAATTAACATCTATATTGTAGTCACCTATCAAATTTTGAGTTAAATCCCACTACGAATGAAACGTTTGTCGATCTGTAATTTTAGAATCATATATACACGGCGACTGAAAAACGCAATGACTTAAATGTATCAAACTTGGTATATAATTTTGTGATTGCCATTGTAGTTCTAGCTCAACTTTATATAGAGTATGCAAGAAAGTTTTAGGAAGTCCGCCCACTTTAGTTCAAAATGGCAATCAGACTTTCTCTTGCAAAAAATAATGATAAAAGGTATAATAAGTCCAGAACTTTATGTTCATTATTGAAATACAAAAATAATGAAACGATAAAAAAAAATTTCCCCACATCAAAAGAACCTTATAGAAATTAAATTAAAAAAATGTCTCTCATAATCTGTGTATCACTAGAATAATTCTAAGCTACTACATTAATTGAGAGTCCACTCTTAACTATTTCATTTGCCATGTTGGCCTGGTAGTTATGAATCAGCTTCGGAACCTAGTTGTTCCAGGCTCTCTTACCGATTCTATTACACGTTTGTCTTATAATGGGACAAGTGTGCATCATCAAGAATCTAATCTTTGACATCGAGAATCTAATGACCTCCCTTTGATGTGGTGTGAAATATTGAAGGGATGGGTGCCGCTTTAAATGGTTTTATCACCTACTGATTTTTGTTCAAATTGGAAGATTCATTCCAAAATAACCCTCGTGATTATTTTTCTTTTCAAACCTGTTTATTAACTGTGTATTCCTTTTATTAATATATCTTAATTCTTAATTATCACTAATATTGTTGTGTCATACGTAAATGATACTATTAAACATTCAAAAGGAAAGTAAAAAGAAAGATGGATTTTTTTTTTTTAATTTCACTTTAAATATAGTAATCGAATATAAAGCTGTTGAAGTGTTTGCGAATTACGCAGATTTAATTTTCTCTCCTTAATTTAATAGAATTAAATAATAAAAAGAGTGAAATCAAACCATTAGTTTTTTATATCAGTAATTAGTGTTTTTATAATCTGCAGATAAAAGTTAAAGAGTTGGGAATTAAAAAAGAGATCAAGCCTAATCGTTTAGCAAGAAATAGCTTTCACTTTTAATCATTTTAGAGCTCCATCACCCACTTTTTTTCTAAAGTTATGAATAAAATGCTTATTAGTTTTTTTTTTCCATTGAAAACAATGCGAACAGTGATTTTACTTTGAATCAGATCGGAATTTTTAGATCTTTCTTCCTTTCTTCAATATATAAAACAGTATATAAACGTTGTTTATAAACATTTATAAATAGATTACTAGAAATACAATTCTGTTTATGTTTTTGTTGTTTTTAAATGTCATTTGGTGCCCCGCATTTTCTGTATTAAACAAAAAAAAAGGTAATCGAATATCAAGTTTTTTAAATGTGTGCAAATTGCTTAGAAATAAATTTTTTCTCTTTAATTTGGTAGAATTAAACAATAAAAATGAAATAAAACCATTACTTTATTGTGTCGATTATTAGTGTTTTTATAATCCGCAGATAAAAGTTGAAAATTAGAGAAGTATGAAAGATAAAGTTAATTAGAGAAATGAAGCCTAATCGTTGAGTAAGAAATAGCTTTTAATCATTTTACAACTCTTTTTTTTTTAACTTGAAAAGAAAATCTTATTAATTTTTCCCATTGAAAACAATGTGAACTGTGCTTTTATCTTGAGAATCAAATCGAAATTTTCAGACCTTTATGCCCTATTTTAGTTTATAAAATCGAGCATATAAACACTTATTAACAGATTACTGGGAAGCCAATTCTGTTTATGCTTTTAATCATTTCACAACTCATATTTGTTTTTCTTTAAAAATTTGATAGAAAATAATTATTTTTTCCCCATTGAAAACAATACGAAAACTGCTTTTATCTTGAGAATCAAATCGAAATTTTCAGACCTTTATGCCGTATTTTAGTTTGTAAAACAAAATATCTAAACACTTGTTAACAGGTTACTGTGAAGACAATTCTATTTGTGTTTTTGTCATTTTTGAATATTTTATGTTCCACATTTTCGGTATTTATATGAGATTTAAAAAAGAAAAAAAGGTACGAAACATTTTTGTTATTGCTTTCCTTCGATTAAATTCTTGATTGATATGTTTGAAGAAAAATTTTAATAAAATAGAAATCAAAATACCATTTAAATGTTTGATAGTTACATAAATATGATATCTGTATCCATTATCCATTTTTTCACTACATCCAACGCAGAGTCTAAATAAATCTCACCCGTTTATCGTCAGCCTCTTAGGCTATCGATATATCGTCTCCTTGGTCAAATGAACAGTATTTATTTGATAAAATATGAGGTTACTGTGTTACTCGAAGAAACTTGAGCTATCCTATCATTAATGAATTTCTTAGAAGTTATCATCTTAGTAGTGTTTATCCACACGATAACAGAATAGCATGAGATTCTATCGTATCTTCTCGAGTGAGAAATGTGCTCTGAGAGCCTGTTTTCATTCTACTTAGGATGCTGAGCATATTCATCGTTTTTCTATGATGGCTGAGTTTATTTTCATCATAAATTACTCTGACAAGTGCAGGAAATATGTATGATTTGATGAATAGATGAAAAAAAGTTGATTTAAATAGTCAGTAAATTATCTTATGGAGTGGCGAGGTTATTGATTGCTTACAGAAATAAATACAGGTATATTCAATATCGCATTTTATATTAACGAAATTCATGTTTTATAATTCTTTCGTCAAGAGTTACTTGATTGATTATACAGTCGGCTCTTTTTCTTTCTTTCGCGTATGCAAATCTATTAAACCTTGAAAGTTTTGTGTGTCATTTTCAAATTATATTCGTATGGTAATATGAAACTGTACTTTTCAAGAACAAGATATTCAGTTTTTAAATGTTAAACCACTGATGAAGTAGTAATCAATTTTTGTCTCACTTTGTCCGAAAATTTCTGTTTTATTCTTATTTTACTGATGTAACAACCATTTAGCAATACAAATTGGTACAGGTAAATTTAACTTTTTCCAGTTGAATAATTTAAGAATAAAAACAACTATCGTCTTATGAATAAGGAAGTATGTAATATAGATTGGTTTAAAATATATCTTTAATTTGGACATCGAATTTATGTAAAACATATGTAGATATGATCATTTGTATAATAAGTAAGTGACGCCAGGCATTTTTACTCTGAATGTTTTCTTTTTTTTATTGTTTAAAGCTGAGGTTCTCGATTGTCTGTTGCCATGAACTAAGCTTCCGTATATTTTCTAATCGCATCTGCTTTTCAATAATTTCCTACAGTTGTAGATAGTTATTATCAAGATAATTTTTGCTATTCATGTATGTATTTACCTTGTTTAATGAGTGGCATTTTGTTTTTGTTTTAATATTGATTATTTTGACTTAAATAATGTAATTTTTTAAGTTCAAATCCTTTTAAAGGAGTGGACACATAGATTAATAAGGATTATATGCATATGATTCATTCACAGTTTTGCTTTTTTCGTTTTCCTCACAAATTGATTGTTTTCATGTACTACAAATTATAATTCCTTTCAGAAACCGCCCAGTAAAATGGTTGAGTCGGGGCTTGCCAACGGTGCGGAGGCCGCAGACATGGACGATGTGCGTACTCCCTTAGCTACTAAAATTCCGGCTGCAACTAATGGAAACGGATGTTATGCTAATGGACATCGATCAAAAGGGGTAGCTAACGGTCATGTTGAGGGAGAGAGCAACAAAGTGTGCAAGTATGTGGACACTGATATCATGGAAGGCACTGACTGTGGAATTTGGTCTTTTAGGCCAAGCTGGCTCCAACCTTTCGCCAATAAAAAGGCCTTTCTCATAGTTTTCTGTCTTACAAGCGTCCTCCAGGGAATGTACTACACCTATTTTGTAAGTGTCTTAACCACTATTGAGAAACTGTTCCAGATCCAAAGCAAGACTACGGGTATCATTATGTCTGCTACTGAGATCGGACAAATTGGTGGGGCTCTCCTGTTGACCTATTATGGTGGTCAAGGTCATCGTCCGAAGTGGATAGCTTGCGGTATGTTGGTTTTTGCAGCTGCATCTATACTTTGCTCAACACCACATTTCCTGTTTGGAAGTGGCGAAGAATTTGCGGGTAACAGCTTAGAAGTGACAAACGCTTCAACGTACAAGATGCGCGAACTTAACGCGAGACTGTGCCATGACATGTCACGTTATACAAGAAATGCTAGTTTACCATCAAAAAGAGCAAAGTCAGAACCATCCAAAATGGTTGCACCTCGTGACATACCTTCCAGTGCCGATCTGAAACCTTTGGAAAACTTCACCGATGAAGCAGATGTGGAACTCGTCTCCATTGCTCCTTTCTACAAAGGGCGCATCCAAACAAAATGTGATTCACCTGACAACACTGCTTACCAAAATCGTGTCCGGAATGCTGTGCTTTCCGTCTTCTTTGTTAGTCTTCTGTTTATAGGAATTGGAGCAACGGCCGTCTACACTCTTGGAATACCATACATTGACGATAATGTAGCTACGAGAGAATCGCCATTATATTTTGGTAAGAATTCTTCCCTTTATTTACTAGACTTTCTTGAAATATTGTAGCTTTCTGGAAAGGATGCCTTCATACTATTAAGTTAAAATATCGCGATCATATGTTCGGAATCTATAAAAACAAGCCATTTGTCTCGGATCGATCTATAAAAACAAGTCGTTTGTCTCGGATTGAAAAATCTCAATTCTTCCTCATTGTTGCTATATATTCACGATTCTGTTAAATTTTTCTAAAGAGTAAATAACTTATTAAAAATATATAATGTATGTTAAATTTTTAAGAAATTAGATTAAAATTAATTTTTAATTCTTAGCATTTTTACGAATAAAAAATGCAACGTATTATGTATACTTTTACGTTTCTGGATTAGTCGGGACGTTTGGTCACATTTGGACAGTCTTGTGTTTCGATCCGTTATTTCATATTCAAATCAAATGTATTGAATTGTCACATTTTTACTGACGCGAAAATATCATACATTATAAAAAGATTGACTATACTTAATTACTCTAAATACTAGTTTTTGAAGAATTCTCCTCGTCAACTTTTGTAATACAAAGAATATGGTCACATTAATTTGGGCAATGAGCTTGAATAACAAAAAGTATTATCTATGCTATTTTACCTCTTCTCTATTTTAATTGCTTTAGAATACTTATTTAAATTAATTATATTTATTTTTAATTGTCAACTTTTTAAAATAGTTTTCTTAAATTCTGAATATTTATTTTATTTCATTTATATATTTCTTTTTTTATTTTACTAGTATCTCCAACACCTTCTTTTAACCAATCCTCCGGAATCCAGGTCGTCCATGATTAAAACTCAGAAAATTTAGTCATATTGGCAAATGATTCCTTAAATATACTACAATTCCAATTACTCCTTTTAACCAATGTCCTGAAATCCAAATAATCTAGGATTAAATTTCATAAAATTTAGTCACATTTGTAAACCATCTTTATTTTAAACCATGTTTCTACTTTTTTCTCTTTACTTGAAATCAAATTATCACCAAGCAGTATTATGATGATTTACTAATGTTTGAATGAAAATTTAACCACAAAATATGTCCAAAATAAATCCATTATTTACGATTTAAAAATATTAGCAAAATTTAATAACTTTATAAAAAATAGTTTTTTTCCCAGAATTATACTACAATTTTCGAATGACTGGCTAATAAATAAATATTTTTTTAAAATTAAATTACTCAAACATCGTCACAGCCTTTCCTGATTAAAAACCCATAAATTCTACTGCTAATACTCTGCATCACTTCCTTACTGTTGTAATACAATACTCATACACTTAGTGATAGTAATCTGATAAACAGTTTTTGCATTGAGTATGCGTCATAACCGTTTATAATTAATAGTATGTATCTTAATGTAACAAGGATAAGTAAGTATCACAAAGAAAGTTGCTGTTAGCAATGTGATATAATTGACGATGTCAGATGTTTCATAATAAGTCAACGTCAAGATCGTCAAATAATAATGATGAAAAATGATCAAGTTAAGCTGCTTTGAAATCAGTCTTCATTTACATTTGAGGTTTCGAAATGCATTAATGATGAGATAAGATTTTTTTCTCTTTGACAATCGTGCATATAAATTCAAAGAGAGAATTCGATGTAGCATCACATCTTATCAATTTTTTTGCGGTCTAATTGTTTTTTTATCCTCAGATTCTTTCACGGAATTAAATAAATTGATCAAAATGTGTAAAATTATTTTTCGCCTTGTTGTTAGTTAATTATTTTTTTTATTAAATTCTTTTATAATTGTTACTTATGAGGAACTAAATCAGACTTCAAATTTTAAAAAAATCAAGATTCAGACTTGTGGATTTTAAAAACATGTAAGATCTATTTAAACTGATAGATATTTTTCGCGTATCTGAAACAACAAAATATATGTTCAACAAATAATGTTACGAATCTTGTAGAAAGAAATGTTAACTCTATATCTATAAACTGTTAAAATAAGTCTAGTTTGTCCAATTAGAGCAACTTATTGAAATATTAGCCTACGTTTCTTATAAAACATATTAGCATTCATTTTTCATGAAACAATCTGACTATACAGAGCTAATTATAACCGAAATCAAAAATTTACTTATACCAATAAAATATATGCAAAATTTAGCTCTTTTATTGTTTTTATTATCTTTTATTGTCTTTTCATTTTTCTGTTAAAAAGTATAGCAATAACTAAATAAATATTATTATTATTTTTTTTTGATGATTGAATATGTTCTTATAAATGCTTAGGCTTATTGAAGCATTAAGTTTTTCCTTTGACTGGTTATGAAAGCTTCACATTTTGCATTGTTTTGGCTGGTCATCGTATTTTTAACGATAAACAGGCTACAAAATAATCGAGCAAAATAAATTAATGTATATAACAATTTATATAGCAATCTTATTCACTTTCATGTCTATTAATTGTAAAATACATTCGCTCTACTGCACTTCTTATTTAATCCTCGACATATAAAGAAGTACGAGATTTAATCACAAACAAGGTTAAGGTTAAAAAACATTGATGTTAAAAAAAACGCTTTAGGTTATAAAAAAAACGCATCATAATCGTTTGCCTTAAAACCAAAGATACTGGCTGAGACGACAGAAAGGCTTAAAATGAAAATATTTTTGTCTTCTACCAGAGAGAAACGTGATGCTTTTATATATATAATTCGACAATTTCCTTCGAATTCTGGAAGTTACATTTCGAGAAAATGCAATCATAAATCTCTATTTTAACGTTATGTTTATTTTCCCCCCTTCTTGCCTTCAAAAGACTTCTAGGCAAAAAGTGATAAAAATACGTAGTTGGAAGAAGGCGATTTTACGACTCGCGTAGAAAATGTGCATAAGTCGTTTGTTCTTTTCGCGTAAGGATTTTTTGTATTCGTTGTTCATCTTTCTAAGAGAATATATCCTCTTGTGCCATTTTAAAAATGTAGGACATGTCCCCCTTTTTTTTCAACCTAAAAAAAAAAGGTTTGTTTAAGTATTAAGTTTATTTAAATGAACTGCAATTAAAGTCATAAAAAGAAAAAATATTAAGAGATATATTAATTGTTTTTAATAATTAATGAAATAGCTCTTTATGTAATTTTGTATAATGCACCGCATTTTCTGGTTAATTTCGTTGTACAAGAAAAAGAAGCTAGCATGTATTTTGGATATCTTTCTATTGACATTTTTGGTCCGAAGTCTGATATTCTACAATTTTGACGTCGAGACCATTTATCGAATTTCACATATCTGATTTTTTATGTTTCTGAATTCTCACATTTCAGTATTAAGTAATAGGTTTAGATAACTGAACAATAATTTAATTGAATGCAATTAAAGGTATAAAGAGAAAAAAATTAAGAGAAATATTAACTGTTTTTAATAACTAATCTTCCCTTACTTTTATACAATGCGCCGCATTTTGTTTTTAATTTCGTAGTACAGGAAAAGAAACTAGCATGCATTTGAATATCTTCCCAATGGCAGTTTTAATCCAAAATTTGATATCGATTCACAATTTTAATGTCGGGACCATACATCGAATTTCATGTAAATGACTTTTTATGTTTCTGAATTCTCACAGTGACATATATATGGATATATAGATAGTCAAAGTCAATCCTTAAACAGATTAAAATTTGATTGGCAGATACTAAACCATGTGCCCAGTTTCATCTGTCCACCTCGATGCATTGGTGAATTACTCATTTTCCACACGTACATATGGACTAAGGCGTCCGTTAAACGGATTTTGTTCAAAATTTTATATAAATTCTACGATTTTGACTTAATCACCGCGTACTAAATTGAAATATGTTTTGTTGGTTGGATTTCTGTGTTAATTTTTTAACAGACGGAAAGATGTAATGCTAAGTTTATTTATTTATTCATTTTTCGGAATTTGGAATGTCTGAAACATCTTGATTCAACACCATACCATGGTGAACATTTTTGACGATTTATTCATACTTCATAAACAAAGATGTAAAAACAAAACAGTTTAAGTTGCCAATTTCTTGATTTTCATCAGATTAGTTTTGTTATGAAAATTTTTTACCACACTAGCCAGACTTCCAAAATCTACAACACAAATGTTGTTAGCCTAATTTTTTAGCTGTGGTCAAAGCAAGAAATGGCTTTGGTGCCTTAGAAAAATAATCTGTTTTGAGAAAAATGGCTGCTGAACAATGAAATGCCTTTTGATTTCGCCTTTTATGACTAAGTGTGATGAATACGAGTTGATTTGATTTTCGGTTTATGGTGAAAGAGCAATTATTTTTGCTAACTATACTGCGCTAAATAAAAAGAGATTATTCGAGTATTTTATTCACTCTTTGGGGTAATTCTTAGACTAATATTGTTTTTATCTATTTTAAATTAAGTTTAAGCCAAAAATTACTAAGATAATTTTTTTTACTGTATTTAATATCGTCCTTTTTATGATTGGTTCGATAAGGAACGTTTACATTACTTTCCCCAAAAGTAATTATTTTTATTAATTTCTTTTAAAATGAAAAACTAGTGAATATTGAAGAAAAAATTTAAAGACAAAATCTGAACAGGGAAAATTTAGAAAATTTGGAAATAACCGTATTGTAAATAAATTCACATATTGCTCTAATATGACACCTAAATCTGAAGAATATTTTAAGAGCTAACTTCTCAAATGACGGTGAATTCTGCAAAAGGTCGTTTTTTCCCGCAGACGTGAATAAAAATTATATCCCAATATGAAATTTTTAATATCTTTCTTACGTTTACACATTGAAGTATTTATCTTTCCTTTGCTTTAATATATTTTTCGTAAGTTTCTGTTATCTGAGACTTTTTTGCATTTACTTTATAAAGTAAAAGTACCGCCCCTCGAAATATAACAAACCTAATGGTGCTTTCTGATTTATTGCAACAACAAGCATTCTTCACTCTTGAGTAAAATTCTTGAAATTGTCGTGACTTTTATCGAAACAACCGGCTACAAAAATAAAGAAAGCCATGATAGACAATATACAATAATAGAAAGCTGAACAAATGTAGCTAAAAAAGGATGCTGTCCGTTTCTCGGAAAAAAAAAATACACCGTAAGCGCTTCATTTGAACAGTAGACGAGTAGACTGCGTTTTTCCTGATGTTAATTTGTCAACTATTTTATTATTAAAATTTTGGATGTGTATTACATAAGGTTCAAGGCTTAGTTTGAGAGTTTTGTTCTCGACACTGACCTTGACATTTCTGCTCATGATACTGATGTTATGATCATTGATATGGAACGTTTCTGTAGAAAGATATAGAAACTTTTCAAGGTCATGGGAACTCTACTTAAACACCAACAGAAACTGGAAATTATCGCAACCAATTTTTCGTCGGTTTCATAAGAAGCGTTATTCAAAATGTCAATAGCTCATGAAAAAAAAATTAAAGTTAATTATCTATCAGGCAACTTTGAACTGATCTTATGCGATAAAAATAAAAGTTAAGAAACTTCTACCGTCAAAGTCGTAGGTCCAAGTTTCTAGAAATTTAATTCCTTTTAGTTAGCGATATTCCGAAACGTATTTAATCATTTTCAACCGTTAAGGAATTCCAAGAAATTTTGAGACTTAAAAAAAAAAAAATCTCAGATCTCTGTGGGAGGCATTTTCCGAGTAGATTTTGCTTTTTTCTTAGTTCTCTGTGGGAGACATTATCCATATAGTTTTTGGTTTTTTCTTCGGATTTTTTTTTTTTTCTCTCTTTGAAGTTCGATAAAATGTCGTGCGATCCTCCCACAATATATTCAAAAAAACATTTACAGTCGTTGTTTACTGATTCGAAGAATTCTTTTCACTGTTATACTGGAAATTTGTTTATTTTTATTTTCCCAGCTTAGTCCAATTCTCACGATCGTACTGTTTTTGAAATAATTGATACCTAAAGCTGAGTCAGATTTTACTTTCTGAGGGAAAATTCACCTTTTTCAATTGTTGAGACTTGCTGAAAGCAAACACCTGAAGAGGAAATGCTAAACAAAAATATAAAGATTACCGTTGTTTTTGTTTGTGATTGTCGGAACTATTTCCCACGCCCAAAAATAAATTTAAAGTCCTTGAAATCCTAATAGAATATGTTTTGCTTATTAATGATAGACTATTTTGTATGTTTAATTACAGTTTATAATTCCTTTTAAATTTTCAAATGAATATATTAATAGCGTTTTGTCTAAATTTTTGTCTGTGTCAATTCACTTAAAACTACACAATTTCTATATGATTGTTATTATTTTATAGTATAAAATAATAATTATTCAACTGATCTTCAATGAATATTTGGGCTAATTTATCTATTATACAAAATACCTGAAATACCTGCAGTACCTAAAAATTGCATTTGATGCAATGAATGCAGTGAGGTTTTATCAAATAACTCTTCCATGTTGTCATGATCAGATTAAGCCTTCTAGGAGCCATTAAGCATTCAAATTGCAAGGCCCTTTTTCCTCTTTAAAATTTCAAAACTAATTATTTCTCTTATTAATTTTAATATAATCTTTATATAAGTAATTATAAGAAGAAAATTTGGAAAAATTGAGTAGCTAAACGTTTCATTGTAAGCAGCTTTCTAAAAAAATTGGTGTCCGTATATCGCATTTGAAAAAATGCCCAAATTAAGTTTATAAATAATTTTAAACGAAATAATAATAAAAGACAAGGCATTTCTTTGTTTAATTTAAATAAAATTTAATAAAAGAATCAAACTTTTTTTAAATTATAAAATACTATATTTTTTAGATTTAAAAATGAAATAATATAAAACTTACAAATAGTAACTAATCGGGATTGTTACTAGAATATTATTCTGAAATTAATTTAAACTATATTTGATTTTAATTTGAATAAATTCTTTTGAAAGATCTTTATAATTCAATGGAAGCATAAAAATAAATAACTTTGAAATATTGCCACAATATTTCGAGGTTCTATAAAGTTGTGGGGCTCTTAAGCAATTGTCTACTTAATAATTCTGTTCTATAAAATGCTGTAGAAGCAGCAATTGTTTTTATTGTTTACTATTTAATGAAAACAAAGAACATATACTTCTTTTTAAAGTAATTAATTTCAGTTTTCTCTTCTTGCTCAGCACAACTCGGGTAATAAAGTACTGCATAAAATACACACACACAAAAACTAATTGCATGGAATGAATTTAAAAACAGAATCATATCTAGTTAAATATAACATGTTAAATATTATATTTACCCAGTTATATATATTGAATAGTCGTTATAAAATTGCATTTTATCTGCTTTTTCCAAAACAAAATGATGAAATAATGAGGCTACATCTTTCTTCACCCTCAATTACCATTTTAGGCGTGGGCTAGTGATTAAGGCGAAACATAAGCGTGTTTCTTTTTCTTTTCTTTTCCCGTGGGTAAAAAAGAAAGTGGAAAAGTTTTCGTGGAGTTTTTTTAGAACACAACGGAAACGTGGGTTCCAGTCTTTTCAGAAAAAGAGCAAAATTGAAACGGATGCTACTTTTTCGAAAGAATGTATCTAGGCACCTCCGCTTTTAGACATGGAAATTTTTTAGCTGGAAGATCAAGTTTATAGCATTATTTTTATGTGAAGAAAACAAGGCAATTAGACCTATAAAAAAAGTCTGTAAATGTTGACAAAAGTAAACATAATTCTTTTATTATTAAAAAATTCTTAATCATAATTCTGTAATGAAAAATAATATAATAATGCAGCTGTTATAATCCAATTATATATTTTACTACGACTCTTTAATTCTTTGGATCGATTCGTAAAACATATTATCGGCATGTTATCTGGTGCATCATTTACTAATTTTTTTGCACAGTATCCTATTATATTTAATTAATATTACTCATTTATAGAAAATTTTGCTAAATTAAGCATTAGCAATATGGTTCTCAAATAAACAGAGGCAAGATTCTACTCCAAAATTGGAAAACATTTCATTGTCATTAAAGAGGTTTCAGACTAGATTTTTGATAAAGAAAGCCTTAATTAAGATTTGATGCAGGCATTGGCTTTTTTTTTACCGGCACCCGAAATGCGTGGTCCTAGATATGTGTGCACGACCAAATAGATAGTGCACACCTACTGCTTGTAGCCACTGCTGAAAATAACTAAAGCGACACTTCTGTTAAGCAAAACAGACTCGACAGAGCAGCATCACCGGAAGTATGTGTGCACTAATTTATTTCGCACTACGCTTCCAATTTTGAAGCTATGTCGAACAAGCAATTAGGAAGAAAAAATATATGAAGCAACCATATGCAAAACCAATATTAAATTGAAAATTTCATGCTTCCCTTATGAAACAGTATTTCTTATTTATGCAATCTGATATTCTTTCGCTCTTTCAAACTTCTGAGTAAAATTAGACAAAATATGTTCATTATCTTTTTAAAAATTAATAACTGTATCAACTTGAAAAATCTTCTTTGTGAAAACGGTGTTGCTGATAGAGCTTCAGCAGCTAAAAATTTGATATTAGAAGCATTAAGAGTTTTGAATCCGGAAAGAAGAAACACTAGCTAATATTATAGTATTTTTTTGATAAATTTTAATTTCTTGTTTCTCTTACAGACTAATGATTGTCTCTTTGTTTTTATGTGCATTAGAAGTAAAATTTCTCTGCATTTTCTTACAGGTATCACGATAGGTGTTCGAATTTTCGGTCCAGTGTTCGGATTTCTTTTGGGATCATTTTGTACCAGTATATATGTAAATTTCCCATTTGGTAAGTATATTAAATTTATACTTAAATTTATCCTTTTTTGAAATTACTATCTTTGTTATTAAAGCATCTGTATTCCCTCTATAATAATAAGGGCTTATAATGCATATTAACGCATAAAATTCAGTTGAATATTTATTGTTAAACTTAAAAAATCCTTATGATGAAGGATTTATGGAATCACATGCTATGTAATAAATACAATATATTTCACAACACACACATATATACATGCATTGGAAGTCCGTAGAGATTCAGTTAGAGAAATATCAGGTCTGTTTTTGTTATATGCAGACAGTCGGATCGAACTAGGTTTAAAATTCTTCTTGGTTACATCTCTAATAAGAGCAACGTAATAAAAATTATGATTAGCATCTCAAATCAAATTAATCGTTATGATCGCCCTTTTCAGTATGTTTATATTCACACTCAGAACCCATTATTTCATCCATGTTTGAATTGCTTTTAATTAATTTTGTCATTTTAAGTATTGAGCATTTCCAGTGCAATCTTAATCATCGAGTTCAATCTTTTCAAGTTCAGTGACCTGTAAGGCACTTCATTTTTCTTCCTAAAATTTCACGGCCCTTTTATGACTTAGTCTGGACTTTTAATTAGAAGCCGAAATCAAAACTGTAAAGATCCACTAACTAATTGATCTCTTGAACGGTTGGCCTCCTCCTCGAGTTACATTAACGCTTTGTCTTTGAGACGTGGGTAGTGGTAAAGGATTTACGACCCATAGCTAGTTAAAGGTAGCTGGCCGCATGATGGTTAACGTAGAGTGACGGCGTCTACCCCCCCGCACAGTAGACATAAGTTATTATTTTGTTATAGCGTGTTATTCTAAGAGTGAATAAATAAGGAAAGTTCAACGGAACTTTCCGCTTCCACGATCGCCGTGTTTTAAAGAAAGTAAAGCTCATCGTGTATTATCTCTCCTCTGCACGTGTCAAGTTTTCCTCCCAGATCCATTCTCTGGAGTAAAGATAATCCGTAATTTCAGGTCCCGAGTCAAGACTCTTTGTCGAAAGGTTTATGTCATATGTATGCTCAACATTTGGATCGCACTTCAAAAGTATAATTGTTCTAAGACGATAACACATTTTGTGAATTAGAAATTTCGAAGCGTAACTATTCATTAGTTCATTTTGTATGAATAGCTGGATTCTTGATATCATGCTGACTTATAGAGCTTGTTTCTAGATGATAGAAAATTATTTTTACCGTTTTATAAATTATTCTATTGAATTTATGCTCCAAAAAATTCATTTATGATGATCATTTCATTTATATCGTTTATGTAGATACTGATTTAGGTATATCATTTTTGCTCATATATTTATGTTGATACTGATTCAGATATATCATTTATGTAGATACTGATTCAGATATATCATTTATGTAGATACTGATTTCGATATATCATTTATGCACATACATTTTTATAGATATTGATTCAGATATATTATTTATGTAGATACCGATTCACATTTATGTAGATGCTGATTCATATATATCATTTATGTAGATACTGATTCATATATATTATTTAAGCAGATACCGATTCAGAAATATTTTTGTAGATATTTATGTCTGCGTTTTTTATCTACAGATTATAGAATTTCCCATTTTATAAATACAGAATTCCCTTGAAAAATATATTTTGTTAGATTTCCTATTAAATATCTAACTAATGCAAAATTTAAAACATTTTTAGGTAGTTCGGAAAAGTTCCTTTAATTTATGAGTGCTGAAGTGAAACAAATTATCTGCTTGATCAAATTTTCTTTGAATGAAAATATCATCAGTAAATAATTTATAATGAGCAAAACATACACCAATATAATAAATTTTGATTGAAGCTATCATGATTTACTTGTGTACATGCATGATAGTCAAACAATTAATTTTACCTTCTTAAATATTTATTTTAAACTTCATTATTAAACCAGGGTTTTATACTCTTATAGATTCTAGTTTACAAAAATTAAAACCTTGCATATTAAACATGTGCTAACACAAACATCAAATTTTCTTTGAATAGAAATGTCATCATTAGATCATTCATAATGAGAAAAACATGCATCAATATGATAAATTCTTATTTACTTGTGTATTATATGCGTGAGGATCGAATAATTAGTGTTACCAACTTAAATATTTACTTTAAACCTCATTATTAAACTGCATTCTTATAGATTCTAGTTTACAAAAACTAAAAACTTGCATATTAAACAAGTGCAAAATTATGCTCTGTCTGATTTTTGCTGATAATTTATATAATCAAAAATAGAAGATTTTCTTGGCCATGTTTGAATAACGCCGATAAGATTCTTATCACGTGAGCTGAAATTATTTTAAAATAACATCTTTCAGTAAGCGTAACATTGAAAACTAACAGATTGGTGAAGTTTTCTTAGCATCTAGAACAAAGCAGATTTGCAATTTTACGTAAGGCAAGCAATCAAGATGACGCTTGAAACCACTCGAGAATGTCAGTTGTTATTAGTTACTATCGTTGCTATGGAAACGCCCATCTTATTTTTTAAAGTTATGATGATGAAAGATGGAATTCTGAATTTTCATTACATTTCTCTAGAACTTTCTATTTTGTGTCTGCTGTCAGTCGCGTTCTTCCAACGAGACTGAACATTATAACCATTCATTTTTGCTAATCCATTTATTTTCGACCTTCAGATTGGAGTTTGTAAGAGAAGAGCAACCAGGTCTGCGTCGAACACTTTCTCATCAATTATCCTTCTTTTTGTTGTTGTTGTTGCTGTTTTTCGAAACAACAAAATGTTGTAGCCATGAGTTTGGCGTAACCTTTGAAATTATCTAACTTTGCGTGGCTCGAAATTGGGTGGAAGGCATTTGACTTGAGTTAGATGTAGCTGTTTTATGATTTTCTTCTGCTACATCGATAGAAAAGAAAAGTTTTTGAGCTAATAAAGATTGAAGCAATGTAATCATTTGCCTCTTTGGTCTTCCCTTGCGTGGGCCTTTCCACAAAATTTGTGAACTTTATATTTTGCTTCCATTTTCAGAACTTATAAGGGCATAGGAATTTGCAATTATATATTGCATATTAAATAATTAATAAGAATGCAATTATTTAAAAACGCATTAATAAATGATTATTTAGTAATGCGTTTTTATGGCGAGACGACTTCTAGTGCGGTATATAAATAGACTCTTATGTTGCAAATTTAATTTTTTACATTGAGATATTTTTATTTTAGTTTTCTGAATTCATTATTCAAAAAGAAATTTCAAGTATATAAAACCAACTGTGTGGTCTTGAAATGAATATTATTGAATATGAAATAAGTCACTTTAAAAATTTTGAAACTAGGTCTAATGAATCGATATTACATTGCAAATCATTTATTGGATCCTCTCCAGTTTTTAGTAACTTAAAATTCTTTTAATAGAGTACCCTTTTCGCCGATTACGTATTTTAGACTAGTCATTAAAGAGGAAAATATTTAAATGTGTGTCCGGCTAAGCAATAAAAATTGCTATATAATTCACATCCTATCCACGCTGAATATTCAAAACAATATCTTTATACAAAAACAATCAACTGGTATTTTAACACAAATCGGAATTTGCATATTTTTTGTTAATGTCTAACACTAAGTTTATTAATTTTGTTATTGAGAATATAATTATACTTTAAAAGAGCGCGTAATAAAATTTACGAGAATAGAAACAAAGGCATATTTTCATTTCTGTAGAATATTGAATTTACTTGCATTTTTATGTCAGCATTTGTCTGAAATAATGAAAATATTAATATTCGAGTCTTATATAAATGTAATCACTCATATTTGATCAAGGTTGCTAAGTATTAATCACTTGCTTCATGCGCCATGTTAAATATGAACTTATAGTCAAGATTTAAGTTTATTTAAAATTGAATAACTTTATAAGTTTTCTTGCTTTCGCTACTTTTCTCCGTAGCGTAACTAGGATAAGAGGCACCTGGTACATACAGTGTTTTCGTCCTTTGTTGCCATTTGTGCCTCAGAAAGAGTACATAGCGTCCGGTACAGTGCACCATTTTTTTCAGCACCTCCATTATACATTCTATAAAAAGTGACATAAGTGAATAATATTTTGCCTTGATAACACCCTTATAATTGATGATCGGGACATTAATATTATCCCTGTCTATCCTGTGCTACGCCACTGATAAACTAATTAATTATCCTTTCTTGTTGTTGCTAATATCTTAATAGTACATAATGTGATGGCCCTCTAATGTATCTTTTTGTAGCCAATCCTGGAATCACTTCTGATGACCCACAATGGATCGGTGCTTGGTGGCTTGGCGTCTTCATTGTTGGAGCAGCTTTGATTCTTACTTCCTTCCCAATGATGGGATTTCCTCGAAACTTACCACCACAAGCCGCACTTAAAAACCGGAACAATGGAGTTGTCTGTTCCAAGCATCTGCGACACCAACCACCTGCTATAATGCCTAAGAAACCGTCAAACAAGAAACCCAGCCTAAAAGGTAAGTCCATCTCGGTCAACTTTGATAAAACTATTTTGTAGTTATTGATTTACAGAATGGTACGATGGACCTGGAGTAGAATGTAAGAGAACATTTTTGTTATTTATCACATGCAAAATTGGCTATTTATGGGTAAGTGCATAAAAAATTACTATTTGGGGTGCTTCACTACATGCTATGATTGGGTAACTGTTGTAGACATCTCTTTGGGATACTGTCATTCAGGTCCTCTTGTCTTTTAAATAATACTTTTAAAAACACTTCATTTATGGTTGTCATGGAACAAGTTATTTCTTTGTAATTCCCACGGTTTTATTGTCTACCTTTCTTACTTGGTGAAAGATTTCAAACTTAGACACAAAATAGTATTTTTAGTATCAACTCTGTAATTCCTGTTCTCTTTCTCTCTCTCTGTCTTAACGGTGGGGGTTTTAGACAAAGCATAGTTCATTTTATCACAAACTTATGAAAAAATAACAGTAATTCTGCGGTAAAAAAAACAATATGTATTGCAGGGATGTGCTACTTTTTTAGGAGCTACCCAGAAAAAATAACGGGGCAATTAAAATTACTATAATATTCATTAGCCACTGCAAAAATATTATTTTATCGTGGAATAGAAACCATTATGATCTATACAATGAAAGCAAGACGACGTATATTTTTGGGTACATTTCTTTTATGATCACATTTCATACAAACAAAAGCAAACACGAAAGATAATACAAGACACATCTCAGCAAAACAGCATGTTAATTTCAATCTCAATGCATTATGGGATGCTTACCTAATCTATATCCAATAATCTATATAATCAATCTCAGCTGCATTCATAATCATCTATTATCCAACAGAGAAGGTAGAGTTATCCAACTGCTATAATTTTAAATATTCTTTAATACCAATTCAATGAATGCAGCTGTAACTGCATTTCTAAAACTTCCTCATAAGCTGGTTCGAACTGGGACGTACTCATTATCCTATTACTTTAAATTACTAAGGCATTGTTTTAAAATCTGTAATGTGCCGGATAAAACCTCTTAGTGAACCGCAGTTTCCCATCTATAATAGAGAATCTTTAATAATTTTAAATTAAAACAAAAGAATTTGTGTCTCTTTTTTCTCACGTGTGGTTTTTCTCTCCCCCCCCCCCCAATTTTTCTAAAAGGCATTGATGTTATTTTAATATTATACATGTTTTATTAACCTCTCCGCAAATATTTTTCTAATCAACTTTTTAATGAATATATTTCAGTTCAATTTTTTTCCTCTTTATCCAATATTATGCAATATCGTTACATCGATTCTTCAAAGAAATTTATTATGTAAGAAAATCCTCCTTGGTCACAACCCATCATATTATATTCTAATTCATTAACTCACCAAAAGAATAAATTCCACTCCACCTCTCCTCTTAACTTTCATTTAATACCTCCAACTCTTTATTAAACAAATAACTAGGCGGCTGACAAAGCCGCCAGATTAGATGCGCTTCTGTGATGACAAAGACTATTTTCGCAAAATTAATTGAAATATTTCTTAGTAAGCGTTCACTCTCGGCTTCAGGTTTTCTTAGTGCTGGGCATCGTACCTTTTTATGTGTTAGTGGGAGCAAACCCTCAAGGGGTGAAAAAATATTTATTCTTTATTTCGCTCAACTAAGCGTGCTAGTAAAATGATAAATAAAGCTTTAATGTACACTTTCACACATTTTTTTTTCATACGGTTTTTCCCTTGTGTGTTAAAGTCGACCTTCGTGATTCTTGTCTTTCATTCTGAGGATTAACAGTAGTTCTATGCGTAGTTTAGCTTGATGTCCGTTTCTATTCCTTTTCTTGTTTTTTTCCCACCATCCTCTTTATAATGTTAGATTCTGTGAAGGACAATATGTTCCTTCTTTTTTTTTTCTTTCTTTCTTTTTTTTTTTTAGTGGCTAATAATAAATGTGCTTAGTACTGTTACCACACCCAAGTTTATCGTGAATTTATTCCAGATGAAATATCGTAACTTTTTCAGCCGTTACTACTCTTAAATTGTATCTCCCAGCATTAAAATTCAGAATGAAAGAGGGGGGGGGGGAAGAGGAGAAATGTCGCTATTCAATTTGTGTATTTATTGGAATGAAAAGTAATATTTATAAAATATTAAAGCATATTACATATAAAAGCTATTAAATAAGGTATAATACAATTAAAAGCTATTAAATAAGGCTGCTAAGAAATATAAAAGCTGCTAAATAAGACATACTACACATAAAAATTATTAAATGTCATACAAATCAATGATACTAAATAAGGCATAATACTTAAAAAAGCTGCTAAATAGCGCCAAATCATACGCAAACAGAACTTCTTAGCACGGTGTTAAAAGAAATGCTTTAGACTGATGACGTTGATTCAAAAAGTGGTGTTAATTGCCATGATTATTGAAACAGGAAAATATATACTTTTTAAATTTGCTGCCTTAACATCCAAATTACCACTATAATAAATTCGGATTGAGTTTAGTTGTATTAACGTCTAGTTGTAAATCAACATTAGGGTTATTTTAAGTCTACCTAGTTATTTTAACTGTTGTCAGATGACGACACTTGAACTGACACCCCCCCCCTTCCACACCACACTAGTGGGAGGACGTTTGACCCTGAGAGATTTAACATGCAACAGACTCCTTACACGACAGTTCTTCGGCGGAATCTGGTCTCGAACCTGAAACCCTACGACTCACAACCCGAGACCTTACCACCAGGTCTCCGCGGCTCTCGATATCTTCAGGTATTGTGGTCAGTTACAAAAAGCTATCACAGTTCGATGCACCAGTTACTGTTTTATCCAGTAGGTCCCTTCATTGCATATGTGGTCAATTCGATTTCGACCGTCGGAAAAACAAGCACTGGCATATCGGGCTGAAAGGTTACCATGGCTGCACACTGTCTAATACATAAACATGCTGTAAATTGAAAGACTTGACCACCACAAACAGAATTTTGAACATTGAGGACCAGTAAAACAAGCAGTACAAGCGTTTTATTGGTGAAACCCTCAACGATAACCCCTATGAGACCATTTGTCAAACATAACACATCATTCTATCACCATAGAAACCCGCGAGTCTGCTTACTTCTTATAACAAATTCTTGTCCTCTTACTCCACGCTCGATGGAGCCAAAACAAGTTTAAATGGGAAATGATGCATAGACAAATAAAAGTATTAGACTATTGCATTCATGAGGAATATTGTTGCGTTTAACCCATCAGTTACAATTTTTTGGCACTGGTTTAACAATTCATTGTATACTTACATTCATAACAATGACGGTGGTGAAAAGATGTAGACTACGACTCAATGAACCACAATCTCTGAACCCCCAACAACTATTTTAGTTATTAGGGAATATGGCTGCATTTAGCCCATCAGTACAATTGTTTGGCACTGGTTTAACAATTTATTGTATAGTTACAATCATAGCAATGACGGTAATGGATGGATGAAGACTACAACCTCGATATTCCATAATCTCTGAAACCCCAACAGCTATTTCAGTCAATATATTTAGATAGTTACTGTCATTTCGATATTTTCCATATAAATCACAACCGAATAAATGAAAAACACTATAACTCAGAATATGCAAACCGAATGTGATTACCATATCATAACTAATTTATGTAATGTATGTATGTACCTGAATAACAATAGTTTTGAAGCAAATTAAATATTAAATATTGCAAAGAAATTTGTCAAGCAAATGTATCACAAATCTCTTCTTCCTTTATTTTTGTGTGTGTGTGTGTATTTTCCCTTCTTTTTCGTTTGTCAGTTTAATTGTTTCTACCAGCAAACTAAAACAAAAACATTAATAGGTAAGTGCATTTTTATTAAATAAAATGATATTTTTTTGTCATCCCGTTCATGTGGCAGAAAAACTGAGACCTTGTTTTCGTTATCATCGCTTTTTTTACTTCAACGAAATGCTAGAAATGTCCACGATAATTTCTCCATTGCTGGAAATACAATAACCGAATAGATATAGCATCTTGAGCAAGGGGATTAATAAGTTAAACTTTTGATACATAGTACCACTTCAACTGAAACAGCCTTACACATATTTTAAAAAAATTACTTCGAAATACTGTGGGATTTTCTTTGCATTGACGTTTTCATTTGAAGGGGGCGGGGGGAATCCAATCGAGAGTTTCCAATTTCATTCATAGATGTCATTATTTTTATTAGCTTTTCATTCAAGGAGATTTTGTGATCCAGTTTACGCACATCCAGTCCATTGCGACTGTCTTGTTTTTGATTCTTCCAGGTGTTCAAATGCCGTTTTTCTTCTTCTTTGTGTTATAAGTCGTATTTGTGATATGCCTTATATAATAAGTAAAAATAGTATCTAGAAATCAAAGCTTTTTTTTTTTCTACAGCCATACTAATGTTTTCTGTTCAACGCAAAGCACAAAAGGATCTTGAATTCAAACAAGAAAAATTCTTTGAATCTCTTATGCTATAATGCAGCGTTTTTATACACTTTCATTAATTCAGATAGTGAAAATATATGAAATTGTATGCTCTGTTGAGAAGTGCAAATTGAAAAAGGACAAATCATCACAAGAGTTTTGACGAATTCCATATCTTCCCTACACTTGAACCTACAAATCCGAGATTCTTTAGATATAAATGTAAAACATTTAGATTGCCCATAAATATAACATACAAGTTATACTTTGACAATAGAACACAAAAAATCTATGTGCTAAAGTATAGATGCTTTTTAAAACCTATGTGCTAAAGTATTGATCTGATACTCTCAGCTAAATGTTGAACTTAGTCAATAAATACGAAATATTTTAACATTCGTGAGATAATAATGAGGCGAAAAAATTCATTATAAAATCTTTTAACTCCGAGAAGACTTTAAAAATATGATAGATAATCATTTTGAAAGACAGGTCTCCCAAATACAACTATATCAGATGATGAATTATATAACCTTATTAAACAAGCAACGCAAACACTTTTCTTTCTTTTAGTTTTTATTTGCATTGCTGACAGATTTTATGTTAAAAATAAAAAATAAGGAATTATATAATTTTGAAATAAAAAAAGAATAAAGAAAGGAATGTATTTTCCCTTAAAAAAACAATTCTAATCTTTGATTTTGTAATTCTAATTTAATTAGGCATTATTAATTTAATAATTCTGATTGGATACCAATATCCGTGAATAGGTTTTTCAGTTTTTCTGACACATTAAAACATAAATTTCAGTTTAATATCTACGATTGCTTAATTCAATGAAAGGTGGCCGTGTCTTGAATGAAAATGGAATCATTGTGCTATTCTAAGTAAGATTAATAAAGGTTCACCTGTGTTTTCTTTTTTTCATTTTCCTTTTTTTAAAAGTAATGATTATTCAACTTATTTTGTCACATACTTTGCTTTATTTTTCTGTTTTGATATAATCTGTGACTGAAATCAATAAATCATTTTTTTTTAATTCTGAACTGATTGCATTCCATTAAATAAATAATGTTAATAATAATCTATGTATTTATTCGTCCTATAAACACTGTTTCATCCTTCTTTTTGCTTAATTTCTTTAACTTTTACAGCTATCTTACTAACTGAAAATATTGTGATTGCCATTATTTTGATGGATTAATTACATGACACCTAACGGATAGTTAAATGCATTATATATGCATTCGGATGCAATTTTATTTTAATTATATGGTAGAAATTAATGACCGACTTGAATAATTCTAGAAATCATAATAAAAGTAGTAATATACATTTTTTTTGTCGAATTTTTCAGCTAACTTCAATGAATAATTTATTTTCCTTCGTGAGGCGTTTTTGTTGTGAGGAAATATTCTGTAATTTTTTTATAAATATCATGTCACTTTCTCACCTTTCCAAGCAAAGAAAGATTAAAAGAAATAAATTCTTTATATATTTATACATAAAGATTATTTTTCAAGTTTGTAGAATCTAGCCATATAAATTTTTTCTTTGCACATTCAGACAGGAGCACGTTATATGACTGAATGTATTAGTTTATTGTATTCATTATGTCTCACATTTTTTAAATGCATATTTTTAAATGAGACGAAAGTTATTATGCCTATTAATTTGCTCTTTGAAGCAAAAAATGATTATGGATTTTCCGACGTAGAATTCATATTGTATATCATCTGATCAATTGAACTTTCGAAGGCCAAGTTTGGCCAAAGTGAAACAACCATTTAATAGTTACTTCAGAAATAATATATCACATTATGTCGTCTGGAAGAAATGCTGTTAATCGTAGGATCAGTCTCAAAAAAATTCACATCATGAAAAAAGCTGAAAGTTATGTTATACTTGTTATTCATTAGTCTGTAACCAGTGATGTTCCCGACGACGGTTAGTGACACGATCTGTAAAGCTTTATGTCCTGAATAAATCTGAATTCTGGAATCTTGCCCAAATCATTGCATTTTCTATATAGCAGATCTCATTGAAGCCAGTCTCATTTTATTTTTTGGGTGTTTGTGTGACTGCTATCACATCGCGAGGCGAATAAAAATTGCATACAGACTTTTGAAAAAGAAATTAAACTTGTGTTTCAGCCTATTGATCACATTGACAAAAAGCTAAAAAACTAAAACCCCAAAAAGCCTTATCTAATGCAATCGCTATTATTAATAAAAGGCTATCCAAAAATATTCCCCACAACCGCTTTCTTCAATATTTTTCGAACTCCTTTTTAGAGCATTTGCGATTTAATCTTAAATAATCAGAAAACAATTTAATTCACTACTGCATTCTATTTCTTGCTTTTTGGTTTAATTACAAGGGGGAAAAAACTTGCTGTTATTTGAATGAATTGCATGATATTAGTAATAAACTCAGTTTGGAGATATATGAAAAAATAAAATTTTACTAAACAATTTTAGTGTGTTTATTTCTTTCCTGAAGAATTCATCAAGTTTCTGGCAACTAAACTATCATCTGTTTAAAACTGTCACGAATTCGTCTGTAAAACTGCAAAGAGATTATCTAACGCACGCAACAACATCACGTTACGAGAGCCAACATATAGTAGTCCGGTGATTCTTCTAGTAAAAATGTTGCTGGTTGTTCTTTTGATCATTTACTAAAAATATAAATATGTAAGATGCAATTCAGTATTATTTCCAGAATAAGATATTATCCAGGCACTAGTCAATGCTCATAATCTATAGAAATTAAATTCAAAGAAAAATTGATATGCAGATTGCCTTTATGTAAATTGAATTCACATAAGGGGTCATCTACATATTTTTTCTTGCAAAACTTTTATTCTTTCATATATTTCAAACTAAATAAATTTTTAATTTATGCAGATTATTCTTTTGCTCTTTTTTTCATTAATCAAAAATCTCACAAGTAATTTCTACAATTGTAATCGGTTTCTATTTGACCCAACCAGAAACTTAATTTGATATATAATTGGAATAAAATCTGTTTTATGTATCGATTTTCTCCTTTACTTTCGTAATTTTTTAAAATTCTATTTCTAAAGCAAAGGTGAAAGTTATGCTCTATCTTTTGATTTTTGTCCCCCTCAATCTGCGAAAATAATGCTTTTGGTTATTGCTACAAACCTTAAAAACTATTTAACGGAAAAGAATGAAATTTGTAATAGTTATGCTTTTGGCCTTCGTTTATGGCTACTTTGATTAGCTTTCAAATTTTTGTGAGTTTTTATTCACAGAAATTTTTAACTTTCGAATTTAAAATTTAGTTAAAAATTTAGAATATAATATACTTAAAAAAATTTTTTTTTAATGCCTGATTTTTGCCTTGTTTTCCTAGCGTTTTAAATTATAATAATAGTAATTGTAAAAGTTCGTTATATTTTAAAACATATTTTTTTTAAGTACATTGTAAATATAGAAATTTCAAAATTTGAAATGTAATTCGGGCTATTTTAACTTGGTAAAATTCCGAAACGTACTCGAAATCGAACATAGTTACTTTTAAATAATCGGGTTTGTATAAATATAAATATGAAGAAAACCAGTTACATGAAGAAATATTTCCCATACTTATAGAGAATATATTTTTACATCGATGGGCGTTTACAGCTTTATTGTGCGTTTATTAGTTTCAGAATAAAGACCAATATCCAGATTATTTTTTTATGAGCAACATAAAGAGATCTATCATGTTCATCAACTTTACTCCTACCTCTTACTAAACACACGAGTACTTTTGCATCAGATATTAAACTGTCTTATTTATATGTCTTTTTTACAATATAAATAGAGAGTAAGAAGTCTTTCAATATGATTCGCGAATCAGCGAATGGTGTTTGATAGCAGAATACCCAGATTTGGCCAAATTTCTCAAACGTAGCATTTGAGGTACATAGTGCGTTATGGTGTACTTGGAACAGATATTATAACATTTGAATGATTTAAAATTAGTCGCGAATAAAATAGCGTAAAATATTAAAATAAGAGCTTTTATTATTATTATTTATACTTGGTGCAGAATGAAATTGTATTATAAATGAAATATAAATCAGGTTTAATTTGTGTCCGGAAAAACAAAATGAGTCATATGACGTATAACACAATCCCGTTTTTGAATTTCAAAAAGAATGGGGGGGGGGGGGAGAGAATTAGTTCGAGAACTTCAAAAGAACGCTTGACTCTTTCTTTTCATAATGTCTTCTATGATTGTTTCGAGCGTACGTAAAGTAATTATTACGTGCGTTTTGTTCTCTTTCGCGTGGAACGAAGAATGAATGCCATACCTTGAAAGAGGTAACAGCCGGTCTTTATTGTACCTTTCTTAGCAGACTCATATTGATTTTTTATTTATATGCATCGTTCGCCTTAACACAATGCGCTACTTTCCTAATTCTTTTACTACTTTCCTAATTCTTTTACTACTTTCCCAATTCTGTTACTACTTTTCCAGACACGCATTGGAATAGAAGAACTAAAACACGATTCAAATGAAAAATATATATATATATCGTAAATTCCTTCTTCTCAATATAATACTACTAATAGTTTATTGTCTCGAAGTATTTTTTTAGTTTCTTGATAGAGGATTTTTAACCTTGAAAGTTCTTGAATTTTAAAATCCATTGATGAACATTATTGATTGATATCTATTTCCATCGATACTTCGTTTGCATTTACTCCAATAAAAGTAAATTGATTACTAACAATAAATATTTTTAGTCAATTTTTCTGTCCGCTTTCTCAGTTTATGATATAAAATAATTAAAATGTAAATTATTTAATTGCCATTTAAAATTAATTTTGTAAAATATATTACATGCTGTTAATTCAAACTGTAGTAACATTTTTGTTAGATCAAGTCTTTGGAAATTCATTTGTTCAATCTATATTCTAACATATATAGGCATTTTTTTTTTTTTTTGTACTGAGTAACGGCAAAAGGACAATAAATTACTGCTCTGTCTTATCTTCAATTCTTAATGCACATTTTATTATCAAAAATCTAAAAAAGAAAATTTATTATTTTGCACATGTGCGTATTATTTTTTTAAAAAAATTTTTAAAATAAAATTAACTGTTTTTTGAAAAAAAATTATTTTTATCAAATTTTAAATTAATTTAAATTTTTAGAAAATGTTGATGTTTTCCTTTTATTTTCTCCGTAATCTTTTAAATCAAGAAGAGCTAAAAATACTTTAAAATAATTTAAAAAATAGCCTGCATTTAAGAATTAATGGGCCAAAACAAAGTTTTATTTCCTTATTTATTGAAATTATACTTACGCATCGAATTGCAAAATTTCATCAAATAAGGTGCGCAAAAGTATAAAAATACTTTATAGGATTAAAAAATTAAATTTTTATAAGATCCCCATAACATAAATCTTTTTTTCCTTACTCCATAAGAAAACAAAGTTTCATACTTTTATTTGCAAAATTTGTGGAGATACATTAAAAGCAAATTTATTTACTTCGACTATTCTTCTTTACCAATGCCCAATGTTTGAGCAAGAATTTAGTTTTGTAATGTCCAGGGATAATATACATGTGAAAGATTTATAAAAACATAAAATCAGAAAATAATAACACATTAATTAACTTTTAAAAAATGCGCTATTATTTAAAATTAAATACTTAAAAATTGTTCGAAATGAACCCCTTCGACATCTATACAAAGTTGCATTCTTTTTACAATACAACCACATATATTCTTTCAAGACTTGTTCCGTATAGACTTCCTGTTAAATTCTTATTTCTTTATTTCTATTCTTGCACATAAGTTCCATTTTCATTCTGGTCTCAAAGGAAATTTTTTAAAAAAAAATTATGTACAAAACTTGTTTTTTGTAATTCACCATGGCCAAAAACCTATATTACTTCACTTTCTTCCAACGAATTTAACAAAGTGAAAAATAAGGCTTCCGTTTCATATCATAATTTAACCTTGTAAACGAAAACATCCTAAAATTCTTCTGGTTGCTTGTATCTGTACAGTACAAGGTAATTGTACTTACTTTTGAATATTACTTGAGCCTTCTTTTGATTGATACTTTTTGTTGAGAAAGGCAGTTTTTACTTTCTCTTTGAAAGGATCGCATTCTTCGATTTTACGAATTTTCTTTGATATTGTTTCTGAATTTCCTGTAGAAAGTTCTTAGGTTTTTCATGTCACGAAAAAGATTTAAATTCAGTTTTAGATAAACTTTCGAATTAGTTTCCGATCTCAGAAATGACATAAGAAAAGTCGAAACTTTTTAAACACTGACACAAAATCGTTTTTCATTTTCAAATGATAGAAGAAAGTTAAATATTGAATGAATCCATTGTTTAAAATAGCTAGTTTACTTATCAAAATACTGAATTATTTCACCTAAACCTTTTGGACTTTTCAAAACTCGCTTATGGTCTCACAATGTAACCGTTCAATTCTAATAATAGAGATAAATGTTGCTGTTTAGAATGAAATAGAAAGGAAAGTAGTATTAAAGGCGATCCGGAATTTTCCTGGAAAAGAATCTGCTTCGGAACGCAATTTAATGGGTAAGTAAAATAATTTTGTTGTTGTTATCTACATAGAATATTTTATTCGTATGGTAGAACTACGCTATATAGTATTTCTTAGTTAAAATATTAGTTATTAAAATAATTAATGTATAGCATTATCTTAAAAATTTAATGCGAAATTTGTTTTTGAAATGCATAAATAACAATAAAAATTTCTATTTCAGGTTACTTAATTCTGGATTTCATTGTACAAGACTTCTGTGTTATCTCAAGCAGATAAATTTAATAATGAAAGCATAGATATAAAAAAAATCCGAAAATTCTGCCTGGAAAGTCAACGTGTAAGCAAAGAATCTCCAAAGGGCAGATTTAAGATAAAGGAAAGAAGAAGATCAGCAGAAGATGCCCAACTCAACATATGTAATTGGAGATTTCCAATTAGTGAAGACGCTTCATTTGGCTAATCTATCAGAGTGCTTTGAATAATAAGCGTGAGTAATTGCTAACGGTTGATCCGAATTTAATTGGCAATTGCTCAAGCGTCGCATTTCCGGAAATATAACATAGAAGGTATTATTATATATACTGCTCTAGCAGTTCTGTTGAAATCATAAAATGAATATTATACTCTTTTAAACAAATAATAATCTTTTAAAGTTTTTTAAATAAAATTCAAACTACTGTTTCCAGAATGAAGAAGATTAATTTTAAGAAAATCAAGATATGGAGAAATTGCTCAAAAATCTGCATTAATACATTATATATAATTAAGAAGTAAAGAATTTGTTTTCTCTGCTTAAAACATTAATTTTAAGAAATCGAGAATAGCAAAGCGTTGGTAAGAAAATGTAAATGCAATCAAATTTTTTTAGAAATTTTATTTATTGGATAATAATAAGGCAAAAATTTATGAAAGGAAACTAGACAGAAGCCTAATTTTGATTGAAAATCGTTTTCAGTAATAACGAAAAATTTTATTCAAGAAGAAAGAGAAAATTAAACAAGAAATAATGATTGGTTGATGGCTTTTAAATAAATTTCACACAACTGTTTCCAGGAGGAAGAAGATAAATTTTAAGGAAATCAAGAAGAATCAAGATACGGTGAATTTTTTAAAAAAAATCAATGTTAATGTAAAAAAAATCAATGTTTTGTAAATTTTTTAAAATTAAGAAAAAAGGAATTAGTTTTTTCTGGGAAAAACTTTAATGTTAAGAGATCGAGAAAAGCAAAGTATTTTGGAAAAAAGGAAATAATAATTACAAATGCGATGGAATTTTTGAAGAAATTTTATTAATTGGCCAATAATCCGACAGGAGAAAAAAAAAAAAAAAAACCTAGACAGAAGAATAGTTTTGGTGGAAAATCGTTTTTAATAATTTTAACGAACAATTTTAGTCAAGAAGAAAGAGAAAATTGAGTAAGAAATAATGGTTTTTTACATAGATTTCAGACAATTATTTCAAGCAAGAAGAATATTTTTAGGAATTGCGAGAAAAATCAAGATATGGAGAAATTTTTCAAAAAAAAAGAAAGTCAATTTAAATATGTATTGTATTTTCTTAAAAAATTAAGAAGTAAAGAATCTGTTTTTTCTGTTTAACTTTTATTTTAAGAAATCATGAATATCAAACGTTTTTAAAGAAATTATTGCAAATGCGAACGAAAAATAAAAAGAAGAGAACAGAAGAATAAATTTGGCATAAAGTCGTTTTCAGTAATTTTAAAGAATAATTTTATTTAACAAGAAAGAGAAAATTAAACAAGAAATAATGATTTGTTGATGGTTTTTGAAGAGATCTGAAACAATTATTTTTCTTAAAAAATAGCAAAACGTTTTGAAGGAAATCACTGTAAATACAATGACATTTTTGAAGAAATTTTGCTAATTGTTGAGAGTCCGACGAAAATTAAACTTCAATAAATAATTTTTAAAAAAAGTGGAAGAATAATTTTGGTGAAAATTCGTTTTCAGTCATTTTAACGAAACAATTTATTTACCAAGACAGGGAAAATTAAACAAGAAATAATAATGTGTTGATATTTTTTAAAGAAAATTGAAACATTTGTTTCCAGTAAAAAGAGATTAGTTATAAGAAAATCAAAAAGAATCAAAATGTGGAGAAATTTTTCTAAATCATTACTAATGTTTGGTTTTTTTTTTTTTTTTTTTTTTTTTTTGAAATTACGAATTAAAGAGTTTATTTTCTGTGCAAAAAATTTTAATTTTAAGAAATTCAGAATAGCAAAACGTTTTGAAGGTAGACACAGTAAATACATTTTTGAAGACATTTTATTAATTACTTAATAATCCTGCAAAATTAAAAAAAAAAAAATGTGAACAGAAGAATAATTTTGGTTGAAAATAGTTTTCAATAATTTTAAAGAATACTTTTATTTAATAAGAAAAAGAAAATTAACATTTAGTTTAAGAATTCGAAGTTATTTTCATTAATACCCCTAACCTTAATACCTATTTCAGGAAACATTGTATTTCGTTACGTACATACCCCCTGCGACGGGACATATGATATTAACACATGCAAGAACTCGGGCTGTCACACTTACGTAGGAGTTTAACAACGACTATGATGGAATACATAATGAGATAACACGCTGTTCAACTGTAACAGCTGCATTCAGCCGACTGGTCTTGGACATGTAAGGGTATATCAAGGACAAGCAGAGCTTTGTTTCTTTAAACTCTTTCTCTCTCGGTTAAAGAACTAAAGATTTCCCTTTGGAAGAAAAATTTTGTTTGTTTTCGTTTCAAGAGCGAAATGATGAAATATTCTAATCATTGAAATGAAATGTGACAGATGCATAAAAGCAATCTGAATTTTGTTGTCAACTTTATTTTGTTCTGATTCAATATCTTTGAAGAATAGTAAACACTGTATTATGAAAATCATTATGTGATAAAAGCCTATTCTCAATTTCTATTATTAATTTTCCTAGTGCTTCGTTATTGTTTAGCTAAGTTGGAAAAAAAAAAGAAGTAGAAATTGTTGCTAATGTGGATTTTCTCAAGAAAGCAAGATGCACATTTTATGCATATTTGTAGCTGGTTCTTTTTGAAATTAGAAGACTATGTTCAATTGGAAGAATTCTGATTATGAAATCCATAAGAAACTGTTTTAGAGAAATGAAAGTCATTGGTTATCACAAATTTTCGATAAGCCACCGACTCAAAATTTTACGGTAAGGCATTGATAATTTATAATGTTTATGTAGAACCAGTTTTTGAGTAAATTATTTTCTATTACTAGTAATGACTGTAGATAACGCAATCTGGAAAATGATAGTTCTATGCTTTTCATGATTCATTGTGAACGCTGTTATAAAATAATAATGACTTACAAGTACAATTATATAAATACATTTATAAATGAATGCAGATACACCATCAGAAATATGTATTTAGAAATATTTTCATTTCAAATAAAAATTTTATTTGCCTTACTCCGAGTGAATCTAGGCCAAATAATGAAAACTAAAGAAATAAAAAAAAAGCTTAGTTAGTGTTTAGTTATACTAACTTCCCATTTTGAAGTACCACGCTTATTATTTCGTGATGATCCTCGTAATTTTGAATTCTGATAAAATGATACGAACAGCACATAACTGGAATACGAAATACAATTTTTCATCAGGTTTGTTTATAAATTATATGCAAATTTAATATTTTAAATGAAGTATGTGTAAGATTATTTTATTGTCAATATATATAAAGAAAGGAAAAAAAATTCACATTTTCTCAGTCATTAAAAGTTGCTTTCAAATTATAAAACTCTCATATATTTATTTCTCTGTATATTTAAATTATGCCTTTTGAAAAAAAAAAATGAAAATGGTACGAACATTAAGAAGAAAAGATTTGTTCTATATTTTTTCACTTCCGATCTAGCTTCATGTTAAGTTTAAAAAAAAAAAAATTACCAACTGACTCACTTCGAACTTTTTTTTTTGAGACTAGAAATAGGGTGTCGATTAAGATAGCCATTCTCTAATTGATTTAGGTTTAATTAATCATGTGATAAAAAAAGATCTTTTAACAAAAAGTTTTTTCTAAAAAATCAAACTTGCCTAAACATACCATTGGTACTCCTAGATGTTGAGGTAATTTTTTTAACTACATATTAAAATGTATGCCGGCATCAAGTGATCCTGATCTTAGTATTGGTATATGGAGCCTTTTGAGATTTTTGTCTTCTTATTTGTGTCTGTAAATCAAAGATTTATATTTCGTCAATACACCGCTTCAGAATAGAAGGTTTGGAGATTGAAAGATATAAAAATACCTCTCTTTTGCAATTCATTAAACCGCTATGTAATGCGGTTGTTTTGCTTGAAAGTTTGGAAATTTTTAAGTCCTTCTTGATGAAGTATGGTGCAAGGAGTGGAAATCTTGCAATGTTGGAATGCGCAACTTATTTTAGGTACATGTCAGAAAGGGAATATTTTGGTGTCCTATATAATTTATTACACCATTCAGTAAGGACAAATTATTCGCATAAATATTGTTTTAAGAATTCTTAAAAATATTAACGCGATGAGTAAATAATTTGACCGTATCGGCATGTGATGATTGTATTAAAATTTTAAAATCTATCGCAATCCGAATAGAATCTCTTAGCGGGCCGTAGTTTGTGTAATGTGTGTTTAGAAAACATAAAATAAAACATCTGCCTCTCCAAAGAATAAAGAGAACATTTTTTTTTTCCTTTCTTTTTTTTAATCGTTCATTGTACGTTTAGAAGCACCTGCGTTTTGGTTTCAAAATATGCTTTCTGTAGCTCTGTGTAGCGTCTCAATAAACAAAAACGGCAGATTTTGTGAAAATAACGTTTTAAGGGTCCTTAAAGTTTTAAGAATGATTTAAATTAGAACTAGAAGTACAACTGTTACAGAAACGATATTCTGAAAGAAAGTTTTTAAGATAAAGAAAGCTGTTAGTAGAAAAGGCACAACAATACTGTTACTATATTATACGACATTCGAAATAGCGGATATTTTACAATATCCTGCATCAACCTAAAAATTAAATTTTACCAAAGAGTAATATTTTAGATTATGGAAAAACAACATCGGAGGAGATATGTACAGAAATTGATGATGGCTACTTAATTCGTGACAGACAACTCTAAATTTTCAATTTGTATGAGACAATATTGTGTTAGCATCTCTCGTCTAATAAAAACTTTTTTCGTCTATAATTGGCAAATAAATAAATGTGACCGCTACTTTGGCAGGAGTTAAGCGGTTCGGAAAAACATCTCTATATTAGTGATAAGTGCAAGTAAAAATAAAATTCTTGTTTTTCAAATCCAAAGCTTCTTTGACTTATTCCGTTTGCGATCCTTACTTGAAAATGCTGAGCAAAAAGTAAATGTTGAAGGGGGCAAAAAAGAAAAGTAAAGAAAAGAAAAGAAAAGATTTGATTAATACTTAAAAAGTAAGATACTTAAATCTTAAGATTTATTAAGAGGATATTTATCATCCAATTTAAAATATGCTTGCGTGAAAGTGAGTATAAATGTTAATCTGATTGAGCATCGGAATAAAGAACTATCGTTTTAAATTTTTTTTAAAGCAAAAGATAATGCTGCCTTAAAACAACTAATCTTTCTGATATCGGATCTAAGAATCAGACTTTAACAAAGTATCATTATCGTTATTATTATTATTTTATTTTGATTTGCTAGATATTGCTAGTATTATGAATTATTCCTTAGTCGATATTAATTTAACTGCAAAAGACTATGTTGCGTAAATTTCCAGCATTTTGAATTCTAATTCTATTGCATTTTATTTATTTTTTAATCTTAAGTAATCAAGCACCTGGAATGGTACGGTTCAAAATAAGGATTTTATTATGAATTTTTGCTACTTTATTTAAAGGGGGAAAAAAGCAATAGAACTTTCCAACTACAGAAGAAAAAAAAGCAATTTAATCTATTACAAAATGCAACTTCAAAGTCGTTTCATTGTTCTTTTGAAAGTAATTATGGCAATCTTCTTTCTTCACTTCTTAAATCTGTTATCTTTCCTATCCCTTGAAAAATGTAATATTACTCCAAGGATCTCAAGGGAGGAAGGAGTTCTTATTTTAAAGACTTTCTCATTGAAATATACCTTCATAATACTCTGCTTACGAGAGAAAAAGTAACATTAAATATTTATTGAACTTTTTCAAGAAGTAATTACTGAAAAAGATTTTTCTCCAAAATAGACATATTTAATTTCAAAACTTTGTCTTTTTTTACTTGAACTTTAAACTCTTTTTTCATCTTTATTTCATGAAAATTCACTCGAGATTAGTAAACGATTGCTGCCTTTCATCATTATTAGCAATATTGGTATGAGATTAATTCAATAACTCTAAATTATTTCCTTCTCAAAATCATTAAAAAAAACTTTCAAAGGAACAACCGTAGAGATAGTTTCAAAACATTTATTTCTTTTTTTATAGTAATCAAGCAATGTAATTATTCCTTTAAAATAAGAGAAATTATTTGCAATCACTTCATTTGAAAAATTTCTTCTTAAATAAAGGCAGTTTATTTCTTAATGAATACATACTACTTAAAATCCCGTTTTTATTTGAGTCATTCAATTATAGCATTTATTTCATATCACAAGAGCAATTTAACGCTGTTTTCTTAAGTTGCTGACAATAAACTGAAAACTCGAAAGAAATATAGGGTTTTAATGTTTTGCAACACTTATTTTATTCCTTATCGGTAGTTTATTCAGCATTCGTTGAATACTTAGAGTAGGTTATGACATTTTCACGATATCGCGTTGCAACCGATTTAGTTCCTTATGTAACAAAGTATATTTATACATTTACGCTGTCAATTCATTCCATTCAGTTGAATACTTGTAAGGCTTCGTTTAACTTTTCTGTGCTGGAATTTCAGTGCGTTCAAACAGTGCTTATTCACTTGCAGATGAAAGAGTTACTTTTGAGTAGTTAATTTAGGAACTTATACTTCAATGTTTATATTGAGTAACAATTTGTTTGTCTTCATGCGTAAGATAATTATTTACCAATTCTTTAGATATCTGGTGAATTTTAATAAATAATAAAATATTTATTGCTTTAGTAGTATTTTAATAAAATTCTTTTCAACGAAACGGTGGTGAAATTATTAATGGTTATAATACATTTACTTGCCTGTGAAAACGAAGACTTAAAATTCAGCTCTTAGAAGGTCTTTATAATTTGTATTGGCCTATAACATTTACCATATTTTGCGATGATTTAAAAGAGAAAATTTAAAATAAATGAGTATTGGAAAACTTAATGAATCCTGGTGTTGTAATGTTATAATTATTAGAATGAATACTGGTAAATTTTGACAAACAGCAATTATATTTTAAGTTGTTAGTACTTGTAAGTGGCATTTGTTACCAAAAAGCAATTTGGGCTGAAATCTTTTCGATATATATATATATATATATATATATATTTCATTTTTCTTTATGCAATCATTCAATAGTGTTTCATATTCTTTCTTGTTTTTATTCATCAGTTTTGAGGCTCGCGCACCACTTTTGGATGCGTTTAGTTTAGTTATATTAACGCCCCCGTTTTGATGCAACATTTGGGGCTGTTTTGGGACTGATCTCGTAATTTTGAACTGCGGTCAGATGACGAGATCTCAGCTGGCACACTCTTTCTAAACCTCCATACCACACCAATGGGAGGGTGTTTGGCCCCGACGGATTTAGCCTACACCAAACCCGCTTACACGGCGGTTCTTCGGTGGAATCGTGCCTCGAACCTGCAATCCTCCGATTCCGAGATCTTACCCCCCGGCCCCTCCACTTTTGGATGGAATATGAATCAAATAAATAAGGACTGTAAAAGCCTTTTTTATGTGTGTGTCCAATAAAAAATTGAGAATGGGAAATACTTAAGTCCAGGTCTAAAACCACATGTTTTGAATTTCTTCACTTGCTGATGCTAATTATTTTAAGTGCAATGCACACACTTTGTTGCTGCATATTATCTCAAAGTAAGATTCCCTTATTTTCCTTTTAAATGTGTTGTAGCATTGTGATATTTAATCTCAGGCAAATTCCACGGACTTCATCATTCAGTTAGCGCTTATCTAAAAAGATATAATAACCAGTCTTTAAACTATGTTATGACACTTTATCTGAATGAGGTTGTTATAGTTTTAAATTCCTAACTTCGGTTAAGAGCCTGTATTAATCCTATTATTTTCCAAGAGACTAGTTTCTTAACTATGATATCAGCCAATCCCTAAGAGTTATATGTAAATTAACTTATAGGCAAGCATTTAGAAACAGCTTGTAGATGTATTCGTAAAATACTTTTAAAACTCTTTTTCACCTATAAATAGCAAATATACCTTTGCATAAGGTTTCTATTAATCGTCATGAATGAGCTTAATATTCCAGTAAAAAATAAATAAATGGGGATGGGGATTTAGTTGCAGAGCGTTACATTTCAGGAAACTTTGGTCTTCTTAATTTTCGTTTGCTTCAATTTATACTTACAAACAATTTACCTTTAATCGATTCTCTACTTTAAAGATGTGAAGTATTCAGTCTTATTTCTGAAACACACATCATACAATAGATTGCCTGTAATATGACTTTTTTTTTTTTTTTGAAAAATAATTTATATTGTTTCTACAAATTTTCAAAAGATATTCTCTAACTTCCTAGTTTGAAATTAAACCTTATGAGCTCATAAATGACACTTTATTGAATCGAATAAACATATTCCCTTCTGGACCATATTAATAAATAAATAATTGTTAATGTGAACGATCGCAAGGTTAAATCAAAACAACAAAGTTTTGCGTCGAAAATTGTGATCCGTTGAGATCAGGTGCTGGTGTGTTCGGATCAGATTCCCATGTCAACACAACATTACGCCGCACTTACACCTTCCACATGCGGTTGTTGAAACCACAGATTTGTTACCGTTTGCAATGCGTTGACCCCAAATATAGGGCTATTCTTTACTCTCTGTTTACACTGTAACACCCGCTGATCGCAGTGGGAGGTCAAATGACGCCACATATTTGCAGACTTTTTGTAGCAAAACAGTGGGAGTTTAGATTAGACAAAAACTTATGGTCTCGTGTTTTATCCCTTTCCTTGTATTTGTATATTTTTGTTGTCAGATTGTCCAGTGGTGGCAACATCTTGTTTGGGTTATTTGGCTTGTTGTACTCAACATTTACCCCCTGTCTTTAAAGACATCACAGAAGCAAGATATTATCTTTCGAAAATCAAATCTTTCATTCAAATTCATCTACTTATGTATACATTTAACACTTGGAAAATAAAACATGTCAGTTTATGATAAAAAGCGAAGTGTGAGATATATTAATTAATCTGGAAACTGTTAGCTATATGTTTTGTATCAAGATGGGTTTTTGAATTATTTTTGAATTATATTTTAAATCTAACGGACCAAAATTCTACATAGAAACGCGTCCTATAATTCATGAAATAAATATCGGAAAATTTCGCAGTGTGTTTGCAACAAACTTTATTTCGCCCACTTCTACAGAAGTAATCACTTGAGATTTAATAAAGTAATATATAATTTTTTTTCCGCTTCTAATTTATGAAGCTGATGGCGGTCTATAATTTCACATCGCAAGAATTTAACTTCCATTTTTAACCTTCACGCGAAAAGTACTGAAACCCTTGCATTTCACCGATTGAGCTACTGCTTGTTGACGTATTTTCATTACAAACGGTTAAACATTAATTTAATTTAATTAATGAATTAATATTTGAAAAAAAACCAGTGTTAACATCAAGTGTCATCCACTACAAGTTTAAAAAAAGGTATTTGAACTAGAATGGATGAATAAAAAGTATTTTATTAACGATTGAAAAATTGAGCAAGATATATAGTAAATAAATAAATAGGGAGACTGTGAAATAATCATAGGAATTGTAGAAAAAATCATTAATTAGATAAATTAGTATATTAGAACCATTTTTGATAGCGCGATTTTTACAGGAAAAAGCGCTTTTGTTAATTACTTCTAATATGGATAAGTGGCGATATTATAAAGTAGAAAAGAAATCAAGTCAGGGTGACTTGCACCATACGTGCAAACGCATTCTAAATGGCACATTAAAATATCTCGAGAAACATCATTTCCCTGTATCCATAGTAGCAGATTGTAACAATCTTGCCGCATACATAATTCAAATAAAGGAGCCCAATTTCCTTTATCGATTGTTCCCCAAAAGGAGAGCAACAATTATGGATAATCATCATGCTTTCTTAATTGTCATTATCAAGTTGATTTTTTCCTCCTCCTTTAGGAGTTCTTTTCGGACTTTATATGAAGATAGAACATCAATATTTTGTTCAATTTGCGAACTTATCTTCTTGATCCTGGAACCGATTTTCCGTTGTACTTTTAGCAGCTGTTAGAAGCATGACTTTTTCTTTTATGGTGATATTTCATTAAATAAAAATGCATACCTTTATAAGGTTCTTCATCAGTGATACCGTATCTAACGTCTGTATGCTCAGATGCAGTGTGAATTATCATAATTGCATTGTTTTTTGTTACGATCGATTAATAATATCTGCTTGAAATGCAGATTTTGTAAACTGATCGCAGCAACAAAATTCACGATTTTCTTTGTTATGTTCTTTATGAAAAACAAATTTTTTATACATCTGAATGTTGGAATCAATCAATTGTCTGATTTGGTGGGGATGGGGGGGGGTATTTGTTTTAATATTAATTATAAAATGCAATCTGACAATTCGACACCCAAGAATGTGGTAGGAATGAATCACATTTTTTTTCTAGTAATTTACAAAATCCTTTATCGGGTAATATAATCGTTTACTGGGTAATGTTAATCAAATCAATTAACCGTGTCAAATGAGGACAATGCTATTTTCTTAGATGCTTCAGTGGAACTGTTAAAGAATAAACTTCTTTTTTTAATAATATAATTAATTTTTAATAAGGGTAATGAGCTTCGCTTATCACAAGTAAATCTGTGAAAAAGGTTTTGCCTTATTTTCGTTTGAAACTTATAAAGTCCATTTTGTTTCATGTTCAATAAATTAGAGCTAATCTGAATTTATTTCCAGGATTTACCTCTAAAATATTTTGAAATTATCTTTTTCTATTTTATTTTGGGATTTACTTACTTTTTGTCCTATCTTGACCGTTGCTTTTTATTTTCATCTCGGTATAATGAAATTACATGGTTAGCTAACTACATTGAAGATACAAGAATTTAGTGTACTTCAATTTTAAAGGAAGTTTATTGTTTTGAATATATTAAAATAGTGTATCATCTTCGAAAATACACAAGTACTCAAAATTTTTAAATATAAAAAAACGAGTGAGATAGTTATAACTAAGAATTTTAGTTTAATGTAGTTTCATAATGAATTGTATTGAAATATATTAGATCAAAATTAGTTACTTAAATATTTTTGTTTTCGAAGTTGTTAAAGCTAAACAGAAGTTACTGCTAATACTTGAATTCTGATACGTCTATTGTATAAATAAAGGCATTCGATGAACATAAATCAACATGAAATACTTTTCAATTTGCAAATAAGTATTATGTCTTGCACTCTAATATACGCAAAAATAAATTTGTAAAAAAAAAAAAAAAAAAAAAAAATGAAAATGAAAATGAAAATGACCTGACATTAAAAAGAAAACTTTCAAAGCTATCAAAAATATGCTGCCTTTTGGACTTTTAATAAAGTTCATTTAAAAGTTTTCATTGGATTTTCTTTAAAATTCAATTTTAGTTTATTTTTAAATGTAGATTATCTACTTTAAAGTGAACGTTTGCATAGAAGTTGTTTCAAATAATACTTTAATGCTCGAATAATTTTTTTCTCCTGACAAGTCAACCTATATCCATACATTATGATTTCTTTTTCTAAATTATATCTTTAAATTATCTCTTTTAGAAAGGAGATATTTTATTTCTAAGTTACTTTTATTTTCTACTTTTTTATTTAAACAAATATATAAATATTCTTACTAATTTCATAAAGCAATAATTCTTGGTTTCTTTTTCTCTCCCCACACCCGAAGCAAAGTATGACATTTTATGAAGCGCACAATTTTTTCTCCACGTCTCTTCTACCGGTGTATCAAAACAATTTGTGTCACCTAGCAGCAACATAAGCGATAGTTCATTCTCTACATCAGAGGCGTCATCTCTCGGCGATCACTGATAATATTTGTTGAGAATTAAAAAAAAAAGTACTAGTGATTGAAAAACTACAAAACATTCTTTATTTACCTAATTAATTCAGAAATGAAAATAAAATAAGAAAAAATTATGTCTTTAGGAATCAATAATACTTATCATAAGTATTTATTTTTCATCTTTACAATCAGACAAAAAAAAAAAACTTAATTATTTCTATCAGTTGTTAGGTTAAGAAATAGATTAATAATGTGAGAATTATAATTGTCGTATAAAGTTCGAACATATTTGGCGCAAATGTAGGATTTAATGATTATTTTATTAAAATTACGCAGTTGTCATGTGATTATTATCATTCTTAAAGCATGTATTTGTATATTGTGAGTGCATATCGATGATTTTTATTAGCAATTTTTTCTTATCAATTGCAGCTAATCATTACCCTTTTATTCTCTTTTCGGATCCTCGTATTCTGTCATTAATCAATTATTTCCATTTACTTTCTAAGAGAAATTAATGCCCTTGCATTCTATAACGAGAAAAAAAAACTGACGATCCATTACGTAACTTTTAACCATTAATTTAATCTTATTATTTAATACTTTAATGTTCTATGTTTTAATTTCCTATGGGCTATTTCCTCTAATGAAGTCTAAATGCATTTCTTTGTTGGTTAAATGGCACAAAAGGGTATATTACTTCTATTTCATCTCTTTGTTTTAATTTTTTATAATGATTATGCTAAATTTAATATTTAAATTTAAAATATAATGAAGTATTTTTTATATTAATATGATTTGAAACTTTCACTTAGTCAATAATTAGAAGCATTTAGTAGATTTTTTTAAATAGGTAAGAGTTTTATTCTATTTGTTGAATATAACAAAAAAAAAGTCTTTAACCTTGAAACGACTTTAGTACATTTGACTTATTTTAAAAAGATTTTTTTTTACTTCATTAATTCACATTTTTTCATAGAATTAATATGTATTTTAAAATCAACTACTGTATTTTCAACGCCTTTTGAATTCCTTTTCTTTAATCACTGAATATTCGTTTTAAATATTTGGAATCGTTTGATATGAATATTTCCTATAATATTGATTTGTTGATACAAAATAGTCCTTTAAAAAAAATTAAACCCTTTAATCTGTTTTTTTTTTTTTCTCTTAAAAGAATTCAAAAATTAAAGGCTTCAACAAGATTTTCATAAACATTCTGATAAGAAAAATGATTAAATTTTTATCTCCAGATCAAGGTCGTCACTAGAAGCTTGGGGGCCCTCGAAGTAAGAGATGATAGTGGATTCCTCCAATAGTTGTTTTTCTCAGGCTAACCAAGTTTTTTTCTTATTATGGTTTATCATTTTTCTTAATAATTAGATTAATTTTATGCGTTTTCATAGAATGAAAGATTTTTCGATAAATGTATCGTTGATGTTACTATGGAATTCTTTTTATCGAGGCCATTTGGCATCATACACAGCTTAGTATGAAATTTATGCAGTGCCATGAAAGTAAAATGTTAACTAGCTATATATATTTACAATGTTACATTTAGATTACAAAAATCTCTGTTTTCCTACTATTAAAGAAGCAACATTGATTATTTTATTGAATTCAATGATTTGATCAAATAATTAATCAATCAAAGCGAATTCATTGATTATTGTTGAACTCGATTATTCTCAATTGAGACCAGTGCTAAACCGGGAAGCCTTTTTCTTCCATATTGTATAACAAGTAGTTTTTAATTAATCTCATTTTTGTGAATGATTATTCAGATTTAATTACACTTACAGGAACCATTAAGTATGCATCAGAAGAACTCGATGAAAAGGAATTACGATTGATTATCAACAGTTCTGCTAGCCTTTTAATGCTATTTATTATCTTCAAGCTTTGCTTCAAATGACGCCATATTAATGATAATTAGGTTGAAAATATTAATGACACTTTCTTTGAATATTTTGCATAAAATGATCTGCTTTCTCGTGTTCCATGTCTTTTTCACTTGCTTTCATTAGAAATTCCAGTTGATTTGCATGCTACCAAGAACATTTTTCATACCTTGGAAGCAATTAAAATAACAATTACCTTGAAATAAAATTCTGGATCTTTTAATCGTTTCTTTTTCAATAATTCATCGTATTTTATATTCCTACTCCCTAATCAAGATTCACCATCATTCTTAGATGAGGGAAGATCTCTGAAACAATAGACAACGAATCTTCATTTTCCGATAATTTTAAGAATAATGTTGATAATAGATCTAGTTTCAGATTGCACAAAAAAAAAAAAAAATCTAGAATTTTAAAACTTAGTATTGTATCATTAAGAGTGAAAAAAGGTCAATATCTGCCCTGATTCGCCATTTTATATATAAATATTATAGAACATCCAGTTACCGGATTATACCAGAACAATCATGAGTACCGCCTTTTTCAGAACAATTATGAGTACCGCCTTTTTAGGTCATGCTTCCTGGCAATATACGGAAGCCTTTCTTCTAAGCCGGCTTGTATCATGGTACCATCTGGTAATAAGTTGGCATAATTTTATTTAATCATCGAAATAAATTTATTTCTTATTAGATAGATAATTTTATGGCATGAAAAATGAAAATATAATATTGTTAGTAAAGTTTAAATTTTTTCATTTTTTTTAAATAAAATTTCTTATGTAAAAAAGTCGATATATATATATTTTTCCCTCATTCCTTTTTTTATGAAATGACTAAGAAATTAGTTCGACTTATGTTATGCACTATTAAAATTCCAATTTAACTTAAGGATAATAATCTCTGAGATTACCATTCGATCAGCTAATTTTATTACTATTTTTATTATTGTAAACAGCTTGGTAATACTTATACATAATACTTTTATTCCACACACCCTACTTCCCATTCATCATTTTTTCATTTCACGTTTGCTTTTTTCATTTTGATATTAAATTTTTGAATTTTGTACTTATTTTATGTATATCTTATTCGCCTTCATATTCATGTACTCAGTCGCGTTTTCTGAAGTTAAAAGTTTTTCTTGAACCCCCCCCCCCCCCCCGCTCCAGCCAACAATACGGAACACTTTTCCTGGATGTTTTTTTTTCTTTTCTTATTATTATTATTACTTGTTATTTTTTTAAGGGGAAAATCTTTTTTCTTCCGTCCATTATCCAGTCATCCATTTATTCAAATATCTGGGTAATTGATGGGTAATTCCATATAACCTTGATCATTGGAATTCCGTTTATATTTATTATTATTTTTATTAACCGAGTGTAATTTTTATTGCTTTGTTTGTATGAATTGGAAGCGTTTATATTTTTTGAAGCAATGCATTGATTGGTTTTAAAATTCTTTAATTTTTTTTATTATTTACTTAAAAGATTTTGTTGAGTTTTGAGATGTGTATTATCGCTCATCATCTTAAGTCGCGAAATTTCACCACCCAGTACCCGGAAATGGTTCGCTCGACGTCGTGTTTGGCTTGGCCTACTTTGTCGCGCACATAAGTGTCGCGCATTAGATTATTTATGAAGCTCTTCTGAGTCAGTGAAACCCATTACGAAACATCATATTTCAGGTGATGCCTGTGACTTGCGAGAAGTCGTGAACATTCAACTCATGACAGCGTAATCAAAACATGCTCATTTCATTTTTAATCAATAACGACTGATTTTTTGGTTACGTTGCTTCAGATTTCGGTCACATAGCAACTCATGGTGTTTCGAGGCTTAACCCAGTTCAAAATGTCATTGGTCAAAAAACTTTTCCTACGGACTCAATAGAAAGTAGGTAAACAAGTGATGGCAACTCATGTTGTGGGTTGGACTCGGAACTGGTAGTACAAAACTCTGTGTTTATTTGGTTTTAAAAAAACGGAAATTTATAAAAAGAAATGTGAAATAGTAATATCAATTGAAGGAATTCTAATATAATATTTTTAGGCTTCTCAATTTAATGGTAAAGATAATTAGTAGTGATTTATAAAATACAAAAAAAGGAATATATATATAATATAGACAGATGTCTTTTGGTAAAGTATCCGAACACGATTGGAGCACTTTTTTTGAAAAACATGGTGTAGACATACTCTTGCCATATTTCTGGGTTTAAAACAATTCACAATTAGTAATAGAATGTCAGTATCTGAAATAAACATTAAAACTTTTTGAAATTGGGCAGTTAATAGCATAAATATAGGCATATTCTTATAAAGCTTCAATTCGGCTACACCGAAAACTATAATTCTCATCTTAACAAAACTTATACCAAAATAAATTACATAATTTCTCTAGAGATAATTTTCTACTACAATCGTATGGCTCTCATAATCAATAAACATTTTTCAGCCAATCGAATATTTATCATGAAATTTTAATAAATTTATGACATTATTCAAACGATAGGCTATAAATTTAAAAAATATTCAATCGATCTAAATTCTTTTTGTTCATTCCCTAGAAAATAGAATAAAGATAAAGTTCATGAAATTTCATAGAAATATAATAATTATATTCTGAGTTACTTGATTTGAAGTGAGCAAGAAATAAGTAACAATCAGTTTTGAAAAAAATGCATTTAAAGTATACAGTAACTACATAAAATTCACCACATTTATAGTTTATATTTTCTTGTTGCTAATTTCTTAATAATTTTTCTTTTTAATCATTTCAATTTTTTTCTGACAATATCTTTCTTTGGCTGTGAATGCCGCTTAGATTCATTTATTCTGTTTTTGTCAAGCTCAAGCTCAGTAACTGCTCTAACTGAATTTGCGCTAGGATACACTCCAACAACTTTAAGGATATGCAGAAATCCTATAAAACCTTCGTTAAATACATAAATACCCCTAATTTGAGGATTCAAAGACATCTTTTAGTTCAAATTTCCACAAAACATTGTTACAACTCTCATTAGCATTTTGTGTTTTTCTGTGTCAAACATTTTCCGTACTTAAAACTAAATTTGTGTTTATATAACATGCTTTGGGGCCTTTAAATCGATGTTTCCGGCTTACCGATCATTACGAAAATATTAATATCTTAACTTTTAATTAACGTTGAGACAAAATTAAACCTGTTTTGGATAGCTCAAATATTGGGCTATCCAAAAAAATAATTTTAATAAAAATGCCTTTTTTTGTGTGTGAAAATCCTCCTTTTCAACGTGTTCGGATACCTTGTCAGTGGATCTTAACCTCTTCGTCGTCCGTAATACATCTAGCGCGTCCAAGTGAAACTTCACAAGGCGGCCATATCGCGCTCCAAGCGTTCTTCTACATTTTAAAACTTTTAAACGTTTAAAACGCTCTGTAAATGTTTACTTGTTTTTTTTTATTATTATTTGTTCTAATATGCGAAAAACAGAACCACTTGCGAGAAATTTTCGCGAACAGTAAAGGATGGCGAAAGGGCTAACACATAAGGCATAGCCATTCATAGCATGGGAGAAAAAGCGAATTACTCAAATAAAAGAAAAATATGCGTTCTTTTTTTTTTGGGGGGGGGGGAGGTATAAGAATTAATCAATGATAATCATATCTCTCAAAATTCATTAAACTCATATAATAAACTTAAATATTATTCTGAAGAAATTATTTATGATTCCAGAATTGTAAAGAGTGTAATTGAAATTAATCAATAAAATTGTGTTCTGGATTGTAAAATAGTTGACCTGCAGATCTGTCGAGAATAAGCACTCCGTTTGTCTTCCGCCTTTCACATTGATAATTTTTTTAATGCCGACAAACCTAACTATTTCTTTTTTTTTTCTTTTTTTTTTTTTTTTGGCGAATGTTTTGTTAAGTTGATCTCCCATCTCAAAAACAAAAAGAAAGCTGTATCCGATATGAAAATAGTTATTAACATTTGCCAGAAGTTGAAAAGAGTCTCAATTTTCCGAAACTCATGTTTCAGTAATAAATGCATTATTTTATTGTATTTGTTTTTCTACGACGTTCAAATGCTTTTCCATAGAAAATGAATATTTCTTTTTCTATGATTATATTTTAAATACAATCAACCCAATTCTATCTTCAAAACTAGAGTATTTGAACTAACTAAACTAATTTTCAGTTAAACCTTATTTAATCTTGAAATTCGTTCAATTTATTTTCAAATGATTACTCAGAATTTTACAAAATATAAAATTTGAAACATATTTTTTATTTCAGTGCACAACTTTGGAACATTTTAATTTATCTATTAGTTGCTCATATCTAACCATATATCTTTAAAAAAATGCAATATTCATTTGACAATAAACCCAAATTCTATCATCAATCATCAATGAATTCATCGTATGTTTTCATATATAATTTGTTCCAAAAAATTCCAACCCTTATGAAACTGCTGTTAGTAAAAAAAGTAAAACTGTAGATGCAAATTTCATTGTTAAGGTAATTTTACGGTAATATGAGTACATAGACAGATAATGTTCAACACTCGATTTCAAAAAAAAAAAAATCCATTTCCTTACTTTATTTCAAATTTCGTTGTAAAAAAGCCTCTATCTCGCAATTAAAATCGTTCAGTAGCGATCGTTCATTTAAAAAATGCAGATTTTTTATGTTTTTATACACGTATGATAAACCGAAAACCAGATATTTTATGTTTTGTTTTCGTCAATTTCGGTTTTCCTTTTTATTAATAATTCTTTAGTTAAAACCTAAATGATAATGTTATGTTTATGGATCTCAAATGACGACGACTTTTGTGTTGACTGTTTTTACTGTGATCTAGACGGTTGGTAGCAAAACGTATTCAAACGCGAATTTTTTTTCTCTGACTTTTAATACATAAATTCTGGGTTTTTTTTTTTTTTTTTTTTTCTGGTAAGATGTTGTTTCGTTACTGTCACTGTGAAACACATTACAATAATACGAGGCATAAGAATAAAATATTTTCTGATTCAAAGAAAATTAACTACGAAAAGTTGATAGAATTGGCTGACTGTTGTTGCAAAGGAGACAGTGTTGGGGACATTGCTGTTGTAGCAATGAAGACATTGTTGAGGACAGTTATATCCATAAAAACATTGTTGGGGACCATTATTGCAGTAAAGACATTGTTGGGGACCATTATTGCAATAAAGACATTGTTGGGGACTGTCGTAGCAATGAAGACTTTGTAGGGGAGTGTTGTAGCAATGAAGGCATTGTTGGGGACTGTTGTAGAAATGAAGGCATTGTTGGGATATGTTAAGTAGCAATTTCGGGGAAATTGTTAGTTTACATATGTATAGAATAAGTTTTAAAGTAATTGAACGTTCCTTTTTTTCCCCATTAATTTTATTCTTTTTTTTTTTTTCTTCCAGATTTTCCCGCTGCAATGAAAAGACTGCTGAAAAATGAAATCCTTCTGTTCAGAACAGCAAGTAGTGTTTTACATATTTTGCCTATCGCTGGCCTTTACACCTTCTTGCCGAAATACCTCGAAAGCCAGTTCCAGTTAAGTGCCACCAAGGCCAACATGATCTCAGGTAAAAAATACTAATTCAGTAGACTCGCCTTATTGTGATTCTGAATGTGAGGATTCACTTAAAGCTATATCCGAAAATGACTCATATTATTTTTTGAATGGCAAATGTAAAAGAAACATTGATACAGAGATGTCGATGACAGCGACGCTCATTTGATAACTCACTTTGAAGATTCTGTATAAAGCGAGTCTACTGTATTTAATTCACATATGCATTTTATGTTTTATATAGAATGAAAATAGTTTCAACATTTGAGGGAAATTAATATACCTTTTTAGAAGATATCGGTTCAAAGTTTCTCAGGTGGTTGGGTTATATAATACTTTCGATTAATATCGTGTAATGAATTTATAATGTAATATTTTCACATAAAATAGTTCACTACATTTCTCAGAATAGCTATACTAATATTTCCGAATGAAAACTCTGATAATCTCAGAATTCTTCTATAATTTCTTTTGAAAATTGTGCGTAGTGTCTATACTTGAGATCAGTTTTATTACCTTTGTCATCTTTTAGTACTTTTTCAAATGAATAAAGATTAGAAACTAGACAAGCTTAGTTCAGGCTGACTAAATTCCATGGACGAAATTTTAATTTCTTGAATTTTTAGACTAGCTTTGAAATTTTATCTGTAGATGTACTTTTCGAGAAGTTGCATAAGATATTTAAATTCTTTTTCTAAAACCGCAATTTGTCCTCTTTATGCTTTTAAAACATTTGACGATATTTTTGCTTCAATTATTCAAATACTCTCTATTAATTTGTCTTTTTGTTTTATGGATATTAAAAATAGGATATTTTGCAACAATGGAAATTGTAAAGTGTATTCTATTTATTCAAATATTACACTATTTCTTGAATTCACAAGCATATTCTTTCATTTTAGGTATGGCTGGTATTTTAGTTATGGGAGCCGGAATTTTTGCTAGCGGCTCTTTCATGCGTACTTTCAAGCCCAGTGCTAGATTTGTAGCTAAGTGGATTGCTGCATCTGCCCTCGCTTATTCTATCGGTATGGTGATACTCATGTGGCTTGGATGTCCCCTTAATGACTTCGTGGGTCTTGATGAAGTAAACCCTGGGTGAGAAAATCAATTAATTTTTATATATTTATTACTAATATATTCATCATAATATAACGCTCATATATCCATAAATTGCAATTTCTGTACAACAAATATAAAACACATCACATAAGGGGAGCCTTATAGAAAGTTTTCTGAAATATTTTGGTCCTAAGCCAAATATGTATATCAGTTTTATCCGTAGATATTATATTTCAAAAACCCTAATGTGTTTACTATCTTCTACTAAATAAATCACGTCTGGAAGAAAAGTTGAATAGTTAACTCAACAACTGATATTTTTGTAAACGAAACTTATTTTATTTAACACCTTCACCGACCTAACCTACCCAGTTTGGTGTAAAATCCATTGGCGGACGAGTATTAATGAATATTAAACTTCTCGCTGATTTTATCATCATATATTCATGACTTTCTGTTTCGATGATTTTGCAAATACTACAAAGAAAGAAGAATATGTGTGTGTGTGTGTGTGTGTGTGTGTGTGTGTGTGTGTGTGCGTGTGCGTGTGTGTGTGCGTGCGTGCGTGCGTGCGTGCGTGTGCGTGTGTGTGTGTGTGTTTCTAAATCATAGCTTCCAGGCTTTTATCAGCATACAGTGCTGAAACAAGCATTAGGCATAAATATAACATTCTCTGAAAAAAGATTTGATTTTAAGATATCCTATTTGATTTGTATATAGATGATACTATACCTTCAATCAACACACTCAATTTTTCCATTAAATATTTAAATGAATGCCAGTATTTTAATATCTAAATAATTGTAGATTCTCGATTATTCTAGATACAAGCAAAACTTCTCTTTTTAGTGGCTGCCATTTTTAATTGAAAGTAATAAATCCTTTTGTCTATATTTTATGATTATTGAGACATTAAAAGAGAAGTTTAGTAATAGATACAAAACTTATTGAAGTAAAATCAATTAAAAAATTTATCATATGTTAAGTCTTCTGTCATGTTTTCTTTGGTCTTCGAATCCTTCTGAATTTCTATAGCATGTTATTTCATATCAAAAGGGGAAAAAACCAATAAAATATATTAATGAAGGTTGAATAACTTCATGAAAAATTTTAAGTGATACCGCTTTCTCTGTATTTACTGTTTCTACCGTTATTAAAACCGTTATTGTAAGATATGTAAACTAATATAATCTCATTACCATCACCTTTGTTTTCAAAACCATCTAAGTTTTTGGAGGTTATGCTATTTCTTTCCCCAAATTAAGATAAGTGGGGATATAACATTGTAAACCAAAAAAAGTCATATCGTTTCATCAAATTAGTTATAGTTTTTTTAATAATTATATATATTTCTCAACAGGAGACCTGGAGGTTTAGCGGTTCAAGCCTGTAATGCAACGTGCGAATGTCGTTTAGGAGAATTTGCTCCGATCTGTGCAAGTGATGGTAAAACCTATCTCTCACCATGTGTTGCTGGTTGTACAAAAGTGCGAGAAGAAGGAGAGGATGTAAGTAATTCTTGTTTGAAATTACTGTTTGAATGTTTGCTGGATTTATTTGTCTCATAATGAAATCAATCCATTTTTGTCACTGACGTAATATTTTGTTTTTTCAGTATACATACTTGGATTGTCAATGTTTAGGAGAGGGAGTCACTGCCAAAAACGGATTTTGTACCCTACAATGTAATAATCTCACCTGGTACATTGTGATCTTCTCATTTTTTGTTCTCATCCATTCCACTTCAGAAGTTGGATCAATGCTTCTTACTCTGAGGTATAATGTTTGTACATAGAATAAATAATCCAGTTGTTGTTTTTTAATTAAAAAAATAATTATCAATATCACATTGTGTTTGATATTTCATTAATAATCTGAATACTGGTATTATTGAAACTATTGTGCTATACTATCTCTGGTTATGCTGTTTCAAACTTAAAGTTATGATGTAAATGATCTATCCAAAGATGAAAAAAGTAATACTGTTTTCACATATTAACGGTTCCCACCATTATCAGGATCAGAGGAATTCCAAAACAGAAATTTATAATATGCATTGGACGAGCATGTAGGAATCAGTAATTTGTTGAAGGAAACAAGAAAATTTAAAAAAAAACTGATATCAATGAAATGGCACATACTTGAGTATTCAGTTTCTGTGTCTTACTCTCATTATCTGTTTTTACTCTTGTGTAAAAAGAATCTAGTATATTTGTTCAGTACCAGTAATTCGTTTCTGTATGAACATACCATCTTGCTACGAAATTTTTGAGTCAGATAGGAATGATATTCTCTAGTGATTTCAGATATTCTTCTGGCATACATTTAATTGCTTGAAGAAATAATATATAGTTGCTTGATTAGACATATAAATCAAATGTATGTTATAAATATTTTTCTTTTCATTTTAGGTGTGTTGATCCGAAAGATAAGGCGATGGCCTTAGGATTAATATCATTTGCCATTGGATTATTTGGTATGATCACTTATTTTTTATTCATTTATTTTTGATTTGTTAAACCTATAGATATGTTTATGCCTACTTCTATTTCGTAATTACAAGCAATATTTTAAGAATTGTATGAACAAAATCATCAGGATTTCAAAACGTTGATATATTTAATATATCATAATGATATGGAACATATCTGTTCAGAAATTGTGATTTGAAACATAATATTTAGTATCTTTAAATCAAGAATAAATCATTACATTTCCTTCCTTTGTTAATTAATTTCTGCCGTTCACTTTTTATAGCTCAATCCATTAATTCCCCCATTTTAGTTTTCAATATAATTGTTTTACATTTCGCTATTTTTAAGCTCAAATAAAAAAGAGCCAATTGGTTTTTACCTGCTGATGCATGAATAGCCCCTATTGTAATGAGAACCATTTAAATGTTAACAAAATTTTTTTATAGTTCAGTAATAATTCCTGTTATTATAAATCATTTTATCCAATAAGAAAATTTGTATGGAAGTACGTGCGTACATTGTTACTGGTTTAAAGAAGAGGACCAATTGAAACTAAATACTATTCAGTTGTTCTAAAAATATTTGTTCCAAAATATCCAGCTTCATATGTTTACTCGAAGATTTTATTTTACTTCTTAAATATTATCACTGCTATGATCTCTGCGATTATATTTTAAGATTTGAATAAGATTACTAACTTTCTGCTAATTTTTTCAGGAAACGTCCCATGTCCTGTCATTTATGGTGCTGTGGTAGACTCCACATGCCTCTTCTGGGAAGACAATTGTGGTGAGCCTGGAGCTTGTCGGCTTTACGATCCTGTTAAGTTCCGTATGATGTTCCATGGACTTACTGCAGTAATCATGTTGTGCGCCTTCATTGTCGATGCTTTGGTTTGTTATAAAGCCTCATCAGTTCGATTTCATGATGATGAGCTTCCTGTTACCGAAACAAAAGCTCCACCATTGCCAATACCACCTAACAATGAATCAGCCGTATAAACTTGCGAGCTGATCAAGCCAGAGAACACTCTGGTGGAAGTCAAAAAGGATTTTGACTTATTGAACTTTAATGTCTGCCCGACGATGAGTCATAATGTACAGTTTAAAGCCATTGAACTCCCTACATACCAAGTTCAATACACAACAAAGACAGTTCTAAGGCCAAATGCCTTTTACATTAACACAAAGGTTACCTCCTCTTGACATAGAGAATGATCTTACAGGACATTTTCCTGCAAAGACTTGAACATTTCGTTGAACATATTGTTAATTTTAAATCTCGTCCGTGTAATGCATTTTTGTTGTTCCTTTTATCTGAATCAAAAGCTGCCATAATCTTAAATATATTTTTTAAAGTGTGAGTACATATCGTACTAGATTTGTATGACTTGTCAGAGGACATGTGCATGAAAGAATATGAATATATATCTTAAATGTATACATAAATTGTGTATTCTTATGAGAGTTGAGAAAATTTTGAGATAAGTACAATATTTTCTTTTACATCATCTCCTGATCTAGATATTGTTATCAGGGCACTTTGAATTTGGATATGTACTTACAAAACAAATTGAATAAAAGCAATTTGAAAATTTATTTGAATGACTTGTTTCTTACTCTTGTTTCTCTTATAAAAACAAGCAAGTAAAAAAAAAGTTACGTATATTTATTATAAGTGCTACAAACAAGTTTAATAATATTTTTTAAATGTTTCCTGGAGCCAGTTTTATGTATGTTATAGCTTTCTGGTTTAATAATTTCAAATAATAACACTTCCTGGTATATTCTGAATAACGTCAGTGTTTTTTAAATCTTTCTCAAATGAAAGAATATTAATATTTTCTTATATTCACTATTATGGCTTTTATTAGATTATAGATTTACATTAAAAAGTTGATCTATGAATTTCTTAAAATAATATATCATATCTAGAAATAACTCAAAAAATATGCTTATGCGTTTCATAGAGACGAGTCTCCGATAGTCGGAGAATATCTAAATTGTTTCAACTAAAGTATTATCCGAAGTCGTTAAGAAAGAATAAATCCCTCTCACTGTAATGTGGCTGAAAAGGCTTTCTAAATTATTTTGTGAATAATATATTATATTCATTGGGGGCATTTCCTTTCTAACTAAATCAGGATCTTGATTTTGCTAATTATTTTGCCTAGTTATGTTATCAGCACATTATTCTTTGTAATCCAATCCTCGATCGACAAATAGGAAATGAAACCCCTTTACTGCCGGGCTGCACGTGTTATTTTTTTCTCCCTTTGACACGTGTGGTCGGCCGCGTGCTTTGCGGTTTGTCATGACACGCTTCTTTTTCTCGGATTTCTCTCCTTTTAATTTTGCTTTCGTCTCTGCCACTGGTATACGATGTCCCAGACTTCGTTACTGACTTAATAGGTTATTTAGCTTCAGGTACTTAGAGGCACACTTTGTAACTTGAAGCATGCGGTTTGGTAAATTAGGGCATTTGAATAGAATCTTGTTCTCTTCGCATTCAAATAAATTATTAACACAGTGTTAGTAAATGTCTTTTAAACTTCTAACAAATTTGACAGTCATCTCAATTTCCTCATAATGCTTTTCTTTTCGCAGTGGCACATATATTTTTGCATGTATATATTCACAGGATATTTTAATCTTGTTGGGTGTAAAACTTGGTGAAAATACTGTAAGACTTATACATCGCATAATTTAGTAGAAGAAAGATAGCAACACAAAAAAAATCTTAAAAAAGGATAGTAAATGGGAGTGCCTTGGCAAGGAATATAGGCCAATTAACAGCAATGGTTACAATACATTGGTTCTCATTCAGTGGTGTAGCAGGGATAAACCATGCCTGGGGAAATATATTACTTTGACCTTCACCCCTCGTGACATTTAGCTCTACAACGGGAATTGAAAGCATATTATTTGTCTTCTATGTGAGTAGCGCATCTGTGCTCCCGTTGCATCCTTTTGCTAAGTCACTCTATTCATTACAAGTTAGAGCAAGTTTATATGTCCATTCCTCAAACAGCCTCTGTTGTGGGTTTTCTGGAAAATATGATTGCTTACATTAAAATTCCATAAAAATATATGCATGGAACATTCCTAAATATCCCATTCCTCACATCTATACTAATACATAAATGTGAAAGTTTCGATGGATGGATGTTTGTTACTCAATCACACCAGAACGTCTGAACAGAATTGGATGAAATTTAGCACAAAGATAGATTTTATTCTGGAACAGAACATAGGCTAATTTTTATTCCTGTTAATTGAGTGATTATTTTTTTTATTAATTAGAAACCAATTTTCGCGCCGAAAAGCTGAAGCCAAATTCTTCTAAAGATAAGTAAGATTCGAGTTTTTTTCCCAACAGAGTTGATGTTAAGCTTAGCAGAATTTCGACCGATTATTTCAAAAGATTCAATTAATTTTCCTACACTTAATTAAATTCCTACACTTTAAAATTATCCTGAAGTTTTTCTTGATCCATCTGTGTTGAATCAAAACAAGTATTTATTGTTGATTAGAAACACTTAACTTAAAGAATTTTTTTAACATATACACTCCTTCCTTAATAGATGCTGGAATAAAGGTTTGCCATAAATCATTCTTTCGAACATTAAATTATTCTTTCCCTCGACTTAGCCTAATTGGGGCCTGGGGCAAAAATTTATAAAAAATACCCCTTTGCTTCACTACTTTATTAATGAAGAATGTTCATTAAAGGAAACGTAATATAAATTTTCTATTCGATTTGGAGGATCTCTTTGATGTGGGGGCCCAAAGTAACTGCTCCGTATGCCCCTACCTTGGTCTGGCTCCGCTTGTGGGGGAAGCCCCTTAAGTGCCGAAAAGGAAAGCGAAAGTCTTCATAGTCGCGTTTCAATACCGCATTTGGAAATTGAAGTAGCCGCAACAACTACGTGTATGGAAACTCAACGATTGTTAACTAATCTTTTGTCGATAGGCACTTGTCCCTTAGCAGCGGAACAGATCCCTGCTGTGAGGGAAGCTCCGTGAAGTGAGGCGGGATCTCACCCTTTGAGTTTGTTTGTATTGGGTAAAAGAAGGGTTGAGATATAGTACGCGAGTAGAAGCGCTATTTTTGACTAGAAATACTTTACTTACAGACTCCTTTGTTGACAGTTAGGGGATCCTTGACGGGTTTCTGGAAGAAATTTTCTCCTTAAAAGGTTATTTTCCCTTCCCAGTTTCTTGTCAGTCAGAGGGGGGAGGGGAGGATTATTGATTCCGTTAATGTACCGTTAAAAGGCAGTTCCTACAGCTCGTCCATCAGTCAAGCGAGCCCCCTTCGACCTTTCTTGCGGTTTTCAGGGCTCCTTTGATGCTTATCGATTCCACTGAAAACTTGTGGGTTAATAGGGCAGCCACCAAGGAGTACAGAAACCCTCGAGAGGTGTCGAAGGGGGAACGCGTGGCTCGCCTGTAGGATGGACAGGTCATTGGAACTCGGCTTAACAAAAGAATGAAATACCTTAAAATGGTTTGGTAAGCTATACGATGATAAATTAAAATTTGTTTTTGGATATTTTACAGGAATAAAGGGTGGTTTGCTGGATATTTTGAGGCAAGTTTTAGAGAACTTCCATACCTCGTTAGAGATTTTTTTTTTTTTGACAAATTTTATCAGAAAAAAATAACCTTTCCATATTTCAAAAAAGTAATAATAAAGTGATTGGCATATTGATTTTGGTCGGAACTTACATTTTGTAAATTTTAAAGCATATTTTGTAAACAAGATGACAAAAGATACAAGTATCACGTTTTATTTACATCCATACTTTAGCTATTTATATCTCCGCATTTTTAAAACAATTTGCCAATTTTACAATTTTTATAGTGTCCATTATTAATCCTAGGAAATGATAAAGTAAATCCCAACACACCATTTACATCATTCGATATGAACAGTCGCTAAGTCCAGCTCTGTGTCTCCAGGAGAAAAGGTTTCTTGCTGTCTACTTAGTGCAATTGGCTCATCTCTTTAATGTACGATTAACCAAGGGAACACTCTTATTATGCCACAAGAGAATAGCAAAATCCATTCTCACATCTGAGTTGCCATTTAATACAAGTTGAAGCTCCATATATTTTCTATCTTCAATATTATTTTCTCGATCCTCCTATAATTTAAATGTACAATGGATATAACCCGAACAAGAAATAATTAAGGCTTCAAAGATTACACTTAATTACCTAATTAAGTGTAATATTAAGTGTAATTAAATAATTAAGTTTACACTTAATTACTTAATTACACTTAAAGATTAGAATAAATACCATTTTCTGATATTACAGATAATTCTGATTATTGGTTCTGCAATGCCGATTTTAAATCCCCCCCAAAAAAACAAATCCTATAATCAAACAAATATAAATTGGTGTGTTAGTGTAAATACCGAAGACCAAATTTATTTTTTGCTCATTTATTATTATTATTATTGAGTTATCGTATTTACAGATAGAAGTAATTCCAAATTTTTATCTTCTCATATATGAAGTATAGAGAAAGTTTAATATTCGAGTTCCCTGAGTTCAAAACGCATATTTTTGGCAGTATGTTTGCTTGTCTATCTATGAATGTGATAAATCAAAAGCACTTTGAGTTCGAAGCATTAAATTTAGTGTATGAACTTAAAACCAAATTTGCAAATTTCTATTACATTGTGAACGAAATCCGTTCAAAAGAGGTCAGTCTGTCTGTTCAAATACAACTGTAATCGATAATTTCAAAACTTATAGAGCTTGGTAAATAAAATTTGATATTCAGGTATATCATCAAAAATATAAATTCTTATCAAATCTTGAATTACATCTGTAAAAGGATTGATTGCCTGTTGGTCTTTTTTTTTTTGTGTGTGTGCATGTAAATGCAATTGCTTAAATCAATGAAATTCGGCATATTACTTTGTGATTACAATTGTAGTTCCGAATCAAATTTGATTACAATTGGCAGAAATAGTAAGACATCCAAACACATATTCGCACACAAAAATTAATGAATATGCTAGATTCACGCCAAAGATCTGTATTTTGTGACTATTGTTCTCCAATGTAATGCAAGGTATTCACGGCCATACCCAAAATCCAAAATTTTAAGCAGATGAAGGAAGATAAGACGTTTATTGGATAGTATATGAGAAAGTTTAGGGGAGATCATTCCCGATGATCGTATAAAACAAAAATTACGAATTTCTTTAAAGATAGATAATAAAAGAAAGATATGATAGAATGACCTTTGTAGATCAAAATTTATTATAACAAATGGTTTAGATTATGAAATCGGTACTATTGCAAATATTATCACTTTTAGATCAAGAGGTTGAAATGGCGAAAAAATTAGAAGAGAAATTTTGTAACCTAATAATCATAAGCGAATTTTAAAACATCCGGTTTTTGAAAAAAAAAAAAAAAAAAAATCTATGTTCTGCTCCTCATGTGACAATAATTTTTTTTTTTTTTTTTTGTATTAATATTGAAGCAATTTATTTCCGTTTCAGCTAGCATGTTTTTAAATAATTACACTAAAATAAAGAATATCCATCTTAAAGCCAAAAATTTGGAACGAAAATTATCAAATTTACAATATTAATCCTTTTGTAGTTGAAAGAAGTTGACCTACTGGGGAACCCGTCTTTTCATAACAATTTTCAAAAGGGATATTTTATTCCGAAAGCAGTTCTTATTTTAAAATTCGTTTATATATATATAGATTTCAACGTAATAACAAATTTATAAAAGAAAATTTTTATAAGATTTTAATTAAATTTTTATTAAAAAAAATTTTTAATTAAATTTTTTATTAAAAAAAACTTAAGTAAATTTTTATAAAAGATACCTATAAAAATTTACAGTTTTCTTCTACTTATTATTGTTTAATACTATCACAAAATTTTGGATCATTCTTTATCAAAACTAAAGCGCTTGCATTGAATTGATCGTATCGCATTCAGATTGAATCAAAGCTTTTTTTAAGGAAAAGTAAGTTGCTTTGAATGCAATATTTCCATCAGATGTTTATGTTAATTAATTGCCAAAATTAAAAACTCATTCGTTTACGAGTACTGACAAAAATTGTGTGCTTTTATTGAGTTTCCGCACAGAAATAAGCGTTCCTATTTCAAAAATAAAACTAAAGAGAGGCTGTCAATTGTGACATCACAAATCCAACGTTCAGACCTGATGAGAGATTGTCTGTTTTCGTTTCACACACTACCTCGCCCAGCTTCAGGTAAGTCACATCCTTCTTTCTTGAGAAATGTAATTTGGACTGACAAATGTCACTTTCATTGAGAAAAAAGCATTAGTCTTCAAAACTATCACTTCTCAATGATAAAAATCCATTTTTCATGCAAGTGTTCATTATCTTTGTAAATTTTCTGAAAAATATTTATGTATTTCTTACTTGTGTGCCTGACCGTTTTTAAAATTTAATGAAAATTAATGAATGCTTTCTTATTTTCCGATTCTGCCTTTTCAGCAATCTTTCATGATATGTATATTATTCCTGAAAAATTCAATAGAAATCTTGCTCAAACGTCAGTCAGAGAGAGAGGGAAATGGTCTAAGCCAATAAGTTTGTCTTTTAATATCTCAGCAATTTTTACAGAAAGAAGCATGAAACTTTATATACTCACAGATATATATAAGCAAAATAATTAATTAACTTAAGGTTTTTCGCAATGGGTCCGGATAGAAATTTAATTTCTTTCAACTTTTTTCTTTTTGTTCTCTACAGAAATCAAAGTATTTTCAAGCATTTGGTTAACTTAACTTTGCAGTTTGGAATAGAAGAATATATATAACTAAACACTAGTTAATATTGCCATCTGTTACTAAGATAAAGAAAATGTAATAAAATTCATGTATCAACATTTTAAAACTTTGATTTATAATAATTTAAATTTTAAGTTATAAATTTATTAAAAAATCAAATGATTAATTTCTGAAACTATTTCAACATTATAACCAATTAATTGGAATTCAGATGTGTCCTGAATCTGATACAGATACGGTCGTGCGTTCGAAGAAAAGTTTATTATCGCTTATGCAAGATCAATAAAATGCTTAAAAGATATGATTATATTGTTGATTTATAAGATGAATGGAAGAAATATTAGATAAAGATATGTGCGTATAAAAATTATTCTTTTAATAAACTGCTATAATATAGTGGTCGATTGGAAGTTCAATTCAGGATTAAAAAGATAATAAATCCTTTCCATATTGAAAAATAAGTTAATCCCGACTTAAAATCTAAATATTTGCCTTGGAATTCCGTTTATGCATTTAAGTCTTTATAAAACTGTATTCACTTTTGAAATAGGGCGGTGGTAGCCTGGTTGGTAGAGCTCAGACTCGCAACTGAAAAGTAGCGAGTTCTGTCCTCGTCTTGGCCAAAGACCGCTGTGTCTCTAATGGCAGTTGGGGCACATTAAATATGGCGTGACTGCAAAGTAATCCAAGTTTCCCTAACAAATTATACCTCTGGGGGAAGTGAACCAGGGAAGACTCGGTCTGCCTGGATCTAAATTCTGATTTGCGGATGAATGAATGAGTTCGACCACCCTCTAAAAAGGATTGCGCCGTGTGTGTTCCAGCAAAGTCGTACTTTCTCCGTAATGGTGGCCGTTATCAACGAAAGGCGCACACTTCTGCCTTAGTTAAATTGAGTTAATTCTCATTCGGCTTAGTATGACCAAGTGGCATTAGACCAACCCGACTTTTGAAATAGTGCATCTTGCTAAAGAAAGAAACTATTTGCTGCAAAATTTGGTTGTATTACCGATAATAGTTTCAATTGTAAAAGATGAAACTTTAAAAAAATGCTGGTTATGATGAGATATTTACAAGATAATTATTTACAGTCGCAATTAATAGTAGAAATAAAAATGAAAAAAAAAAAAAAAACTTTCTGCTGAAAAAAGAAAAAGATTGAAGGCTGAAAAGAAAAGAATTGTGCAAGAGGAAAGAGACCGAGTCTTCTAATTTAGAAAAATTTAAATTGGAAATTGTGATTCAGAGCAAATTGAAATTTCATTGCGCATTGTGAAATTTCGATTTAGAAAAGTTTAAATAGGAAATTGTGATTCAGAGCTCATAAAGGTTCCGGATTGTGATCCTAATAAAGCAGGTGATGTTAAATATTTAAATTTATTTGAAAGATAGTTAAGTTTTTTTATACACCTAAAACAAAATGATTTATGTATTTATCCGGCCTCCTTTCTAACAACATAATAAATTGATTGCTAGGGAGTCAATCGAAGATGCTCAAGATTTGAATATGTTATAGATTTGATTTAAAATAAGCATAAAAATTCTACATTTTTTTTTTTTTTCAAAACATCGAAAAAAAATGTTGATTGTACTTGGCACAACTTTTATAATGAATGGAGAAACTTCTTTGAAGGTTCAATATAAAAATTATGTATTACAACATTTGAACCATTGGCAGGTTCAGTAACAGCAGATCGAATCAAGAATAGAACACATCCCGAATATAAAGAGCATTTCTTTGACTATTGGTTAATCATTGGGTTACACCGCTGAAGTTTGCGGACAAGCTAGTTGCCTATGAAGATGCCAAAGAATAAACAGAAGGAATACATAAAATGGATACATGAAAAGCGACACTGTGAAACAGAAGAAAAAAAAATTCAAATTTTCCTAAAAAGGAAATTTTGGATGTCAAGAGTAGACTTCAATTACTTTTTATGGCTGAAAATCCAGGATTCCAGAATTTATGAAATAAAAACGCTGTATTTGCAACTCTAAAAATATTGAAAACCTGCAAAGAGCTACAGTCAACTTGTATTCATATTTATTTCACCAGGTCACTCATTGATTTTCAATTATTACTTGCATGAGATTTGAAGAAGTCTGTATCTTGATATAGAATCTAGTCTGGAGAGATATTGCATGCTTTTCTTTCAGAAAAAATTATTATAATTCACAACAAAATAACTCAATTGCTGATGGAAGTTAAAATATTAAGCAGGTACATATATTCATAAACGGGAAATTAATTCTTGCGAATTGTGATAAGAGAGATACAGAATTTAATTCCCCTTTTCAGTGGCAGTTTTCCAAGAGAATTGATCATGCCAAAATCTTGCTTAGAAGAGCAAAACTGAAAAATATTATGGAGAATGAATTTTGTTTTCAAGTTCCACCTGTTAATGTAAGATAAAATTAATAATCAAAGAGCTGAGCCTATTTTTTATACCCTAAACTTTTAGAACTCCCTCTCTCCAAGAACAACGAAAAAGTGTCTATGAAACTCATCCGTTCATCAAAACAAATTTGACATTTTGGTGAATTTTTCAGCATGGGTGTATACCATGTATATCATGGTTATATGGCATACACGCAGTATACCATGTACGCAGTACGCATAATACCATGTACCATGTAACTAAATTAATAGATAATCTTTTTCATTAAACTGTTCATGGAGGTAGATCACTTACTAATACTACTATGCGTCATGGGGGCCAGGGTAGCCTGGCTAGTAGGGCGTTGGTTTCGCATTCCTTGGGTTTCAAGTTCGAATCCTCTGGTCGAAGACCTTCGTGTGTGTGGTGGTGGAGGGCGCACTTATAATTCTGCCGTGGTAACGAAGTCCTCCATGCCGGGAATGATGGTACTAGTGCAGAATGTATTGCTCTCTGATCCAGGTCTAAATTAAAATCTGTGGTTGAGTGAATGTAATGCATGAATGAAATCAGCCCCGTAAAAAAGTTTGCAATGAGTGAATAGCTAACTCCTACACTTAGCCTTTGATGGCGCTACTGAAAAGCGAAAATTTTGGGTTTAAATCGAATACCCTTTAGTCAGCTGATTTTTCAATGACAAGTACCATCAGAAACAACAACTATCCGTCAGAAATATTGGATAATGAAATATAGAAGCGCAGTACACAGAGTTATTAGAAATTGCGCAAAATGCTTCAAGAACAGCATGAATATTGCATCTCAAAAAATAATCGATCTTCCAACAGCTTGAACTGGAGGATTTTCTTTTCTTCCAAATGTAGGCCTTGATCACGTAGGGCTGTTTCTAGTGAAGTTCAGTTCAGTTATATTAACGTCCCGTTTTAAAGCAACACGAGGGCTATTTTGGGACGGACCTCGTAATTTTGAACCACGGTCAGATGACGAGGACGACAACTGAAGTGGCACCCCCCTCTCCACACCACACCAGCGGGAGGACTTTGGCCTGACAGATTTAACGTGCAAGAGACCCCCTCACACGACGGATCTTCGGTGGAATCGAGTCTCGAACCTGACACCCTCCGGTTCCGAAGCCGAGACTTCACCACCGGGCCACCGCGGCCCTCCTGTTTCTAGTGAAATCCCGTAAACAAGGATATGTAAGGCCAATCAAGCAAAATCTGTGTGAGTTTATTCATATATTTCACTATCAAAGCAGTACACTTGGAAGAACTGAGAAATCTCTCTTCAGAGCCGTCATTAAAAAAATTATTGGGCAAAACTGTAGGAAAGGTTTTCTGATTGTGGAACTAACTTTTTACGTACATACCATGAACTGAAAAGATTTATGGCATCGGTTATATCATCTGAAAATTTCTAAAATCATTTAGCTCAAGAAACTTTTATATGGAAATTTAATGCCCCCTCTGCCTCTCATTTCAAGAGTCCATGGGAGAAAAGTATTAAACAAACTAATTGGAACGAACAATTAGATTTCAGTTTAAAAGAAATCAGCAACTCATGTTGAATTGTGCTTTAATTCCAGAGCTATGGTGACAACCTTCAATAATCCCAATGATTAGTTCTTTGACATCAGGTCATTCACTTATTGGACTGCTCTAAAAGCCATTCCAAAACTTACTTTATTCAATAATAAAAAGAATCTAGGGCACGTTGGACACTGGTTCAGTAAAATTTTCGTCATCAGGCCATCCTTCTCTGTAGCAAGGACATGCAAAGTATCAAAAAGACAAATCAGACTTGAATATTAGTGGCTTGATACTGTTAATACATGTTAATTTGTTACCTTTAAAACGGAGCTTAAGTATAGTGATTAAATTCTATTCATGTGCTGTTAGAAAAGTCCTAATGTATTGGGGAGTTGAATTTCTCACTTTTTTGTGTGTGAAAGTTAATGTTTTATTTAAAAAAATCTTTAAAAAATATGTTATTGAAACTATTTTCAATCGTTAGTCACAACGTTTAAGTATCTTTTTGACGGGGTCTGACTTTTTGACAATGACTTTTTGGTCATTGAAGCAGTTGTTAACACTTGAAAAGACGCCGTTCGACGTCTCTCGGCTTCAACTCGTACGGCAACCAATGACCTTGCTTTTGAATAATTTCTAATGCTTTCAAACGTTTCAAAACTGTTGTGTGATCACTTCCTCATGAATCTGCAAGTTCAACTAGCGTCTGACATGTCTTAAGGAAGTAATGTTTCCAATTGTTCATCTTCAAACTTCTTCTACGTGCCAGAGAATTCTTTATCTTTATGATCAAAATCATTATTTTTAAAGGGTTTACACCAATTTCTGCGCGTTGTTTCAGACAAAGCATGATCGCCTTAAATATCAACAATAATTCTGTGAGCTTCAACTGCAGAATTTTTTTTAATAAATAAAATAGCGTAGTAAAATTCCCCGCAAATACTCTTTGCACGAAACTTGACATATTTAACGCAGTGAAAAATAATGTTGTTTGCACTTTCGAGAAATCCCATACACTGGATTAGTACTATATCAATTATAGTACTTGTCAAAAGATATGACACGATCATGAACTGACGCAATCAGTTTCGGTAACCCCATCCGTTGAGAAACAGCGATCAAGTAGATCTAAAACTGTGGATGAGCTCAAATGTCCAATCACAAAACTTCCACCTTTAAGATTTTCCCAATATTATGATATAATGACTCTAAAAGTATTCCATTCTTCATATATTTGTTTTGTATTTTAGTTTCTTGAAAGTATATTTTTTTATCTAGATCCTTGTAAGTATTTTAACAATTTTTATTTTGAAACTTTTGATAATATTTACAGAATTAGAAATATATATATTTTTACTACTATTTTTGTAATTTATCATTCAATATTTGTTTAAAAAATTCAGCTTTAGTAGAAATGAATATTACGCAATTCCTGATTGTAATCTTAAAGCTTGTGATGGCAGATGCTCATCGCTGGCCAGTATGTTTTGAGTTAACGAAATTAGCAGGTGGTGCAGTTGAGCCATTGATATTTTCGAGATCAGCAGTAATTTTGTGTGTGTGTTTGTGTCTTACGTCCATTTCAATATTGTGTCTGCGCATGTAAAATAAACTATCATTATGAGAAAACTTCCAAGTTTAATTATAAAAGCTCAGCACAATCATAATAACAATTATCTGACAAAATTGATGTAATTCATGTCTCCTCCCCACGACTACATACAAAGAACCTAATATTAGTTACGAAAGAGTTGGAATTCATTTTCCCAGCACTAATTTAATCTAAAAGATAACATATATAATCATTAATATGAAATCACATTGCTAAATCACTAAAGAAATTTTAGATCTTTTAATAAATAGTTTTATTCGAAACTCACAAAATTAATATAATTTATAATGATATATTTCAAATTACAGCATTTTTTAATCTAAAATATAAATTATTCTTTTTGGAGAGAAAAAAACTTATGTAACTATTTTTTTGCGTAAAAAATTCTACTTTACTGCAGAAAAACGAAAATAAATGAAATATATAAGAATTTAATGACAAAAATGGGCTCGATGTTTAATAAAAACTATTGTGCATCATTGGAGCGTTTTGAAAGTTAAATTCATTTTTGTCGTTAAAAGATTATACGATTAGAAAGTACAATAATATGCGACAAAAAGTAAATAGAATGTTGGTGAAAACACTACAGACAGATCTAACTTCACCAACAATGCGGATTCAACTTTAGAAGATTTAACTTAATAAGTGTCATATGACTTAATAAGTAATTTGAATTGATCTCGTTGTATTTGGAAGACTTTGTGGTGATATCTTAATAAGACAGATAACATCTACGGGACAAGAGCATGCTTTTGTCCAATGGTATGTTACTGGCCTTCAGACCCAAAGGTCCCAGGTTCTATTCCGAGAACATTTCACCCTCCTACAACTTTAAAAACTAAAGCAAATGCCAAGCAGCACAGAAGCAGGATTCTTTTAAAGTATTCATATTTAGCAATTATCAAAGGTAGCATTTAAAAATGATTCGGACAGCGACCTAAGAAATTATCAATAATGCTAGCTATTGATTCAAATAAAATTATTTCAATGGGATCATACATTTTTAACGTTAATTGCATTAGCAAATTTATCATTTTTTATTTTATATCTGGGAAATAAAATAACCCTATATTTGTAACAATAGTTAGCTGTCACTGTACTTGTACCAAGTGATTCAAAGTCAGCGTGAGTAAGCTAGTCCTTTTTTACTTTCAAGAGCACGATTTAATTTAAACATCTGAACACAACTTCTTAAAAAATGCAAACGATAATTTAAGGAAATTCTTTCAAAACTTATTTCCTCTTTGCAAATATTAATTATTTTTTTTCTTACAACTGTGAGCGTTATTTTGTCACATAAGCAAATTTGCCTGGTTTCATTTTCAATCTTACGGATTAAAAAATTTTGTTCCAACATTTTGGTAATTAGAGAAGTTTTATTTATAATATTTTATCAATACTAAATACTACTGCAACATAACTAATAGCATCCGGCAACAGGATTCGTATGTTTTGATGTGGAAAATAAGGGAAAAGAGGTAAGTGAATATTTGAAATTGATTTTTGTCCTTAGTCATTTTATATATATTGAAATCTGAAATGGAAATTTTTAAAAGAAAAAGAACTATTGCTCTTCCTTCATTTACACGTTTATACAATTATATTAATGATGATATTTCAAATGCTGGTGACAAGTTAACGGAAGGATTTTGATTTATTGTCGAACTTTGAATTACTTGGAGAAAAGTATAATGAACACTGTGCTTTAAATGAACAAATTTTTAGTTTAATGCTACAAACAGATATAAATACTGAATATTTGGATATTGAAAATAATATAGCTGATGAATACAGCAAAAAACTCAAGTTATTGAATGTGGTTTTTAAAGTAAACTGTGAGAGTGCCATTGATGAAAAAGATACTGGTCCGTGAATTTAATCTGAAAAAGAAAATTCGAGTTACCACAGTCGGATCTGAGGAAAAGTTGGTGGAAAAATTAAGGACTGGCTATCGTTTTGGAGACAGTTCTTTTTAAGTTACATTGATGAAATCGACGAATTCCAATGTTTGGTACAAGCTACTATTCCGAGTTTAGAGCCCGTGCATTAGTTGAAAGTTTCTCGCCAGCCAACGGAAATTATTGTAAAGCAATTGGCTGTTTGAAATCTCGGTTCTGCAAAAATGATCTCTTAGTTGAATATTATGCTCGAGAACCTCTGAAACCAGTTTGACATTTAGCCTTAAATAAAAAGAAGTGAGGCTTTCAACTGTTTTAGAAAATAGTATTGAAACTCAAATCATAACTTTAGATATTCTTGGTGTTACTACAGCAAAATATGCTATTATGTTATTTCCGCTTTTCGAATCATGTTTAAGTGAAGAAATGTTAAGAACCTGGGGAAAATGATAAACGATTGATGGCTGATAAGGAATCTGAAGAAGAATCTCGATTGCAGAATTTAATGTAATTCCTGAAGAATGAAGTTGAAGACAGAATAGCACTTGTAAGTCTTTCTCTTTGAAAGGAAAAACGATACAAGGAAAACTTTTTAAAAAGGCAATCCGGCTGCAACCAGGATTATTTTCAAGAAATCAAAACTCTGTTTCTTCTTACAAATGTGTCTTCTATGATAAAGAAAATCTGCAATAAAAAGATTGTCACTTTGCCAGAAATTTGGATTTAAATGAAAAAACTGCACGATTAAAGAAGTAAGGTTGTTACAAATGCCTTAATATCGGTCATGTTTCGAAGCTATGCAGAGTTTGAGTCAATGATGAGAACCGCAATAAAAGAAGTCATGTGATGCGTCCTAATGTAAGGGTTGTTGGGCCTTCCAAGACTAGAGAAGTAACTAGTGTTAGCAGTGTTGAACATATTAGAACATATTAATACATTGCCTAACACTACTTGCTCAGCAAATGTCTCTTTATAAACCCTGGCGCACTTTTTTCGAGGAGATTTCTTGTAAGGGTATTAAGTGATACAAATAGTCAAAAATCTTACATAAATAAAGAAGCTGTAAAGAAGATAAATTAAACCAATTAAAGCTGAAGATATGGCCCACAATATTTTTTGTGGTGTTGAAAATCACCAGAAACATCATTTATATTAAGTTTATGTGAGAAGCTTCCAAACGTAGTATGATTGCAATTTTCAGGCTTTTGATCAAAAGAACATATGTACTGTTATACCAAGAACAGTTTATGGGTCCTGAACAAAGAAATGAAAGGAAAAGGCACATTTCTTAATGATCAAGAAGTGCCCCTTTTGAATTCAACATCTTCAGCTCATTTATTGATAGATATTGATATAAAGAAGGTAGATTTTATACAGGAAAATTTTTGATGTCTAGAATTTTAGTTGTCATGGAAACTCTACTTAGATGGACTCTCATGTTTAAATTGAAGGAAGAGTTGGTGAATGATAGTTATATGACAGTTTCATCATTACATGTGAGCAATAGAAACATTAAAGACCTTTGAAATTTGGATACCCTTGGAATATTGGACTCCACCCATAAACAAAGTCAAAAGGAACTCGAGAAGGAAACTGAAGAATTATTTTTGAATTCTATTAAATAATATGAAGATAGAATATATATTATTTCATTATCTTGCCTAGATAGAATATATATTATCCTGCATTGCCCACAAACAAAAATTTGGCAGATAAAAGCCCAAAAAGTTCAGTTGATAAAATAAAAGCGCTTGGTATTCTTCATGATAATGAAAATGTTTTCGAGGCCTTGAAGAAAGAAAACATAGATAAAGAAATAAGCATTGAAGACATAGATAACCCCGATTGCCACTATCTTCCCCATTGACCTGTCCTAAAAGACAATTCTACGATAAAAATCAAGACCAGTTTTCGATGGATATGCCAAAACTAAAGAAAAACCTGATTAAAGGTCCAAATCTTCCAGAACTTGTTCTATCCATTTTGAATCGGTTTTGAATGTGGAAAAATGTTGTCCTTGCTGAATATCTTAAAGGCTTTTCTTCAAATTCGACTGAATAACAATGATAAAGATTACCTGCGATTTTTTGGGGGCAAGAAAGGGATCCGAATCTGATCAAAGTATACAGGGCTTGTCGTGTAGTATTTAAAATGTAAGCCTTCCTATTAGGTGCAATTCTGATTACCACTTAGAAAGAATTTCTAATTGTCACAGAAAAGCTGCTCACTGCTAAAGGAAATTTATGTATGTTGATAGCTGTAAATAGGGCTGGGGATGCAACAAAAGATGAATTAGAGAAGTTTGTCAATGAATAAAAAAATGTAGCTCTAGGAAAATTTGATTTCCGTGGCTGGCAACGTAACTTTTCTGATGTCTTAAAAGAAAACTACAATTAATCTCAAAAATCTTCTCTTGGCTCATCACATGTACCCGTCCTTGATCTTGTTTGGAATATCAAGAATGACACATTAAGAGTTGATTTTCAAAATGAAGGAGAATGACTCACAAAAGTCATATTCTTTCTAAATGCTACAAGATATCTGATCCTACTGGTATATGCTCCTATAACTATCCCAAAATAATGTTATAAGAATGTTGAAAAATTAAGGCTAATTGAGATGAGAATTTAACAGAAGATATTTTTCTGAAATTTAATAAATGGAGCTTGCAGTTGCATGAATTAAATAAAAATTCCAAGATGCATTCAAGGGCATCAAAATTCAAATGTTAGTTTACATATATTTTGTGATGCAAATCAGCATACCTATTCCACTTGTATTTTCCGAAAATCCGAAAAAGGCGAAAGAATTCCTTGTAATTTAGCTGTAGAAAGATCTAGAGTAGTTTTCTATTAAAGTTATTTCAGTTTCAAGATTGGAATTGCTGGGCTGTTATACTGAACTGAGACTGATGAAAACCATACGTGAAGATTTCGAAGATATTAACAAAATCCCTGTTTATTACTGGTCGAATTCCGCGTATTGTTTGCGCTATAAAAAAAGATGAGCAATGAACAACGTTTATGATAAATCGAGTGAACCAGATAAGTGGAATCATGTACCTGGTAATTTAACCCCTGCAGATCTACCTTCTAAAGGGTTGTTCAGTCAAAACCCTGATTACTCGAAGATGTGGAGCGGGGGGGGGGGTCTGACCTGGTTAAAAGATAAATAAAAAAAATATGACCTGCATCTAATTTATCACGATAAAAATATTGTTAAAGTAGAGATGAAAAAGTCAGTTGTCATGTTAATGCGTCAATGCATTGTTTACAAATTATTAGCTAATTTTTCTTGATTTGAGAAACTTATAAGAGTTGCTGCATGAGCAATCAGGTTTTATAAAATTTGTAAAATTATGGACGCCTACCGTTTAACCAGCATGCTGACGACTGATGAGCTGAAAGAGACATGAACTAAAATTATGTTAGAGACATGAACAAAAATCTTACTTCGCATCAGTTAACACAGAAAAATTAAGAACCCTTCAATATGTTGCAGATAGAATATGGATTGTTCAGAATGAAGACTAGACTGGCATTGCGAAATTTCAAGTTTTCAATAATCCCTTCTTCAGATCATACTATAGTTACAAGTGTTATTGTATGCAAGCGCAAGGAGCTTTGCATTGTGGTATTCAAATGATTGCAAATTTTCAAGAAAAATATTAGATATTTAGAGGCAGAAGTACTGTTCGAAAAGCGACTCGTCAGAGTGTTACATGTAAAAGATTCAACCCTAGATATATTGCAGGGAATTTCGCTCCCCTTCCTGAAGATCGAGTCAAAAATGCCGATTTATTTAAAGTTATGCTAATCGATTTAGCCGGTCCAGTATTCTTTAAAAGTGGAAATAAATCTTAGGTCGTTTTATTTACTTGCACAGTTTTTCGAGCAATTCATCTGGAACTCGTTTCGTGTGTATAGAAAATAAATTTTCATTACCACTTAAGCGATTCATAGCTCGTCGGGATATATCAACAGTCATCTATTCAGATAATTCTAAGAACTTTGTAAAAGTTGCTCATCTTTTTCAGAAGATTGACTGGGAGAAAATAATTACTAATGGAGTCTCACAAAGAATAATTTGGAAATTTATACCTCCTTCATCTCTCTTGTATATATATATATATATATATATATATATATATATATATATATATATACACAAGAGAGGAGGTGGATGGTAGGAGCAACTCATTTCTTTGTTAAAAATTTATTCAAAAGAATTTTAGCCAAAGCATGCCTAAATTATGATGAGCTGAATTCTTTACTTAGTGAATGTGTCATCAATTCTTGATCTATCACATATGTATCCGATGATAACCATCATGAAGCTTTAACACCTTTCATACTTATGCAAGAAATATAATAATGTGGAAGGCCTGATCTTAAAAATTTGTCAGCCCGCAAAAAAGATTATATATATATATATATATATATATATATATATATATATATATATTCAGAGCTTTTATGGCAAAATTAGTGCTGGCACAGAATGCAGATTTAATTAGACTGTCTCGGTCTCCAGGAAAAGTCACAGAGATAATGGGGTCAATTCACGGTCCCGTGTCATGTACCAAACAAACCGTTTGTGTACAATTTTCAACCATTCTTCGCATATCGGAATGTCTGTCGATAACGTTGATTATCAGCAGACATCCGATACACTAACACTGAAGTTAAATGTTATGCTAGCTGAATGATCATAAAATCTTTTGATTATTTTTAAGAAAGGAATTAAAATTTTGAAATATTTTCTCCAAATTTTAGTAGTAATGTAATTTTACTTTTTATATTAAATTTTAATATTTTCAATGTAATTCCTGTTTTGCATAATTAATAAATATCGCATT
>JAPMOQ010057540.1:142727-159371 GCA_026543055.1 Argiope trifasciata | reverse complement strand
ATATATAATTTGGTTCAAAGGATACATTTTGACAAATGGTTTTGGCAGTACTTTTGAAAAATTACATATGATCTTTTGCATATGTTATTTAAATGTTATTGGATGCTGAATTTTATGAATATAGTTTCTTTTAAATAATTATTACTCTTAAATAAGCTAACATTTTAAAGCTTACTAATGAAATTATTACGTTGTTTTCTTATGTAGTTATTTTTATTAATACTGAGACTTTCATGTTCTTTCCTCTAACCAAATTGAAAATTTCAAACTCAAATTTGTAAATATTGAATACATTATGATTACAATTTCAACTTATACAATATAAAAGGTATAGATACATTTTTTTTTATCCATGCAACTTGAAAACGAGTTATTTCATTTCAATTTGTAGAAATCATCGAAGAACAAACAAAATTACACCTTCATAATTTTTATTTACACATTACAAAAATACAGAGGATATTTTTTCGAATACTATGGTAATTATTCGAAAAAATATTATCAAAGGGATGTTTCAATGTAATACCTATTAAAAATAACTCAAAAGTTATTTATTATTCCAGACATTTAGAAAAAAATATAAACATACCATGACAAGAAAGTCAAGGTAATCGATGAAATCAATTTAATTCACCAGCAACATTTTGGATGCTAAACAACAGTTTTTTTTATCACCAATAAAAATAAAAAGTCGACCAATATACTTTTAAAGCAGAAGGTTTCTGGATTGCATTTTAAAATGCTGAAGTTATATTGGTAAAAATTACATTGAATGAATATCATAAAATAAAACGAAAACATACAACATAGTACATTTAATAAACACAAATAAGGTCATGATAAATATATATACATATAGAAATTAAATAGGGTATAAAGAGGAGTGGGAAGAAACACTTTTATGTTTTTGCAGAATTTTATGATTCAAAATTGATTTATCAAAGAAATAGAAAAAAAAATGAAGCATCCGCGTAGCATTGAAATAGGAAATAAAAAATATACAATAATTGCTGATATGGAAATTGATTTTCAATGAAAATACCGGTATTTCTTAAAACAGAAGTCATTGAGGTGCATAATGGTATAGCATGGTATGATAATCAATTTCAGTTTATATGCAAGAAACAAAAATGATAATTATCAAGTGAAAAAAAACACTAATGAGGATAAACAAATTATTCTTTTGTTATTAAGCATGATTACCCAGCAATAACTGAATAATATTAATTACTAAAAGATAAAGAAAATTTTCAGTTTCATAGTAAAAAGTAAAACCTCATGATCTATTTTATTTTAAGGCTATCAACTAAAAATCTAATACAAAATATTATTTGATGTTAATTAATGGCCTTTGAAAGTTACAAGATGCAAGTAATAAAAATTACTGAATTGGCATATAAATATATATAAGAATGAGTTCCTGCAAAATATTTGTTCATTTTAATTCTTGAGATACTCTTTCTACTGTAGCAATTACATTGGAAATCTTTCAATTATCAAATATTTCAGTAATATTAAATTGAATTCAGTCCTTTAAAAATTCAAGACATCTCAATTTACATCATATTTTTTGTATATCTTGTTCAATTTGGAAACTTTATATCGTCACAATATTATTCGGTTTTAATAGATTCATCAGATGACTTTTAATAAAAGGTTGCTTGCCAGATATGCTGTCGCAGTTTAAAAATTACTGGAACACCATTTGTTTCAATTTCCTATAGTTAGTTTATGAGCGTACATTGAATAAATTCTTCAAAATGATCGGAGCATATCACCGACTTCGAAGAAGGCTTACAGCCTTCAATTCCAATGCTAACAAGGATTGTTGAAAGTAAACTAAAAGAACATTTTACACGGCAATCACTCTTGAATTTCACATTAAAGTAAGTACCCCCTCCAGCATCAAAGCGATATTTCATCTTTTAACATATATTAAGAGAACAGAAAATTACTCAAAGTCATAACTTCAAATTTAAATAAAAAATACGCTTCATACTTGGTGGAGTACGTTAAAGACAGACTCATCTACTAAAGCTTTGTGGATGATGGTTTAAATGCCATGCGCATAAGTACATAACACGTGACTTTTATACCACATGAATTAACACCATTCCAGGTAAAGATGGCGTACTTCGTATTGTTAAAATAAAAACTTCCAACGCTGAGATTTTGTGTCATGTACAATGTTTGTATTCTCTTGAAATAACTGCAACTTCTGCTAGAGTCTCTTCGTCAAAGAGTTTTAAAGGCTGCAAGAAAAAATGTTCGAGCAGAGACGAAAAGCCAAGAAACTTTTCATTTTGTGGATATTAGAGAATCCAGCTGGAAAGATGATTATCCTGTATCTAAAAAAACGATGTGAAAGTGAAATCAAGACGGTGAAGAGATTAAATCTTTAATTACTAACTTTATTTTTGAGTTTTAAATCTAAACTCGAAAGATGAGCTTGTCACACATGCGATTTAATATAAACTCTACATAAGAATTTCTTGAAAAAAAGCAAATGATAATTTACTGAAATTCGGTAAGGATCCTTTTTTTCTTTTTATAAATATTAGTTTTATTGGAATTGTTTCCTTACAACTGTGAGTATTATTTTGTCACACAAGTAAATTTGTCTAGTTCCATATGAATCTTACGGATTAAAAAAATCTGATGTTCCAACATTTTGGTAATTAGAGAACTTTAATTTATAATATTTTATTGATATGAAATGCTGATGCACCACTCTTAATGTCACCATGAACTTTTATAATTAATTCTGTACTATTTCGTGCTTATCCAATCAGTAAGAGAAATAAATACTGACGTATCTTGGCTTTCTCCATTCTAAACCAATCATCATTCGGGTACCTCTGACGTAATTTAGATGTTGAGAGTACACAACTGACAGGGACATGTAAATTTAGGTAGAGTGGGTAGCAACAGCGTTTCCCATTTAACTTCGCAGTTTGTTGCAACACGAATAATAAATTATTTCTTATAAAACACTGATAGTGTTTCTCCAAAAATGTATACGATGGAATCGGATAAACATATTTTAATATTTCATTATCAATATAGCTATTATTTCATCGTAGAACTGGAGACTTCATTCCACCAAAATTTGTATTTTAAACTAAAATTTTTCTTTCTATCAATATCTAAAATTACTATTAGAAATGTGTACCGCTTTTTAGAATTCTAGAATTCTTGAAGGCACTATATATTGGCATCGAAGCAACCCATTTTTTCTTCATTGGATCTCGCATTTAATGAATAAGTACTTATGTATTACAAATAATTGTAAGATTTTTACTCTTTTAGAAAGTAAAATTTATTCTATATATTATTTAAATAAGAGCAAGACAAGCAAGAAGTTATGAAATGCATATGTATATTTTTTTTCTTTGACTTTATATCACTCTAGAGCTGCGCAACAGGTGAACTAAGGCTGATGTGTGAGATAAAAGCAAGCATCCCTGAAAGTGTATAAGAATTATTCAAGGCAAACAACTTTTTTTATTTTATATAATTGAAAAATTTGAAAAGGCGACGAATTTTAAAATTTTCAATATCGTTGCGGTTGGAAAGCAGTGCCCTCTATAGAACATCGTAAAGTACGCGCCAGAGGGCTCATTTAAGAAATGCCAAAACATGAAAAGTGAAACATTGCGCATAGCATGTGATCAAGTGCTAGATAGTTTTGTTGGTGTGATTTCTCAACTGCGTATTTACTTTTTTTGATCGTATTTGTTTCAATATATTGATAGATTTTATATTATTGTGATTGAAATTCATGGATGGTATGAATATGGATCAGGATTTTAATGTCTGTCGCATGACACTTCAAAATATTCTGCAAACAAGAGATCTGTCTCATCCGCTTCAAGGTATTTAGTTTTGATATATGAATATATATTATGGATGTTAATTTCTCTATACCAGATGAATTATAAGTGGTAAATGTTATAATTTGTTTCCAGGGTAAGTTTGATATTACATATTTATGCTAGTTAAAGTTCTTGTAATATGAAATATTAAAGTTGACGTTCAAGGACGATATTGCGAAATACCTTTCTGGAGCACTCAACATCACCTCTTTGGAGCAAGAATTCATATCTGAAAGTTATATTGTTGTATCTTAAGCAAGGTTTTTTTTTTTTTTTTTTTTTTTTTTGTTTGTTAAAAAGGTTTTTTGAGATTAAATTCAATTTTCTCGATATAATAGATTTTTATTATTATATTTTTATTGACAGAAAATTTTGATCGAATCAGATTTTTTTTTAATACTCTGATGCAATGTATGAAATAGCTTTTATAGGTATTATGAAAATGTAGTTATACTGTTGTATCTATAGTATTTTCTGTAATTAAATCGATGATTTACTGGTAAAATCTGTTTATTTTATACCTGATATATTTATTTATTAATATTTTTAATATTAATAAGTGGACTCAGTGGTGCTAGAAAAAATGTATTGGAAGAAAGTATTATAGATGGGAAAACGGTTATTTTTTGAGTTATAAATTTGTATTAATTCTGTATCCTTAAAGTTATTATTTGTGTATGTATTTTTTTTTTTTTTTTTGCTTATTAAAATTTTTTGTTGCAAGTTACTTAACTATTTTATTAGCTTATGAAAGATTAAAATAATTTCAGCTTTTAAAATTAATACAAGTGCATATAATCTTTTGTATTGCTTACTGAAACAAAAAAAAATAATAAAATAAATCTCGGATGAATTTTTGGTATTTACATATGTTGTTTGCCTCTGCCTTAGAATTTATTGAAAATTTAAAATTAGTGGAATGAGAAGAATTACATTTCTGTAGAGTTACATATAGTATAAAATGTCAAAAATTCATTACATTTGAAAATAGTTCATTTAAAAAAAAAATGCCATATGGCATAAGTTGGGATTTGTATTTAAAATTTGAAACTCTACATTTTAGTCCATTAATCAAATGCATACTAAAAAAAAGTTGTGTTGTTTAATTGCTTCTTAATAATCTCTTAATTATCTGTATGTTTTGTAAAGGTCGGTGCTAGCTACATAAATTCGAAGACAAATTTTAATTAAAAGACAATTTTAATTTTATAGCATTCAATGGTAGTTTTCCGTCACTGTTTCTCTACATTTAATATGTGTGTATAATTTTATCTTCTGTATGGATATTTAAAATTTTTCTTTAAAAAAAAATGTAGGTAAAATTTTGAAATTTTTCTAAGTAAATTTTAGAATACTTTTCTATGAATAGAATAAACCTTCTTTTGCTCAGAATGTTACAATATTTTTTTATATTTGCTCAAACAATTCATGAACTATTATAGGATACTATTAAATAGCAAATCGCGAAAGCACCGTGGAGTATGCTAAAGTAATTTTTATCTGTACAAATTATGAAGTAGAAATTAAGTTTTAAGTAGCTTACAAACTAAATTGAAATAATTTCTGAAAATTTCACTAGATTTCATTAAGAATATATGCAGTGGAAGAAAGGACCCGAAAAGAAATTATCTATATTCCTTTGTCTAGCAAATGATTTTCGAAGCAGTTGTATTCAACTGATTCTTTTGTTGTTAAAAATTGGTATTAATTTGGTAAAAGTGAAAAACTATTTCTAATGAAGTCTTCTACATCTAAACCCCAACCTAAATTGTAATTGTTAGGAACTCCAGGTAAAGTTTGTAAATTCTGAAATTGCTACCAAGGTACATTTTATTGATCAGCTAATTTCCCAATTATTATTTCATGTGATTTCTACATTTCGAGGATTTTAAAAAATAATATACATGAAGGAGCCTAAAAAATCTTCCTAATTTTTAAAATGCTGTAGATTAACTTATATCTAATCGTTAAAGGATTTTTTATTAAATTGTAAGGGAACTACTTTCATATACACCCCCAAATCGGAAATTTGGCGACTTTTTTTCTTGCCAAGCAAAGTATTTGTTTTTGGCACCTCTTTTTTCTCGTCAAGATAATACAATGAATACATAAAAAATGAATAAATAATACAATGAATACATAAAAAATACAAATAAATGTCACTGAACAATTTAGAAAACCGGAAAGCTGAAAAAACCTAAATTGGCAACACCGAAATAAGAAACAACAACCCTAAATAGTCCGTAGGGAGTGCCAGATTTGGCGGTAATTTTTGGGGGTGTATATCAAAGTTGTACCATTGTAATATTTGCTACCTTGTAAAGATTTAAAAAAAAAAATCTTAAAAATTTTTTTCTGTATTTATTGTTAAAAAATTTTATAGCACTAACTGCAGTTATTCTTCAAAGGTTTTTGCATTTCAAATTTATTAGATCTTTTGAAATTTTCGCTGTATATATGATGTTAAATTAGAAAAACATAACTCAAAACTAACTGAGGAACATAACTCATCTTCACTATTTAAGAACATGAAAGCAAAAGAGAAAATTAGCAGTCTTTTTCGCATCTTGGGAAGTAGGTTCCTCATTTTGGAAGTGAAACTGGAACTAAACTGAATTGCTTTGGAGCAGTTTTAGACAGTTATAACTGTTTGATCCTGAGACTGCAACCAACTAAGAAGGAACACACGGGAACCACTCAACTAAGAAGTTTTAAGTGATTAGAAAATGACTATTTTTAAGAATATGTTTAAATTGAAAATATATATTTGCATATGCTGCAATATATATGTATATAAATTATTTTGAAACAAAATGCAATAGCTTAGTTCTTATATCTGATCCATTCACAAATTAGTATTTTTAATTTTTTTAAAATATATTAATTAATTTGGTTTTTCTAAATTACAGTAAACACCTTTTATATTTCAGTCACTTCTAAATTGGTCATGTATTTTTAAATAAATTCTATAGTAGATTCTGATGGCTCTTATTGACTGTATGTTTTGTGGGGAGGGGGAGGCAGTGGGGATTTTTGTAATACTTAAATAAATGGGGGGTTTTCCCCCCCTTAAAAGTACAGTTTAAGGTTTCTTTATATTTTCTTTATGTATGTTATTACAAGTATATATGATATAGACATTTTAAGAAATGTCTAATCAAGTCATAAATTTTCTCTTGTTCTCAGATTTTTCATATATTGATAATAAAATAAATTTGTAGTATCGGGAGTTTGTGTTGGCAGAGTAATGTGCTATTTACAGTGCTTTTCCAGTCTTTCTTTTGCTTCTATCTCATTCAGAACAGGTTTATATTTAATATTAATTAATAATGCATTTTTTCAAATTTCATGTGTAGTGGAAATAGCATTCATGTTTCTATAGTGTATTTTATGAGTGGGGTGTGTAAGATATTAGCTGTTTTTCATATATTGATTTGAGTTATCACCACATTCATTTTTATTTCTTAAAATGTTTTTCATTTTATTTCTTAACTATCCAGAAATAAAAAATAATAATTTGCTATTGAAATGTTAATTTTTTTCAGTAAATAAATATAAAATTGACCCCTTATAATTTCTATAAATTATTTTACACTAATTCATACTGATTTTAGTAATCCTGCTTAAAAAGAAAAATCGTATTTTACACAAGAAAATGGTAATTAAATAACTATATATATATATATATACGCACACAGAAATAATAAACGGAAACCAAAGATAAAGTGAAGTAAAGAAGAAAAGTGTATGAAACACATAAGAAAAGGAAAAGTAAATTAAATATAAATAAAACAAATATGAAGCGATTGTGTAAAATTCTACCAATTCAAGACTGTTATGGAAATAGTAAATCAGTATTAAAGTGGAAATAGAATGTAAATAATTTGGTAAATGCATTAATGTAACTAATCATACCACTGTAACCCTGATTTACGGTTTATTTAATATTTTGTTGCTTTTTAAAAATTAATTATTGATACTGTATTTTTTGTGCTGATTTATGAGTTTTGGTTATGTTTGTAGCACTTGTTATAAATTTTCTTTGTGATTTTTTGAATTTTATAAAATTTAACAAAGCAAATTTAATCTTTTTCCAGTAAATCAAGTGGGTAAAGATGACAAAGATTATACAGAAGTTTGCCCTGATGCTTCAGCTGCTTTTTTGGGACCTAACCTGTGGGATGAATATAAAACAGCCTTTATTGATTTAGATAGTGTTTTGGGAAATAGCCCTGACAATGGAATCCATTCTTTAGAAAATTTGGAACAGAGTATAAATGAAAATGGACCTCAACAGTTGCAAATTACACCTGAAGAAAATTCGAATGTTCTTATGCCAGGTAAATCCATTCTTCAAAGTTATATTTAGCCATTGATGATCAATAACTTGATTCTGCTTCCCCCCCCCCCTCCATACCTGAGTGTTTAAACTAACCAACCAAGCACGGCATTTTAATACAGATTTTTATTATTCCAATATTTCCCTTTATTGAGTAGCGAGTTTTTACCATAAGTTTAGATAACTTGTGCAGTTTTTTTGTTAAAATCTTATCCAATGCTTGGTTTCAGTTTCAGAAATTTATTTTAGAATGGCAGGTATTCATTTAATGTTATGCCTTGGGTTGGTAACTAGGATGTATAATAATGTCTCAATAATTTCACTCTTTATTAAAATTTGTTGCAATATTTGACATGCATGTAAAATGACGTCTGTAATTCGTATTAGTATTTCCATTTTTAAAATTGTTAATTTAAGATGAGAAACTGTGATGTATACTTTGAGGTCTAAGAGCTATAATATTAATAGCTTACGATACATGATTTTTGTTTCTGTAGTGTATGCTTTATTAATTAACTGAAAATAGTGACAGGCTTTTTAGCTATTATTATTTAGCTAAAGTAGTCTACGTGGTTATTTTCTTCTTGGCACTGCTTAAATAGATCTAAATGTTGTTGAATGTTCTCAGCTAATAAAGTTATGTAAGTTAACTTGCTAGTCAAGTTCTTTTTATTATTATTTGTGAAGTTGCTTACATATAAAGCAGTGTGCTGTTGTTGTCTATTCAATACATATTCATGACAATAAAGATGTAAAAAAAGAGACTTGTTGAGTATAATGAATGTTGCAAAATAGTATCAAGAAAATAAGGGAAGCATGAAACTTCACATATGCTGTAATGGATATTTTGAAATGCCATTGTTAATTTAAAAGAAAAAGAATATTGTTCATTTACTATAGTGATTGGTTATATAATTGTAAGCCATTTATGATCATGCTGCTTATCACATTTGGTTAAAATTCATTGATCATATTGCCATTCAATAAAAATGATTTAAAAGTAAAAATGAGTGGAAGCAAGATTGAACTCAACCAGTTCTTTGTTTTGAATTTTCTTGAATTATTTTACTTTTATAATACTTGAAGCAGTATGTACAGAAAAAAAAAGTGATTTGGAGAACTAAGTCTTTATAATTAATAATGTTGAAAATTTGATTGAAATATTATTAAATGGTATTTTCATTAATATGTATTTTATCTTTTTTTTTAAAGATCTAAATTTCTTACTTATTGAAATTTTATAAATTTATTAAATGCTTGGGGTATACAGTGAACAATGTAGGTCTTTTAATGAAATATTTATTAATTTATTTCTTTTTGCCTTATTTTTTCAATTTGTCTTTTTTCTAATTACTTTTGATTCTGAGATCGTCTGTTTTTGTCCTTTGCCGAACCTTTTTAGAAAAAAACCTAATAATTAAGACTGTGTTTTCAATTGATGATTTCTTTCTTTTTCATGCTGTCATTTCAACAGACTATGCAAGATATTATTGGTATCTCCATGAGTGTAAGAAATCACTTTTTAATAAATGTGTTCCCTTGTAACATTTTGTGTTCGTACTACCCAGTGTTTGTTGGTGACTTGTGATATAATTTCTTTTTCTGTGTTAATTACAAAAATTTGTCTTATTTTGCTAGTGATGCATGAAGGGTTTTTTTGTTGTTGTTGTGTATGTGTGTTTTTAATAAAAAATCTTATTGAATGTGTTTGCATATAATTTTATTCATCTTTCCTACTTTTAGGGTCATGCACTGTTGAGCAGTCATCTCCTATGTGTTCTCCTGCTCAATCTGATACTACTTCAATGCATAGTTTTTCTGATGTTCCAGAGAAAAGATCAAGGTCAAGATCATATTCAATAGACTGTAAGTTTTCTCCTTCAGATTTGGCATTAGCCACACCTCCAGGGCATAAGCATTACGATCCAGCATCGACAGTCTTCCCAGAAGAAGAGTTGAAGCCACAGCCAATTATTAAGAAATCACGCAAAAATTTTGTACCTGATAACCTCAAAGATGATAAATATTGGGCAAGACGCCATAAGAATAATATAGCAGCCAAAAGGTCACGTGAAGCACGGCGTTTGAAGGAGAATCAGATTGTACTTAGAGCTTCATATCTGGAGAAAGAGAACAACTCGCTTAAGGAAGATGTTATTCGCTTGCAAGCTGAAAATGACATGCTGAAGGAGAAAATAAGAAAATATGAGTCATGAACAGTCATTTCATTTAATTGTACAGTATGCTGTTAACAAGGCATTAAACACCTTGTCAGAAAAACTGTGTATTGCATAAGGCTTTCACATGTTTTTGCATACCTAACAAATTAGTGAAATTGCAGAACAAAGATTTTTAAGAAAGATTAGAGATTTATGAATAGTTGCTTAGTAATATTTTTATCACTTGTTTGATAGTTGCTTAGTATCACTGTTAAAAGTTGTATTCAGAATTTTATGATTGATTCAACTTTTGTTTTATTTTAGGCATTAATTCTATGTCACGTCCCATTGTTTAGTTATCTTTAATTGCATTTTATGGTGTGTGTATTCATTATGTAAGCAGCAACATAAGTCCATGAATTAAGTAATGTTTTCTTTTGTTCTTTTATTTGATTAGCATTTAAAAGAATGCTTGTTTTCATTTCAGAGAAATAACATCCATTAATTCATGTTGAAAATAAAGCTTCAATGGTCATAAAATTTTAATTCATATTATACTGTGTATGAAAACAAAAAATAGGATACAAGCAAATGGATTATATATATATATATATATATATATATATATATATATATATATATATATATAATATATATTCTTTAAGTTGAATGCCAGATACATCAATCAAGATTCAATCTGGCTTTCAAATTATCTTTATATGTGAATTGTTGTTCGATTTGAAAAATCTTTAATGCATTTTTATGCATAAGCTTTCTGTGGTATTTGCATCTCCCTAAGAAGATCTTTATTATATATGATAAATTGAGTTTAAAATCATTAAATATAATTAGAATACCATTAATAATCTTTTTCTTTTGAATAAACTCATAATATATATTCATTGTACTAATGAATACATACATGTACAGAATTTTCGTGTTTTTCATGTTATGTTTAACTACCAATTGTAGACTTAATGAATAGTGTGATGTTTTAGTGTTTTCCTCTTGTACATTATTTTTGTAACTTGTACAAATGTAATGAATTAAGTGTATGGGGGTATTTTTTTTTTTTCCTTCTTGGTTGAACAAACTCTTCGCTTAATTAGTTCTCACTCTTTATTACTTGCCTTCATGAAAGAAATTTCTATTGCCATTGTGGTGCTTGTCATTCCGGCCTTCTGATGAAACTTGCCAGTTTTCTGAGAAATTTTATTTCTACTTTTAATAACCATGGATTCTAGAGATGGGGATTATTTTTAGTAAGTGATTTAGTAATTAGTAATATTAATCAGTTAATAGACACAGCTAGATCAGATCTGTGTTGCAGTTACTGCCAAATGAATGTGAAAGGTAATTTTACCAATGTTTGACATAATTTGATTAAGGTTGTTTTTTTAAAATCTTTTTTTGAAATGTGCATTGAATTATATATTATACTTGCTTGTTTTTATCTGTTGTCAATAACATAACACTTCATTAAGTAATATCTGTGTCTGAATCTGAATAATTATATTACAATCAAATGAAAATAATACATTGTGTAAATGAAGGTTATTGGTCTTCTGATTTTGGAAACTGTCTTATCCTTATCTGTTTGGTTGGTATTATATTGGCTCTGTATTATGTATTGCTGTCTGTTAAAGTAGTTCTCTTTCTGTTTTTTCACCCATCTTAAACAATATTTATCTTTGTTTTATATATGTCTGCAATTCTTGGTTTTGATTTATGCTAACTTAAAAAGTGAACTTGAAAGTACTAACTTAATTTGCTTAGAGAAGCTTTTAATGCACCTTAAGGCCTTATGACACGGCGAAATATCGTCTGCCTTTTTCGTCAGCAAACGATAACGAAAGTGTCGTCACTTTAAAGTTTCACATGATTGGTTGAATTTCGTTTGCGAACAATATTTCCGTCACTATCGTCGGCATTTTCAAGCTGGTTAGAAAAAGTTACCGATTTCGAAGTACTTGCCTGACCAGTTCTGAGGGTAGAAACGGAAAATTGTTGACGGAAAGTGCCGACGATATTTCGTCGTGTGATAAGGTCTTTAAAGTAATTTTCTTATCTAGGATTAAAATAACTAATAATTTCTTGAATTTGTTGAAATTCGTTTTTTGTTTTGCCATTCTAAAAGTGCTTACTGGTGTTTTTATAGTGATCTACCACTGTGAACCTATGCCATATTCATTAAAATTTCTTAATATATAAGGAAAACTTGCTTCTCTCTCACTCTCTCTCTCTCTCTTTTTTTTTTTTTTTTTTTTTTTTTTTTACATTTAAAGATTGTTTGTAAGTTATCTTTGTTAGACTGTTAAGTATTTGAAATTTATATATAATTATACTTGGAATAAGAGATTTATTAAGTTTCATTCTACTTAAAGTGAAACTTCATTTATCAATAGTCTGTTGTTTGTATTTGAAAAATCGGGTATATGCAATCATTTGCATTTGTGATAGAGAAAAGTTAAGTTTGGAATTTTATGAGAAAATTTAAATTTTAAAATAATTGTGATGATGACAAAGGGTCCATAAGGTTCTTAATATAGATATCTAGAGATAAGAAAGTAGAGATGAGGTCTATTATATGCATATTAAAAACTACTATGCTAGATTATCACTTCTGAATTTTGTTTCTGGAGACTTTATAAAAGGATTTATGCACTGAGAAGTCTTTAGATGTTGATTTTATCTGAACAATTTTTCCAGATATAAAATAATTTTAAGATCAAGTGCACATAAAGTTTAATTTTTTTAGAACAGTTTTTCTTGATTTTTATTAAGGTAATTGGTATTGTATGCTTTTAAAGCATTCTTATTCTCAGGTTGTATTATGTAAGCATAGATTAGGGAAATTTTCCATACTTTTTTTTTTCTTATAGAACTAAATGCCTTTTCTGTTGAAATTCATGGAAGTGATAATATATGCTTATATGATATGTCCTATTCTCAGGTCAAAACTTTTGATAAAAAGCTGAATGAAATGTCCATTTTTTGAAGTTTTATATGGCAAAATTGAATTTTAACTGTAGCAAGGATATAAGATGAAATTAGCACAGTTACCAGCTTGAAGTTGTTTCTATTTTCTGACCAACAAAGAAGCAGAATTATTTTTTTATCATAAAAATTTGCCTAATAGATTTATTGTAGTGTTGTTATATTTTGCTTCAATATCAGAATATCATTTTTATATAAAGCTCTGTTGAGCTTGTGCTATTTTTACATTAAACTGCATGCTGCACATTCAGCTTGTATTAAAATTATATTAGAAAATTAGCTGTTATTAGAATTTAATCAAAAGACGGGTTATGTTTTTATAAATATTATTGTTTGCTCAAGTTATAATCAGTGACTGAGAAAATGCCTTCTGCTGATTGTATATTAAAATCTAGTTTCTCAAATATATGCATTTTATAATAATCTTTTATTTCACATATAGATTTTTTTAAAGGCAAAGTATTTTAACTCATTTTATGCTATGTTCATCTTTCAATTTCCCATTAATCAGCATAAGTTATGGATGATCATTTTCAGTCCTATTAGTACAAATTATATTTCTTCGTGTTTGTTATGCATTTATTAATTGTCTTTATACTTGTATTCATTGCAGTTCTAAATGCAGTAAAAATTTTCTTTTAAAAAGTTGTTTAATTTTTTAAAATTCCTTTTAGAGAATGGTTAGTAATTTTTGTCAATATTTTTTTAATATATTTACTAAAACATATCTGTTTCAGGGAACTCTTGTTGATTTCATTCTTTAAAATGTTCTGTAGAATAGCACTGTATATTATGAGTTTTGATGCATCTCTTAGTGTACCTTGCATGATATGTTTGTGCATGACAAGGAGCTTTTGCGAGTTTTAGAGTCATCGTTCTTTGTGATACAGTGAATAATTTTGTAAGCTTACTAGCTGTTTTGTCTGAAAGTTGTCACATTTTAGATTGATGAATATTTACAGTTAATGTTGTCTTAAATATTTAATGTTGTGAACTGTGCAAATTTTATTGTTAATTCTTCTAGTTGTAAGTGAAATATTTTATATTGAATTGAGATTAGAGATTGTGGATGATTTTATTTCATTAGATTGACATTTTAAAGTAGTTCGAAAAGTTAAATATTCTGTTGAATTAATGTGTATAAGTTGTCAATTTGTTAATAAAAATTTATTCTGAATCTGTCGTTCTGTTAATAATTTCTTAGATTTTATTCTAGTTCCATTCAGGACCTAACTTGGGTGAAATGGAATCCATTTAGAAATTACCGTAATATTGGTAATAAAATATTTCTGAAAGGTGGAAGGAAATATTTATATTTTCAGGATAAAATAATCATTATTTAAAAAAATTTCTAAATAGAAAGGAATTTTTCGGATTTCGTTGTCTATCTCATTTTAAACCAAAATAGAAAAACTAGTCTATGAAACTAAATATTTTTAATTTTACAGAAATATGTTATGACTTCTTGTTTTTCTGGTTTCTTCACTTCAGTAGATGGTCAAAACATATGTTAGCACATAGATGCATGACTCGTATTTAGTATTTTATTTACACACACTGTTCTAATAAGATAAACCCTCCAACTGTTTTTGAGTGATAGAAAAGAAGGGATTATCAGATTAGATTGATAATTTAAATCATGACAGTGAACATATTAGTCCTTCGCATTCGAAAAAGTAATTCAGTACAGAATTATTTTCCAAATATAAGACTTGTTTATTGCACCGAAAAATATATATAATTTCTTTTAGTTGAGTTTCCTGGAAAAATTAAATTATATATTCAGATCACTCTACAGGTATTTTTAACGATCAAAATTAAAAAGATGACACATCAAAATGAATGTAGCATGAGAGAAGACATTCGAATGTGAAGGATTAAGATTTAATTTTAATACTTTAGTCGGCAACGGAAAATTGGTAATATGCGACAGATGATTATCAAAATAATGGAAACACCTGAATAAAAGAGACATTTTTGAATGCGTTTCGTAAGTAATGAATTATAATAAAAACCACCAGGTTTCTTTTTATGAATAGCAATGTATATATTCTAGTAATATGTGTTAACTTTATTAAAGTTAAGTAATTATTAGATTTTTTCCCCCAAAAACGTAAAATGGTGAACCTATCAGGTGTTCAAAGAGGCCAAATTGTTGGAGCCCGTCTAGCTGGAGCAAGTGTAACCAAAACATACAACTTACAGGCTTTTCTAGGGGCGCGTTGTCTAAAGTCATGACAGCATATACACAGCTCCACAAAGCAAAATCCCCTCTGGGGCTCACCTTTTTTAGGTGAGTACGTGTGTCCCGATCCCGAGGTACCCAGTGACCTTTACTCCCTTCACGTTTACTCTCCCCTCCACCGTCTACGTTTGGCTGTCATTTTTCTTTCCCTCGAGGGTAGGCGAGGGAGCTCTCCATAAGAAGCTCTTGCCGCTCTGTTTGCTTCCTGCTTCTCATGGGTAGCAAATACCTCCACGTGTTGGCCGTGCTTGGCGACCCATTAGACGGGTGGTGCACTGCGGTCCCCGGTGGTTGCTGACCACATGATTGGTTAGTTTGCAAGGGATCAAGCGAAGGGGTTACTTCTTGGGCTTGACGTCAAGGGTGGTCACTGTGCTCGGGGGTAACTCTCAACGTATAGGTTTCGGTTAGTCCTAAGGTAAGCGTCGAGGTTGGGAATGGCTAGAGCCGGTGGCTGCCTTCCTCTTTGGGCTCCATGGTGGGTGGTGCCGTCGGACCTGAAATGTTGACTTTAGTGGACGTCAAATCGTACCTACAAAATCATTTGTAGCACAATTTGAATCCTTTTTTGTTAATCGAATCTAGGATGCAAAGGAAACATTTGAAAATGTATCATCTTTTCTTGTTGAAATAGAAATAACTAATGCAATCGGAGAGGTTACTTCAATTCGAAAACTACGTTCGGGTGATTTAATTGTGGAAGTAAAATCGCAAGCAAGCCCAACAAATATTGAAATTAGTCTTTTGGGACGATTCCTGTGAAAGTGACTTCGCATCGAACACTGAACTCTTCCAAAGGTGTTATAACTTAGCGGAGAGCTCTTTAATGTCTGTATTGAAATCATCAAAAAATTACGACCTCAAGGATCAAGTACGCCGTATTCTCATTCGGCGGGATGGAAATCTTCCAACAAAACATCTTATTCTTACTTTCAATTCACCAAATTTACCGGAATCAAGGCTGGATATAGGAGATTACTTGTTAACACATTAAAGGCGGAGGATCTTGACGAAAGTATGCTAGGTAAC
>JAPMOQ010057540.1:130220-142717 GCA_026543055.1 Argiope trifasciata | reverse complement strand
AAAATAATATCACTTATCCCGAAGCTAGACGTTTGGTACTAGAAAAAATGCCTAAGGAATGTCAAACTTAAGCTTCTGCAACAAAGACATCACTTGCCACGTCTGGAATTCAAACAAAGCGTGTTACAATAGCTCTGATTCGGATCAACTCTCCAGCCAGCAAAGATTAAAATCTTCCACAAAATTAAAGAAAAAGAAAAGTATATCTAAAACTGAAAAAGCTTTAACTTTGAAGCTTTCTAAAAAATGGCAACCAGCTTGGTGCGTTAAAATCACGACGTTCACTTGCTTTTGATCTAGGTAAAGCTGGTCTTGCATCTAAGGATTTACCCTTGTTGTTCGGTAATTCATCTGCCTCCGAGCTTTCAAAAATTCCTCCTTCTGATGATGACGATTTCCAAATGAGTTGTGAATTATCAGCAACTTCTATTACTGACGTTGACAAACCCCCTCCCCCTTTTACTTAATGCTTCGTGGAACTGTTGCGCATTAGGACAAAACTTACTGATATCAAAGCTCTCATTAATAAATCAAATCCCATTTGCATTGCTCTTCAAGAGACTTTTTTGAAACCAGATATCTACTTTAAGAGGTTATAATTGTGTAAGGAAGGATAACGAAACTGTTGCATCATTCTCTGGTGGTGTGTACATTTTAACTTCCAACCTTTTCTCCAGTACTATCCTTAATTTACAAGCTGTGGCTGTGCAGATTCATGTGAAATCGTTAGTCACGGTCTGAAGCCTTTACCTCCCTCCAGATGAGGTTATTTCTCAAAACGATTTAAACATTTTGGTTGATCAGCTTTCAACTCCTTTCATTTTGCTTGGTGATTTTAATGGACATAGTACTTTGTGGGGTTCGGATAATACTAACTCTCGATGGCGACAGATATAACAATTTATTTCTGATAACTTTCTCTGTCTGCTCAATACTAACGAAAAGACATACTTCCATGAACCCAATGGTACTTTCTATTCTCTTGATATCGTTATTTGTTCACCGACAGTTTTCCCATTATTGAATCTGGCAGTTGAACGTGATTTACATAATAGCGATCATTTTCCTCTTATCATCTCTCATGAGGATAATAGTAATAATATGGTATTCTCCGTGCCTTAGATGATTTTGGTTTTAAAGGTAATTTACCCGTTTTTATACAATTTTTTTTTTTTTTAAATTTCGTACTTTTCGAGTCCGCATCGGTAATACATTTTTCTCACCATTTTATTCAAAGTGAGGCCATCACTCAGGGAAGTGTTATGAGTGTCACCTTTTTTATTCTTCATATGAGTCACATCCTTAATGTCTCCCCATCATCTGTTTGTGGAACACTATATGTGGAGGATTTACTAATCTCTTGCCAGGGGTCTAATATGGCTTTAATAGAGCGACAGTTCCAGTGGGCTGTTGACAAACTTATTTCATGATGTGACAAGAATGGACATAAGCTGTCCTCTGAAAAGAGCCGCTGTCATTACTTTTGTTGGAAACGGAATCTCCACCCTGATCCTGTAATACGAATTCGAGGTGTTGATATTCCAGTCGCTGAAGAGGTATGTTTCTTAGGGGTCATATTTGACAGGAAACTCACTTTCCTTTCGCATGTCTTGCATTTGCGAAAGAAGTGTGAAAAACCTCTCAATATCCTGAAAGTTCTCTCAACTAAAAGATGGGGTGTGGATCGAACATCTTTATTTCGTATCTATCAGTCTGTTATTCGGTCAAGAAATGATTATGGATGCGAAATATAAGGTACAGCTCGTTCTAGTGTTCTCCTTAATTTAGACACGGTACACAACAGTGCTTTGTGTATCTGTTCTGGAGCCTTCCGTGCATCAACAGTTCATAGCTTGTACGTGATTTGCCATCAACTGCCACTTTATCTGCGACGCAAAAAAATATGTGAACTATATTTTTTAGTTATCGAATCTTGTATCAATCACCCGCTACGTAGAATGAATTTAGCCATTGGTTTGAGAAGATTATATAATGCACTTCCTTCTAATATCCTACCTTTTCGTGAAAGGATAACAAGGACTCTTGCTGATGTAGATATTTTAAATCCACCAATTCATAATAGTGTTCTTGCGTTTTCTCCCTGGGATAACCCAGAAATATCATATCTTAATCCTTTTCTTACCTACAACAAATCTACCACTTCTATTGTCTTTCAACAATTTTTTTCTTTATCCCCGTAATGAATACTATACGCACATTCCTGTTTTTACTGATGGCTCAAAGACAGCTTCTCATGTGAGTTGTGCTGTCGTAAACTCTGAGGACACAAGCAGTTTCCAGTTGAGTGCTTTGTGCTCAGTTTTAACTTCTGAGCTGATGGCAATCTTAGTTGCTGTTGAAAAAATTTCGAATCTTAATGACCATATATTCCTACAGTATGAGTGCTCTGGAGGATCTCAGTCATCCTCATATTAAAACACATCCAATAGGTGTAGATATCCTTTATCTTTGGAGAAGTTTACAAACTCGAAACTACCAAATTTTATTTTGTTGGTTACCTTGCCACGTTGGTATTGTTGGAAATGAATCTGCCGATGCTGCAACGAAGACAGCATCCACTTCTTTACAACGAGCTACTCCATACACTGATTTCAAAAAATATTTTTCGCAGTGTATTTTTTTATTTATATAAGGAATCATGGGACTTGCAGATATCTAATAAACTGCATTCTCTTTAGCCTGATATTACTCAGTGGCCTGTTATTTCAGTGAGCGAGTTGGATGTCAAATTGACTCGACTTTGCATTGGCCATACTCGTGTCACAAATAAACATTTGCTGTTTGAAGAGCGATGTCCAGTCTGCATTGCATGTCATGTAAATTTGACTATCATTCATGTTTTATCTGAATGTCCAATTTTCAATCCTCATCGTTTACGTTTATTTGGTACGTCATATTCAAACATTCGTGACTTGGTGTGTGAACATCCTCATCCAAATATTCTTATCTTCTTGATAGAAATTGATCTTTTGCATCTTATTTAACTAGAATTTTTTTTATCCTCACATAAATAAATTTTTACAATTTTTACCTTTTTTAAAAAAATCTTCAGAACTTTACTGTATCTCTTCAACCATATGTTTGGCGCCGCATGGCCAGACATGGCTCTTGTGCCGAAAAATCACAACTAGCTAACTAATAATAAAGCAAAGAAATCCGTAGAAAGAGAAACTCTGTAAAAGAGACCGACGGGTGTTGATGAGGGAAAAAGAAAAGAGAACTGCAGCAAAAGTCAAGCATGAAAGTGAGGAGAGCTCAATACTCATCTGGATTCTGCTGTGCCAATGGTTACAGTTTGAAGGCACCTTCATAAACAGAACAATTATGGCAGAGCAGCAATTCTCAAGACACTTGTCACAGATGTTAATGGTAAACGTCATCTACATTGGTGTCACACTCACAAAACCTGGTTGATTGATAAGTGAAAAAAAGTAATATGGTCTGACGAATCGTGTTTCACACTTTTTCCTACAACAGGACAGGTGCGCATTTGGAGGACACCTGTATAAGCGTATGACCGTGATTCTCTTCTTCCAACTGTCAAGCATGGATGTGAATCTTTCATGATATGGCCAGCCATGTCGTGGTTTTCTGTTAGACCAATCGTAGCCTTGAAAGGAAAGATTACTGGGGAGAAGTATAGAAAAATTTAAACCGACTAGGGCCATCCTATGATGCAAACTTTGTTTCGTGTAAAAAATGGAATTTTCCAGAATGATCCATGCACCGAGACTCAGCCAATCATGGTTTGATGAACACGATGTTGAAACAAAGTTGCTGCCTTAGCCCACACAGTCACCCGACCTCAATATAATCGAACCATTATGGTCTATTCTAGAGTGTTCAATACGGTATCAATATCCTCTACCGGCATCTCTTCCAGAACTCTTACAATATCTCCAGGAATAATAGTACAATATTCCATCCTCTAAACATTATTCAATACTTGTATGAATCGATTTTTTGGCGAATTCAAGCTGTATTAAATACCAAAAGCGGTCCTACGCCATACTAATAAAGGATTCTTTATAAATCTAACGTGTTTTATTATTAATTTTTTATTTTTATAAATCTATTTTTATAATCACCTATTATGTATCTTAAGTTTTTAGAGCTTTCAGAAATTCTGTTTTCAGGTAAAATGGAATTTGTGGGCAAATAACTTGCAGATAAGTATCTAAATTTGGTAATTTTAATTTTCCTGAATTATAACACTTATTCATTATTTTACTTAGTCGCATTTTTAAAAACAGTTATTCATAAATTTTATTAGTGATTCCGAAATAAAAATTAGCTTCGAAATCCAGAAGTTTAAAATATTAAGTCGTTGAACTTTTTTATGCGATCACGATTTTAACCATTTATAAATGAAACGTGTTGCCAAATAGTTCTTAATGAAACAAAATGCCCTTCCCCATTCTATGAAACGTGCAGTTTAATTAAAATCTAATGCTAAAATAAAAGGGTTGTAATAGCATAGTCCATTCGTCGCCCAAAGTATGATGCATTTTAATTTTCGCTCAACCAAATATATGATATACATGTGAACCTGGAACTCGGCTGCAGGGATTTATTTATTCCTTGGAGAAAATGGAAATTTCCCTGGAAGTAAATAAAATAGCATATCTTGGAAGTGTCTGAAATGCAGACTACTGGGGTATTGCAAACTATTGCTTGACGTGAAAAAAATCATAAAAAATAGCAATTTACGTTTATACGATATCTAATTCCATATTTTTTCATAAAAAAACTCTATGTGAATATACACTGACTGGAAAAAAATCCTGACAAGGATAAATTATTGCAGAGTAATGAAATTTAGACCAGATATTTGTCTAGTTAACATGTTTAATGCATTAAATTTTAAAGATCGCAGGCTAATTTAAGCTCAAGAAAATGCATTTCAAATGCGAAATGATATTACATTAATAACCGCTGTAACCTCTAGGATTTTTAATACAAGCCTACAAACGTGAATGCATTGTGTCATACAGACGCCGAATGTCACTTTGTGGTATGGAGTTCCATGTTTGTTGTATATTTTCTGTCAATACTGAGACGGTGCTGGCTGTGGATGATGCTAAAGTTGTCCAATGTTATCCTATACCTGATAAATTGGATCTGGTGAATTCACAGATCTGGTAATATGTCGACACTCTGTAGAGCAAGTTTCATTACAACCGCAATATAAGGGAGGGCGTTATACTGTTGATAAACTCCCCCTTGAATGCTGTTCATGAATAGCAGCACTGCAGGCTGAATTACCAGACTGTCGTACAAATTTGCAGTCAGTGTGTTTGGGATAATCACGAAAATGGTCTTATTGTCATAGAAAATTGCTCCCCAGAACATGACCACGAGTATAGGTCCAGTTTGTCTCGGTCACAGACAGATTGCCTGCAGGCGTTCCCTTGGCCTCCTTCAGACCAACACACAGCCATCACTAGCACCAAGGCAGAACTTGCTTTCATCAAATAATACAACAGATTTCCACTCCGTTCCTCGAATGAACTCTGGCTTGACACCACTGGCTTCGCAAACATCAATGGCTTGGTGTCAGAGGAACGCATGCTACAGGCCGCCTGGCTTGAAGCTGTCCTTGAAGTAACTAATTTTTAACAGTTTGTTGTGTAACTGTGGTACAAGTTGCAGCTCGAATTTCAGCCGCAAAAGCAGTATGACGCGCCACAGCCGTAAGCCGAATACGGCTGTCTTCCCTCTCAGTAGTGTCACTTGGCCGCCCGGTATTCCCGGTAACATCAACTCAATACGACAAATTTCGAAGATGAAATAACGCTCATGAACTTTACAGCACGCATTTAAAGCAAGCTTGATTTACAAAATCTGAGTGGCGCTACTAGCTCCACACTTATGCGCGAAGCGGAAAATTTGAATCGATGTCATCTTTCAGATGAATAAACAAGACTACCAAATTTTGTTTACCTAACACAAGTCTATTTTGGGAATTTTTTTCCCGTCAGTGTATGTGCATATATTGTTTTCTATATTAAAATGAAAGTTAATTTCTGTAAATTAGACTTTAGTGTAACCTGAATGCATATGGTTTTTCTATTCTATGCCAACAACATTCTATCATTATTTAATTTATTTATTTTGGCGTTTTATAAATAAGGATACATATTTGCACTTCCTTAAGAAAGATAAAATTGAACGATTCCTTTAATAATTATAAACAAAGCCATTATTTAAAAGAAAATTATATTTGGATAATAATCTAAAAAATAAGTTACTTAGTGAGGCCATTTAGAGAAATTGGGAACGCTCACGTTGCCGTTTATTTCAATTCAAAATCGTATTAGAAGATAAAAAAGACTTTTACACTTTTGTGAGGGCTTTTTCATGTTCTTTAATATTCAGTAAGCAATATACTTTTTCCCAAAATAATTTATATTTACTCAATTACCCAGCTGTGTTCGCAATTACTTCATAGATGAATTTATTATGTCATACGGCCCAAGAAATTTATCGACTCCTTTTCACAGATGGCTAAACGTAAAAGCATCTATTTGTCAGGAAAACAGGGAGAGAGCATTTTTCTTGGAAAAAACGGAAAACGAGATCACTTTTTTTTATTCTCTTTATTTCAGGTGAGAAAAAGTGCAGGCATTTTTTTCTTTCTACGTACTAGCTTATGTATTTTTAAATATATTATAAAGATTTCGAGTCATTACTAGAGAAAATCTATACTTATATTATAAATGTGAAAGTTTGGATGTTTCTTACTCAATCACGCCAGAACAGCTGAACAGAATTGGATGAAATCAGCACAAAGATAGAATATATTCAGGAACAGGACAAAGGTTAATTTTTATTCCTGTTCATTGATTGGTTATTTTTTTATTAATTAGAAAATAACTTTCGAGCCAAAACCCTGAGGCCAAATCCCTCCAAAGATAAGTAAGGCTCCAGTTTTTTTCAAAACAGAGTTGAGATTAGACTCCGCAGAATTTCGACCGATTATTTCAAACGATTCAATTAATTTTCTTTGTGTTTGATGTATTTAAAATCAAATGCTGTTATTAAATCGATATTTCGGATTCATTCTGAAGTACTTTTAAATTAAAACAAAACAGAATAAAGGAAATAAAAAATTTCTAATCTGCTTTGCGTTACCCCAACTAGTGTAGGAAAGTCATACATACCGGACTTGATTTGCTGTTTTGTTTTATTTTGAGTACACAATGAAAATAAATTGTTTTTACGTTAGTTGTGTGTTTTTGTTATTGAATTGTATTTATGTTTTATATTTTTCGTATATGCTTATACTTTTAAATGTATCGTTTTTAGGTTAGGTTTAATTATTTTTTTTATTTGTCATTATTTGATAGTTTTTCGTACATACGCATCAAAATTTTCACGCGAACAGAGTCGCAAGTAATAGCTAGTATTGAATAATTTTTTTTCATGTCACGTAAAATTGCTTTAGAGACTTCTAAGCAAATGTTGAAGTGAGAAAGCAGCAGAAATTTTCATCTTTAGTGCTTCTAGAAATAGTTTCAACGTCCCATGAATATGGATTTTGGTTTCATATAACTAAAATTATTAATCATAATTCTAAAATTATTTTTCCTTAGACTAATACAAGAGACTTAGTTAAACACGCGTTTCATTTAATTTCATTGCCATATAAAGTTAATTCATTTGAAATTTCACTTCACCTTCAGTGAAATCTAAACGATTCACAAGGAAATCTTGTAACTATTGTAACGCTGATATTATTAAAATGAAGTGTCTAAATATACACTATCTGGTATCTGGACAACCAGTGGTATGGTCTTTTAACTTACTGAGGCACAAATTAATATGATGTTGGTCCTCCTTTTACATCGATGACAGCCTGCACAGGTCTGGGGAGACATTTTCATATCATTTTTTTTTTTTTTGATAAGTGGCTATAGGAATGGGGTCAATTCACGGTTTACGTGTCATGTACCAAACAAACCGTTTGGTGTTCAATTTTCAACCGTTCTGCACAAGTCGGGATGTCTGCCGATAACGTTGATTATCCACAGACATCCGATACATTAACACTAAAGTTAAATGTTACGCTAGCCGAATAATTATAAAAATCTTTTGATTTTTTTTTCAAAAAAGAAATTAATATTTTGAATTATTTTCAAAAATTTTTCATAGTAATGTCATTCTACTTATTATATTAAATTTTAATTAGTATTTTCAATGTAATTATTATTTTGCATAATTAATTAATATCACTTTTTAATTAGTTTGATATCGTTTTATTCTTTCCTTTCCCATTTTTTTTGTTGTTGTTCAAAGGATACATTTCGACAAATGGCTATGGCAGTTTGTTTTTTTTTGAAAAATTACATATGGTCTTTTGTATATATTATTTAAATGTCATTGAATGTTGAATTTCATTAATATAGTTTCTTTTAAATAATTATTACTCTTAAATAAGTTACATTTTCAAGCTACTAATAAAATTATTACATTTTTTTCTTATGTAATTATTTTTATTACTATTGAGAGATTGCAGTTTTCAATTTTCTCAGTGGAAAGAGCATGAAACTCAAATTTGTATATATTGAATAAATTATGATTACAGTTTCATATTACACAATATAATAGATACCATTTTTTAAATCTATGCACCTTATGAATAAGTTATTTCATTTTAATTTGTCGGAATCAACAAAAAACAATCAAGCAAAATAATTAATATTTTCATCATAATTTTTATTCACACAATACAAAAAATATAAATAAAATACATATGAATAATTATTCAAAAAAATATGATCAAATGGTTTTTTCAATGAAATCAATCACCCATTCATAATAACTCAAAAAATTATTTATTAATTTAGACATTTAGAAAGAATATAAACATAGCTTGACAAGAATTTCAAAGTAAATGATGAAATCAATTTTATTCAATAGAAATGATACCAAACAGTTCAAGATACTAACAGAACTTTTGTGCTAGGACTAGTGGCGCCATCTTGTGGACTCTGATGTTTAGTTATAATTTTTTTTTTGAGTAAAATCACATTTTTTTCAGGAAATACATCTATACGGACTAATTTAAAAAGCAAAACGCTGTTTAAATATAAATTTTCATCCAAATCGTTAGAATGTATTGCATGAGATTCGAGATACTCGAAATAAATTTATATATTCAAGAATTGCTCATTTATATTAATACACTATAACGTAATTATGTTCATATATATGAATATATATATGCCATGATATATATTTTATGAATATTTATAATACTTGGGTATTGTACTAAGAAGCTGCAGTTGAAACCATCATTTCCCGCTCTGCAGTGACGTAGCGACTGGGAAGAAAGATTTACTTTAGCAGCGATCCCCGAAGAATCAAATGCTAGGGAACCAAATTTAGTGACATAGCTTAGGTAGCCTGGATGAGATTTCCATTTCTTTCTGAAACATAAGATTGATTATGTATACAAATTTATTGCCTACTAACTATGTTGATTTTGAAATTCTTCACCCAAGATGCCTACATGCACCAAAATCCATTAAAATTACCGATTGATGAAATGATGTGTTAATACATTATACCATCATCATGTTTATATAATGTGCCATACGTATTCATTCAATACACATTTATAACGATGTGATATTACAGACGAAGCCATCATTAGAAATTGTTATTCAAGTTGGTAGTGATAGAGAGAACATTTTGGGAGAAAAGGAGGTACAGATCGCCCCAGGAGTCAGTCTCATGGATTGTCATGATGTTAAACATTAGTGCATTTATATCACTCTTTTAAAGTAAAATATCATGAAGAGATGAAAAAAAATATGCCATATTTCAGCACCATTTACATGTGCTAAACCATCATGACTGAAGGCGAAAACAGCTACCGCCGATTACTTTCATTATGCTGAAAATATTGACGTAGAATAGAGAAACGTTGAAAAAAAATCGAACCAGGGAATAATTATGCTATCAATTTAAATTAAGCTTTCAATATAATTAAAACAGGCCTCTTTGGTTTTTACAGACAAAATATGACTAGCATTATCTTTGCGATTTATGAAAAAAATATGCTGGTGGAAAACATATCCATGGAAAGAGCGAAAAGTTTCAGTTTCCAAGAAATGTTTTATTTCTTCATTTTTAAAGGGTGGGTGGGAAATACGCAAAATATTAAAATTTTCTGATTATTACTGGTAATTACGCAATTTATTTAATTAAATATAAAATAAATTCGAAAATAATAATAATAAAGTATTTTTGAAACTCCCATTACATTGTTAGGCTATGGTAGAAATAGATATTTAGAGAAAGCTAGTAGCCCTAGTGTGAATGTTTTCCATTAAAAATGGAAATAACTCGATGTAGTAAACTTCTTTCCAAATGAATGGAAAAAAATATATAACACAAATAATTTTTTTAACCCATAATATAAATGAAATTGAACATTCTTTATCTTGAAACATTGGCTCTTACGTACTTTTCTAATAATACATAAAGTACTTTTTTTTTGGCAACAATTATTTAATTTTTAGGAAGTATTGATTCTTCTGGCATCGTAATTTGCTGAAAGTTTGCATAGATTACACAGTTTCATTCAATGAAGTGAAAATAAAAAAATAATGCGTTTTCAATGTTTCGGAATATCTATACGTTTTCAATTCTGTATCTTTTTCACGTCTTGAATAGATTTTCGCTTAAACATACGGAAAAAAAACTTCCTTCCTAACAAATTAATAATAAATAATAACTAAATAATTCTTTAACCATATGAAAAAAAAATTCTATAGTATAAAAGGATAAATGAAGCCCAGTTTTCTTCATTTTGAAAAATTCACTCTTTTTTCAAATAATAAAGCTTATTTCAAATGATATAGAAAGCTCTCTTGCAGCATTTCTTTTGATTAATCGACTTTTTTAGCATTGTAATTCCTTAAAATTTTTCATACTTTATGAAAAGTTATTAAATATTAATAATAAATAAGTAATACCTTTAACATGTGGAAAAAAATATTTCTAAAGCATAAAGAGTTAAATGAAGTACAGCTTTCTTATTTCCAAAAATCGACTCTCTCCTTAAATAATTTAGATCATTTCAAATGATATAGAAATCTTTCTAACAGCATTTACTTAGATAAATTGACTTTTTTAGCATTGCAGTTTATATTAAAAATTGGTCTCAGTGGCCTCTGCTTTTTCCAATCTTTTACAGCTTTCCTTTTTTTCCTAGAGTTCGAGATTATACAAATTCATCCAAAAAAATCAGCTCTATTGTATCTTCAAAACAGGGGGGAGGGGGTCGCGGTGGCCCGGTGATAAATCCCCGACACCGGAACCGCAGGATTCTATGCTCGAGACCCAATTCCACAAAAGAGCCACCGTGGAAGCGGGCGTGGTGTAAGCTAAATAAGTCGGGGGCCAAACGTTCTCCCGTCGGTGTGGTACAGAATCTTAGGGAGGGGGTGTCAACTGACAGCGGTTCAAAATTACGAGGTCCGTCCCAAAATAGCGCTAGCATTGCTTTTAAACGGGATGTTAATATAACGTAATTCAAAGCGGGAAGGTTTACCAACAGAATTACGACGGTGTTAAAATAACGAAACAATTTTCGTTAAAAAAGTTAACTTTTCTTCTTCTTATTTGAAAAAATTTAGAATGATGTAGAAACCTGGTAAATTGAAAAAATACAGTTTCAATGATAAAAAATGTTGCTCTTCGGAATTTTTTGGAAGTGATTACTAATAACATTGCTATTGTAGAGATTAAAAAACTTTCTGCCTTCTGTTAAGATACCATTCTAAGACCATTTTTCATACATGATCTTCAAAAGACCTTGAATAGCATATTTTCTTTTTCTTTGACGTCTTTAACAACAACAACAAAAAATCACGCAGAGTTTCGATGTGTCTCTCATTTAAACTTTTAAGGAACTCTTCAGTTGTCAGATTATTCTCGTATTCCTTTAAGTGACCTTTAATGCCTTCTCAATTCGTTTCCAGCTTCCTATTTCTAGTCTTATTTAAAGTCTTAGTCATGAATTCTCGGATGAGCAAAATTATAATTTTCATCAAACAGAATTTAACTGCCTTTGCCTTTTGATTGTGTCCTGTCATGCCTTTTGAATGTGATTGAAAATTTCTGAATATCAAACTTTTCTTTCCAAAACTTTTTTAGAGTCATCATTTTTAGAAAACTGGCGTGTTCGAAAAAACTGACGAGCGACTACAATTTCGTACCTTAAACAAAGCGTTTATCGATTTATATCAAAAAATAGCACCAAATATGTACTTTTATCTAATAATGGTTTAGTATAACTAAATTAATACTCATTTAGAAGTTACGAGGGCAGTAATTTGGTATGGATTTCTTAGGTGGAATGCATAATTCAAATTTTCAAACCACACTCTTATAATCACAAGTGTGCATCAAAAACTTATGTTGATAAAAATAAATATTTTTACATGCAATACTTATTTGGATTA
>JAPMOQ010057540.1:89211-120684 GCA_026543055.1 Argiope trifasciata | reverse complement strand
AAATTTTATATATTATAGATAATTTGCTCGTCTGCACTGTCACGCACAACCTTCCTGACTATGGTGACATCTTAATAAGCCAGTAACAGCCGCTAGACAAGAGCGATCACTTTCGTCGAATGGTTAAGCTACTGAGCTTCAAACCCAAACATCGCAGATTCGATCCTTGGCGGAATTCAACCTACACATTGTCCCAACTCTAGCCTACACCATCACCACATGACTATTAGAGAGGTTCAACAACGATGGCGGTCTTTTTTAGAATTTTAAAGATTTTATTGTTTCTCCACTTTCGAGAGTTTGTTTGAGCTTTTCCTTTTGGCGTTGCTGCTACTACAATGATGTTGTAGAGTCTTATGGATTTTCACATATACCACTAGTGGGCGTTACAAGTGAGAGGCTGAGCAATATGCTTACGTAACATACTCCTGCCTTGAAATTGCACTATTTCAATATTCAGATACTATATGAATTTCACTAATCACAATAAATTAGCCAAATTATTACAAAAAATGATTAAATATGAAGACAAAAAATACTAAAATAATTCAAATACAAATATACAAATAGAAATTTGCACATACATTACATATACAAATTTACACAAATAAGATAAAAATTCGTCAAAACTCGAATTCAAATTTTTTTGAGATTACATTGCTCTCTTCGAATACGAGAAATATAATAATAATAATAAAACAATGGATGAAGTCGAAATGCCTCAGTTTTTTCCCATTTAGGTCTCGTAAAGAATTTCGAAATTCATATTTATATTTATTAGTTGAAAAATGCGATTATAAGCTTTGGGAACATTCACGGTTTCTATTTATCAAGATACTCGGTTTCGATTGCTAGTGTGCAAAGTAAACAATTAAACAATCGTACAATCGCTCATGTGAAAAAGATACATTATCAGATTTCTTTAATGAGTAAATACTATCGTATTCACTTATTTGTTGATATTTATTTCCAAAAGGAAGTTTCCGAATGTATACTATTTCTTTTGGATATCTTATTCAAATAAAAGTTCACTATTATTTGCAATAACCCCTTAATCTATTTGCCCTTGTGTCTTACAGGCATCGATTTATCGCTTTTCAAACTTGTTGTTGTTGTGACTTATGACACTTTACAAGTCCGCTGACAGTTATCCAACACCGAGTTAAGCTGAGTGAGCGTCTCTTGTTTATTCAGTAGTGCCAATTAGCATTAAGAGTATGCCTCATCTACTTCATGATTTACAATTGTTTGAACAATCCCTTTTTACGGGGGAGGGGGGGCATTCACAAACCTCAGAGATAGAACACAGAAGAAGAACCACTCAGAGATAGAACCGGGACCCCCATGTTCCGGGGAAGACGCACTACCTTTATGCCAGAACGCCGGCTTCTTCTCAAACTTAAAAGCTGTAGTAAAATCCTTCAATGAGGCTGCAATTGGGTTCAAAAATTACACATCATCCTCAAACAGCACAAGTAATGAAATTTTAGTTGCATCTGTAAGACAGCACATTTTCAGAGCAGAATGATTTTTAAAAAAATTGAAAAATAGTTGAGAGGTCCAACTGATTTCAAGTATTGCAGCAACCGTAACTTTTTTTGCTGTAACTTGTTTCTGGATAAAAGAGTGTCATAATGGCATTAAAATAGTTTAAAAGTAATTTTGTGTCTAATATTTAGAAGTAATACTTTGATTCACAGATGGCAAATCTTGTTTTAAAGTCTTTTTATCATGATTCTTCAAGAAACTTTGCTCTAAAATCCAAAGACACATTTATCTGTAATGTTTGAAAACGAATTCTAAAACTTCCGTGCTTTTGAGCATGCGATAAAATGGGTTCAATTCGTCAAAATAGAGGTGAGAGGAAATATGAAAGGAGAGGATGTTTACATTTAACAATAAAGTAAACTCGGATTACTCGAGGTTTTATTGGAACGTAAACATTGCAGGTAATTAATAATATTGATGTAAAAAGGTACTGATGCATAATAAATCATTTCAAAGCAATTTTTATTTTATGTAAGGGGAATAAATATTTAATTATGAAGAATAATTGAAAAATTTCTGTTCTTAAAATTCGGTAATTACATTTTTTATTAAATAATAATGATCTTATTCATAGAAAAATACTTTTATGCCTTTGAATTTTTTGAATATTTTAAGATTGACAACAAAGGATAATCGAGAGTTTATTCTGTTTAAAACATTTTATTTTATTTTGAGGAATTAAAATAAAATATTAAATGTCTCCAAAATATTATGAATATTATTTTTTAAATATATGATATTTTATATATTTTGATATTTAAAAAACATTATTAACGTTATTATTATTATTCCCCGTTTTCTGCTTCTTAGTCACAGTGTTTAATGATATGTCAAATTTTCTTCGTACCACTCATGCAAGCTTTTTTGCCTCTTGAACTACCCATATCAATATGCAATTTTGAGATAAGATAAAATGCTTCCAGAAATGACACAACACTCACATACACATGAAAAAAAATTGAACGAAAAAATATCTAATGGGTTGATATTGGGGGATTTCAGGAAATGTGCTCAAAGGTGATTTCAGGAAATGCGCTCAAAGGTGATTTCAGGAAATGCGCTAATCTTTCTTTGTCTCACCCTTTAATGAGATAGAATCGTCAAAAAATGGTCATCTTAGGATACTGAAACTAACTATACTATTTATATTGTTAAACAGACTTTAAGTATAGATAAGCAATATAGAAATATATCATTTTTAAGATAGAGCATGTTGCAGCAATAACTAACTGCGACAACTACAATGAATTTTTTGATAGAAAATTAAATAAAAGAAGAGTATATACCTAATAAAATATACAACAGTACATAAATTCGCAACCATATAACATCATACTGGCATGGTATTTTAAATCAAGTCAAATGTACTATGATTGATGCGAAAATGCTATGCAAGATGCAGTATCAACAAAAAAAGTCTATGAAAATCTTTGAATTTTTTTTATTTTGTTGATATCATATAATTGCTCATCGGAAATATAAAGCTATTTTTAGTTTTTATGCTCGAGCATATTTAGATTATTGCTCTCATTAAAAACAGCTTTCAACGTAGATGGATTTATGATCTTTTTTTTTTACTTCACTAATATTAACACAGTACTGCTACAATTCTTATATTTTAATATTGTACATTTTTCAGCTAAATGTAATCTTTTGAAAGATATTTTCAGCTGGGAAGTTAAACTAATGACCCTTGATCTCAGTATCCCTATCAGTAATTTGATAAGGCCTGGACCTGCTGAAAAGACAGGCTCATGTGTTGACATTATATGGAGACTTTTCCCACCGTTGAAGTTGCGGCTGTTATCCTGATGTGATGAAAAACTGATTGATTTACAGTCTTTTTTTCTACAAAAGGCAAAAAAGAATTGCTTCAATTCGTTGATGGAATTTTAAATATGTTGCTATACTTGTTATAAAATATTAAAATCAATTTTTTCACAAATTTTCTACTAGGTGGCACTATCCATATAAAATTGAATTTTAAGTAAATGAATAAATTAGTTCATACGCTCTGAAAATATTTAAAAAATGCATTGCCATCTAGAATGTACGCATAAATTTTGATACTATAACAGATCAGAGGTTCAGTGAAAAATTGTTTACAAAATTCCATGTTTACAAGCATGGAATAAATCATATTAAATAAAAGTGCTTTAAGAACTCTAATTCACTGTAATATATCTTTCCGAATATGGGAAAAAGAATGCCTTAAAAAATTTTATAAATATAGTATATGAAAAGATACTGTACATCGTCCAATTATATATAATTAAATTAATTGTCCGATGATAATTAAATCCTTTGAAGCAATGTATTGCAAAGTATACAGATTCGAGCACTTTCAAATATGAAGTTTCTTGGGGGGTGTAGATTAAGTTAAAAAAGAAAAATCTCTTTAAAAAAATCAAAAATTCTAAAAGGCTCCAGAGCTCTGAAACCAGTGGACTCAACCAATCTTCCTGCGTTAAAACACAGGAATATATCCATTTAATTTCATAGCAGCATTTTGGGGAAAAGATTGTTCAATTTTGCTTTTTTAAATAAAGAAAAATATCATTTCAAACATACTTAATTTTTTTCAGAGTTGCATAATTCAAACTTATATTACTCGCCTTTATATTATTTTCATTCATGTTTGCAAAGAAAGTAATATAAAGGTGAGTAATATAAGTTTGAACTATGCAATTCTGGAAAAAAAATTAAATATCTTTGAAATGATATCTTTCTTTATTTTTGTTTCTTTTAGATTTATTTCTTTTCTCATTTCCTAATGCACTAGAGCTCTTAAATTTTGTACAATTTAACATTTAAACATCCAATAATATATTTCAATGCTTTTAGAATTTCGTTATCAGTTAATCGATTAATTCATCAGTAGTGAAATTAATTTTTACTAAATTTGCAAACAACAAATTCTATACGGCAAATTCTTCAAACAAATGTTGCGAATATAAAAATGAAAATCAACCCATTTTCTTCATTTTAAAATTAACAAATAATATTAAAAAAATTAAAGTCAATTCCTATTTTGGTCAAAAAAGAACAATTTTATTTTATTACTTTTTATTAAATAATTACAATTTATACAAATATGTATATACATATGACAGAATCATAATATTAAGTGGCAAAAGCAATTTTTTTTCTTTGATCTACGCGCTTCTCTACTGAGGGTATTTATACTTAAATTTATATTCTACTAAATAACTCATATACAAGAATTTTTTTCTCCCATAAAAATTTAAATTAATTTATCAAAAAATTATTGATTTTCATAAGATAAGAAATCGCATTCTTCACCTTCAAGTGAAAAATACTAAAGTCCTCGCATTTTATCGATTGCCCCTGCTGCCTGTTGATTTCAATTTTCATTACAAAATGCTAAAACTCTGTTTAAAACATTAAAAACGAATTAAATTTAATGAATGAATTAGTATTTGGAAAAAAAACTGTATTAACATCCAGGGTTATCCATAACAAGTTTAAAAAATGTATTTGAATTTGAGTGGATGAATAAAAAGTATTTTATTAGTGATTGAAAATTTGAAAGATATATAAGTAAATATAAAGGGAGAGTCTGAACTAATAGTAGCAATTGAAAAAAAAGAAGATAAAGTGTTATTAAAAATCTCCTCATCATTGTCCAATACGACTTTTTAAATATTCCAAATCATTTTTAGGAAATCTCATTGTCCATTTACTATTTAGCATAATCTACATATGTTTACTGATCGTGATATTTCAAAATCCCACCGAGACGAAAATTTTCGATTTTTCGTCTCGGTAATGCGAAAGTAACTAAAGAAACCAAAGACGGAAACAATCGAAAGAATCGCTTTATCTTGGAATTCCACAATCAAAACAATAGTCGATTACAAACTTTCCCAAGCTATTGTGTAACTCAGCTGTTGTTGTTCTTGTTTAAATTTTTAATTAAATTTTGAGAGACAGCGTCGTAGAAATTTTTGCAACTGCTCTTACCGGAAATATATACATACCAGTACTTCTTTTTCTTTAAAATAAAGAAGTTGAGGTGGGTGAGCTGTTTGTTAATGGTTGAAATCAGCGGGAGAGGTCTCCCCAAAACTTTCTTACTTACGCCCTAATAAAAGATTTGTTGTTTCTAATGCCACTTGTCATAGACAAGCTCGTTGTCGAAGTCAGCGATTTTAAGCCGATAGAGCGTCTCTTGCTTTTCAGTAGCGCTAACTAGAGCCAAGAGAACGTTTTAGTTACTCACGCATCACATTCGCTTGCGCAACCCCTTTTTATGGGATTAAGGAATAACCACACATAGAACAGATGAAGAATAACCGTGCTTTAACCGGTACGCGAACCCGGGTCTCCCAGATCACAGGGGAAACGCGCTACCCCTTTGCAGGGATGCCGGCTAATAAAGGTTTTATTCCAGGAAACGTATTCCTTGGAATTGGAGTACAATAGTTACGAAATATTAATTTTTGGAGTGAATCTAGCACTTTCACTGAATCTATCATGTGATTTTTTGAGAGGTGTTTTGGTGATTAATTCCAAATATTTGGTTAATAGTATCCGAGGATCTAATTTGTGTTTTAGACACGTTTTTTCCAGCAGATTAAAACGGAAATTTGGCATAGAACTATTATTATAGTCCTAAAATCACGTACAAAGTTTGATACTAATAAGTAATTGTATTTTTAAGTCTTAGCCTTTACATGCATCTGAAATTGCAAACCAAAAAATAGTCAATCTCTTTTTTTGGAGGGGGGAGGGGTATTTGACTCAAAATTTGAAAAATGTCTAGACTACAGATGTTAATTCTGCATATCGAATTTTATCTAACTAGCTGTCTTCGTTTTTTAATTATAGGGTTAAATTATATTCGAACAACCGGACAGAAAGACTACCTTAGAACGAAATTTGCTCAAAATTTGATAAAAATCTGAAAAGATAGTATAAAGACCGTATACTTAATTGCATCCGAGTAGCGCAAAACGTTTTTAAGTTATCTTTGATACAGACAGGCAGAAAAACAGATGGATATTTTCCAAAAATGTGTTTTTCGAATTCAGGGAGATCTACAACGTTTAGGTTCGTTAAAATTTCGAATTCGAATTTTTTGACGATCTCAATACTTTCTCTATACTAAGTATACGAGAAAATAAAAAAAAATCGCACAGTGAAATATTTTAGTTTATCCTGAAACTTAATGAAAATTTAAGAAATAAGAGAAAATAGCATGCATTCAAGACATAGTAATTTTTTTCATTTCTGATTATCATATTTAACTTAAAAAGGGAAATAAATTTACTAATATTTTTTATGGCGTCGCACCAGAATTATTTAAAACTCTCTCCAGACCCTATAGCTGTTACGCAACTATTTATCTCAACAACTTTATTCCTGTTATATTATTAATGAAGGATTTTGAGTTGGAGAGTTTTTTGTTAGATTAAGTTTTATTAATCGCAATTAGATCCTTTAATTGAAATTATAAATTTAAATAATTTCATCTAATTGTTTATTATTAAATTAATAATTTAATCAGCAATTAAAATATATCTAGTACGCAGCTATCTGTATTTTAAATAGTTGATCAATTTCTCCTAATTATCTCAACACAAATGTATACGAACTTTTAAAAAAATACAAATTGAAAGGATTATATCATTAAAATGTTAGTATTCATCGTTCAAATAAACGCACTCGCATGATTTGAACTCGAATTCTTCACCTTCACGTGAAAAATACTGAAATTCGGGCCGCGGTGGCCCGGTGGTAAAGTCTCGGCTTCGGAACCGGAGGGTGTCAGGTTCGAGACTCGATTCCACCGAAGAACCGTCGTGTGAGGGAGTCTGTTGCACGTTAAATCTGTCAGGCCAAATGTCCTCCCGCTGGTGTGGAGTGGGGGGTGCCAGTTCAGGTGTCGTCCTCGTCATCTGACCGTGGTTCAAATTTACGAGGTCCGTCCCAAAATAGCCCTCGTGTTGCTTTAAACGGGACGTTAATATAACTAAACTGCTGAAATTCTTGCATTTTACCGATTGAGCTATTGCCTGTTGATTTCAATTTTCATTACAAATTGCTAAAGTTCTATTTAAAGTAATAAAATTTAATTAAGGAATTAATATTTTAAAAAACTGTATTAACATTAAGTGTCATCCACTACAAGTTTAAAAAATGTATTTGAACTGCCAATCTGATTTTGTACTTTAGTCGCCGGCTGCTTTCTTAAACGTTTCCCAAACGGATAGATTGTTTCTAGAAATTCATTTATTCCTGTTTGGTTTTAGCTTGGGAGGATTTTGGATCCAGCATATTAATTTCATGATGTCGTCTGTCAGACTACCAAAAATAGTTATTTTTTCAAAATTCTAACTCGAGAGTTTGATGAATTTCCACACTTCAGACTATCCTCCCCGACACGTTTGGCATTATACCTGTCTTTAAACACGATTAACTCAAAAACGCTTTGAGTTAGACAGATGAAATTTGGTAAATGGAATAACAAATTTACAGATTTATATCACATTCTAAAAGAAATTCATTCACAGGAAATCTGTTTACTGGCTGTTCAAATACAAATGAATTCGAGAACTTCAAAACGTATAGAGATAAGCAAATAAATTATAGCACATATCTAATATGTAGATTTTTTTAAATCAAATTTTGAAACAAATCTGTTAAAGAACTGTCCGTCTGTCGGTCTGTATTTTCACATGAATATAAATGCAATGACAAAAGTCAATAAAATTTTTTATGTTATCTTATGACAACAAATGTAGATTTGTATCAAATTTGGTGTCAACCAACAGGCAAAAAGGCGTCAAACGCGATAGATTAAGTAAAAATGCTAGATTCAAACCAAAAATCTACATTTGGTAACTATTGTTTTGCAATGCAAAGCAAAGAATTTGCATTCTTACCCAAGGTCAGCTGTTTTAGGCGGAGGAAAGAGGATAAGAGCTTTAATTGAATGTCGGGAAATTTCGCTTGTTCTCATGAGAAATATTTTTATCTTTGTTTTTTAAATTTCCTTTGCTGTTAATTCATTGCACTATGCATATGATTAGAACTATATTTTAATCTAAGACTCTCCTGGTTTATTTTATACCTTCCTTTTTTTGTATATATATCTATGTATATGTAACTTCTTTAAAGCTTCCCTTGAGGTATTAAATTAATTTCCTAATTAGCCAGAATTTTTTTTGATAAATTGATGATAATTAGGATAGTATTTTAAATCTTCACACCTTGTATAAGATATTGAAAATACAAATTTGAGTCAATCCTAAAAATGACTATTTTACCTCATATCCCAAATAATATGGAAAAAAACTACAGGCTTATTTTTCTTGCACCATTCTTTGATTATTTTGCTTGATCTTTGATTAACGATTTTGGTGTTGTTTCATTAAACTTCAACACCGCAGTAAACTCGAAAAACTTGGATTTGCAGCAATGAGTGACATATCAAACTAGCTCAAAGTTCAGATGTTAAGTTTAAGATTGAGAACTTTCTGTTTCTACAAACAGGTCTAGGCAGTTGGTGAAACACAGATTTTAATCTTTATCAGCTCGTTTTACGATCCTTCGGATTATCTACTTTCTTGATGGCTCTTACGAAAGGAAAAACAGTATGATACATAGTGTTCGATTTATTACTATAAGCTCTGTAGAACGTAATAATATTACACTAGTTCTGGCGATCTACAAAAGCTTCAACACTGAACATTATTGTTACTCAACAAACCCGATAGTTTTCGAAAGTTTTCCCTAATTAGCGTCAAAATATGAAATAAAACAACCACTTTCTGTCATTATATGAAAGATGAAAACAGTTTTACATAAATTTTGTTTTGATATCCCTATTTCCGATTAAAAATTGAGAAACTTAAGAAATTAAGAATATTATAAGAATTAAAATATCCTTTCTTAAAATAAGTACAAAAATAATTATTATCTTTATAAAATGTATAATTTATAGATTATCTACGAATTGCAATGTTTATTCCTACAAATAAGGTATATCATAGGAGATAATTTCTTCAAAACATTATATATAATTGTTTAGATGTAAACTACTCTAAAGCCTTCCGATTTGATAAAAAATCTTGCTCTCCACACAGGATGGCTGGGATAGATTCTGAAATAAACCTTGGATGTTTTATGAGAGTAAAAATCCAATTTCTTCAGCCAACTTAAAAGAATAGGTACTATTATTGGAGGATATATAACAAAGAAAACAATAAAACGCCTTTATTAGTAATAAAGGCTGAAATCAACTTTTATAGATGTATTATAAAGTAAGAAATATTATAGGAACTAAAATATTTATACTTAGAATATGTACTACAATAATTATTTTTATAAAATGTTTAATATATAGATTATATTCGAATTACAATATTTATTCTTGCATATCTGGAACACTGATAAGGGATAATTTTCATCAGAAATATTTATATAATTGTGTAGATATAAATTACAATGAAGTCATTCAATTTAGTTCTTTTTCTTAGCATAGGGAGTCTGACTCTATTCCAAGATAAAGCATGGAATTTTTTTTTATCTGATACTATAATACGAGGAATGGTTGCCAAGTCGAAAATCGCCCCAGAATTAATAAACTCCGGTAAACTTGGGGGTCTGGGGTTTTTGGCCACGAGGAATCGATTGGAGCCGGTTTTGAAGCGCTACGGTCGAGCAGTTCGGAGTTACAGATAGGATATTTTCAAACTTTATTAGTTCACCATAATGGCTACTTAAATTTTCAAGCGGTAACGTGCTGCCATCTATAGCCAATATGGCGAACTAATAAAGTTTTATGTTTATGCTGTTATAGGTTTATAATATGTTTCTTATGTATGTATATATGTTTGATTTTTCTAAATAAATTTGTCAAAAATATTGAACTTCAACACACTTCAATTTTTACCTTTACTTTACCTTTGTATAGAATAGTTCCCTTTCCAAACTCTAACTTTGTTTAGAATAGTTTACAATGGTGCACTTTAACCGGTTATCTTTTCACCAATGGTTTCACAAATTTTCTTATGGCATGTATTGTTTTGATAAATCACAATTGAAAATTTAAATCTTCGAGTTAGCTTCGATACCTGTTTTCTCCGAGCGGAGCTCGGTCACCCGCTGGTGAGAGTAAAATTCCAAGTTCTCTCGCCAACTTCAAATAATAGATAGCGTTATTGGAGAATATATTAAAGACAGAAAACAATAAAAATAAAAAAACTCTTTTATCAGTGTATTATAAAGTATAAAAATAGCTTTCCTTAATGTATTATAAAGTATGAGATTAACATTGTTATTCCGATGAGTAAACTAACCCAAATTTTAGCAAAGTTGTCTGTGAAATTTTATGTCGAGGAGGCATAAAGTTGAAGGCAGTTTCCTTAAAATAGCTTTTATTGATTATACAGTCTAAAGTCAATGCGCTGTTTACTGGAGTAATCAAAATAATATGTTGAATATTAAAATCAAAGCCCAAATTAACATTACCTAACCTTGGTCAACAGATTTGAACCATTCATTCTTTCTAACATTCAAACGAACTGTAAGAATCCATCTTCAAATGGTGAAGCAACAAACCAGTTACACACAGCTAACTTCTCTTCCACCGAAGAGCTTAAACCACTTCTTATATTGCGTCTAAAAAAAGTACTGACAGAAGGCGAGTTGAAATAATAGCCAAATTTGTACTGAAGTTGCTACGAACCACAAATCACAAAACTAACAACAACAACAACAACAAAAAAAAAAAGATCGGATTCGAATCGGTTTGCTTACTTAAGATCATGTTGCGGAATTGCAAAAACATAATAAAAATTCAGATTCGAAATATATTTCTGTATGGACCTTTTCCAAATGTCCAATCAACAATATAATAAGAAAATAAATATTTTTTTCTGAGAATAAATATTGGACTAATAATTATTTTTATAAAGTATTTGATGCAGAGAATATCTGAAAATTACAATATTTATTCTTATAAATCAGGATTGTTATAATTTTCTTCAAAATATTTTATATAATTGCTTAGATTTAAACTACAGTAAAGCTTTCGATTTAATAAAATGGTGTGCAATAGATGTCCTAGCACGAGGTGGTTGGACTCTATTCCAAGATAAAGCATGGATTTTTATTAGAATAAAAAAACCAAGTGCTGCCACAAATTTGAAAAAAGAAGTACCATTAATGGAGAATGTATTAGATAGAAAATAATAAAAATAATACTTTTATTTTTAATTTAAAAAATCAACATAAAAATCACAAAATTGTGAGGAGCAGAAAACAATAAGAGAAAAATATGAAGCCATTTAGTTTAGTTATGCTAACGACCCGTTGTAAAGCAACATTAGGGCTATTTTGAACTGCGTTCAGATGACGGGGACGACACCTGAACTGGCACCCTACTCTCTAGCTGGCACCTACACCACACCAGCGGGAGGACGTTTGTCCCTGACGGATTTAAAGTGCAACAGGCCCCTTTATACGAAGGTTCTACGGTGGAATCGGGGCTCGAACCTCAAACCCTACGGATCACGAGCCGAGGCCCAACTGTCTCGGGCCCCTTAATTAATATCATAAGATATAAAAAATTTATCAGAATATGAAAATAAAATGTACCACAAAGGTGATTATAATTTCAATTTACAGCATTTCTATCTTCCTGACATTTCTGTAATTTTTGTTTTGACTTCCAGAGGTGTGATAAAAATTAATTTTCCTTCCTAATGCATAATGTTTTTCCTAATACATAATATTTCCTAATTCACAAATGTGTTTTTAGATATTTTAATTATATTCATTATTCAAACGTTGGAACATAAGAACTATCAGAAAGTGTTACTCTTTATAGTTCCCGGCCAACGTCATTTCCACGCATGCGCAGTGCCTGTCATTATAGCTATTTATCTGATTTTACTCTATCTTATGTGCTTAACTTATCTTTCTTTGCATTAGAACTTTCAGTAATGGCGATACCTAAGCAAGTGGTAAGTGGAGTTTTAAAATTTTGGTTCCAAAAAATGTATTGAGTTTTTGATAGATTTTATTGATTTTGAAGAAATTGTGAATAGTTATTTCCTTGAAATTGTACTGAAATTTAAATAAGTGGTAAGCAGATTCGAAATCTGCTAAAGGGAAGAATTGCATATCTGGATATCAGCGTATCCAACGCATGTTGATGATTTTTGACATGACGATATTTTTACTCGGAGTAGAATGCTTGTCTGAAATTTCCATTCATTTGCGTTCCCCGTCAAGTATTGATAAAAAGGATATCTAAACGTGTAGTTTTATTTATTTCATAATAAAATCATAATGATGTGCTACTAAATTCAAACTCGAAGTAGACATGGTCACACGGAAAGGAATACAAAAAAAAAAAAAAAAAGCATTTAATGTGAATATTTTTCTTGTCGTTAAAATAATGAATTATATAAGTGGATGGATATAAAGTGCTATTAAGCAATATAATCCAAGCTGATAATGTTTTGTGAGTATTATTAGAAGAATTATAATAAATAATTAGGATTCCGAATTTTCCAAATCCATCTCATTCTTCAGTTTCCTTTATCGTAATGTTTTAGAACCATTTTATTGATAATTTTAGATGAAATACGTATTCGACAATATTTTATGCAATCTTAGTTTCTTATGAAAGTAGTAAAGTCTATGTATTATCTAGTACTATGTACTAGTACTATCTAGTACTATGCTGTATTTTCCATGCGAGGATTATTTTTTTTCTCTTGTTAAAATCTAATAAACAATAAATATATCGAAAGCAAAACAATAGAAGCAAGGGGAGAAATAGATTAAAAAAACAAATAAGAAAACCTATCAAATATTTTTGATGAAACCAGTTCTAAAAGAGGTAGAATGCCTTTTGCAAAAAAAAAAAAAAAAAAATACCAGATTGGTGGACAAAGGCAGAAGGCATACTGTTTTTCAAAGCAAACAAAATTATTTTCCTCGCCTGAGTTCAATATTTTTGTTCCCGATCTCTGAATCAACGGAAGGAAAAATGTCATTATAAAATTCGATTACAGTTGCTCTTTTCCCCCCCCCCCTTTCCTCTTTTGAGTTAAAAGATTAATCTTGGTTTCGGAAATTCCATAAAAGAACTTAACAACTAAAACAGAAAAAATTAATTTTTAAATTCATGTTCATTGTCTTTGTCATAGTTTTGATGAAATGTCCAGTTTATGAACCATGTATTGTATAATCGATATTTCAATCGATTTTGGGATATTAAAATTATTCTTTCAGGAGTCAAAAAACTAATGCAGTATTAAGGGGTATTAAATCATTTAATATTAATAAAATCTTAAGTGTTTTAAAGTAAAAATCATATTTGTTGAATGAAATTTTAAAATTTTGTAGTTTAGAAATAGTATCTCTTATTACAAACTTGGTTATCTGCACACCTTGTAATTTTAAGTCGCGTATAACTTAAAACAATCGTATTATAATTTTTATCAATATTTTCGGCTTTTGTTTTTTGAAGAGTAACAATTGATTACTTGGTAGATCTGTAGGTTTTTTTTTTTTTTTTTTTTTTTTTTTTTTTTTTGAATGGGGATTCAATTTTAAATATAAATGTACTATTCAACTTAACATGCTATATATTTCTAAATATAAATTTTTGTAAGTGATTTACTCGCTTCATGATGTGCTAACGTGTCAAAAATGTCTACACTATCGTGTTCTCGGTGACAAAATATTATTTTAATATTTTCAGAACCCAATTTAATTAATGATTAAATAATAATAGGATTTTGATTCGTAGCCAGCGGCACCATATGGTAGTGCTTTTGAAAAAAAAAAGGATCCCAAAAAGACGTAATAAAAGAGATAAAAAATTGTTGTGCAGTACACTAATAAGTTTTTAATTCATCAAAAAAAGTTTTTTTATTGAATAAAATTTCAATTTAAGGTTTCATTAAACGGATATACTAGAGAAAATTTTAATGATCCCTGGAATCGGATATTTTACTTTCAACTTGTTTGTGACCAGTGCTGAAGTTACATTATTTGTAAGCTCTGTATTACAAATCGTTTAACTGAAAAGAACTAATAGAAGAAGCACCTGTAATATTTAGAAATCTGTAATAAATAATTTGAAATTGATTGTGTTTCTAATACAGTTAAATCATTGAAAAGAGAAAAGTCTTTGCGAGAAAATTTGGACTTACTTGTCTGAAATCATAAACAGGTGAATCAATCTAAAGAATATTGGTTTTCAGAGAAATTTAACATCATAGCTGAATTTGAAAAGTTCAAACTTAAATGCCTTGAAAATCAAAAAGTTACTTAAACACAGATTCGTACGACCCCCCCCCCTTTTTTTTTGTAATATTTAAATTTCGAAGTTACAAAATATTTTCCCATTAAGTGGGAATAATAAATAATTTAAATTTAGAAACTAGTTGTATCGTATAACTGTTATCGTTAACTAATCGGGTTTTTTTCCAAATTTTCAATTCTATTTTTTGGAAACTTTGAAATCATTTCTTATAGAGTGAAATATGATTATTTGAGCTGACGCGTCCCCAATAATAATTTGATTTAGCCAAAATTTGAATTACAGAAACTGACCTAGAAATAAGCACAGCAAGATACAGTAATAAGATAAAATTTTAATGAAAAATGACAGTAAAAAATTATTTTTAGTTCTAAATTTTATTAAATAATTCGTGATAAATGTGAAGTAATTTTCAACTATGACTAATAAATGAATTAGTTTAAAAATATTTTCGACAAAGATGTTAATGACCTTCATAAAAATTATTGCAGAATTTTGAACATCATAAAAAATGTACGATTCACTGGTATTTCTTCGTTTTTAAAATAAGAATTTGTTATTCCCTTCCTGTTTGAATGCATAACACACAGAAAAGCTCACTAATGAATTAAAACTAAATAAATAAAGATAAATTAATAAAAACCTATACCCTTGCGATTGAAGAAAGATGAATGCATTTGTCAAAAAATAACTAAGAAAAACTATTTTTATTTGACTTTTATTTAAATTAGCCATAGAAAATATTTTAATATGTTATTAAAAAATTCAAATTCCAGGAATAAAGTCAGATTACCGATGCAATTCAATAACAAATGTACGAATTAAGCATGTTACACTGTTCCTAAGATTTTTGCTCTCGTAAATAATAAATTTCTCATATTACAAATTTTTTCCCGATTAGAGTGAATGATGCATTTAAATGCAGAGTTTTACGAGTTTTTTGTATCAATTTTTTGAACACCATGCCTTACCAGTAAATTTAAATACTTAAAAAAATTATCTGAAATCATAGTTTACATACAACCATTTGTTTGTTTCTAGAAATAAACAAAAATGAATAAGCAAGGTATAATTGATATATAAAAACATAATTTCTAAAATTACAAGAAACTGGTATAGCCCAAAAAACATTTTTATAGTGTTAAGAAAACAAATTTAAACATGTAGGTGTAAGAGCGATAACCAATAAAGCTTTTAAAAAAACCGTCCTAGTCTGACTATACAAGACATAAAAATATAATGCTATTTTAAAAATTTCTCTTTGAAAAAGCCAAACAGAAAGTAAATTCTGTTTCATGCAAAGTACTGAAATCCAAAAGAGTTTGAATCTTTTTTTTATATATTTCAGCCTGTTAATTTAGCAGTTATTCTTCATTTTTGTGAATATATTTTTATACTTAATCGCATGAGTCAGACTATATGCAATGTATCCTTGATAATTCATAGCGAAAGTTATTTATACGCAATTCTAACCATTTGGAGAAATGCTAATGATTCCCAATTTTAATCGGAATCGAGTTGTATTTAATAATTCAAACACTTGACAATTATGTTTTGTAGAATATTAAGAATCATAATCTAAACAATTTATAATCCATGTATGTTTAGAAATATTGTTTATTTAGGAGTAATAAAAGGATTTACATCAGAAAGATAAACATTTGTAAAGATATATTTGACATAACTTTTGGTTGGCAGTTAAATAAAGTTATTAGATTTTAGAGCTTTTTTAAGAATATAAACTGACTATAAACAAGTGATTATTCGGTAAATGTTATGAATCATAAAAATAAGTTGATAATAGATTAATAGATTCTGTTTTCACATTCATATCATTAAAATAAAATTGAATGTCTTTTTTTTTAGACATAGCAAATGTCGTGAAACTTAATATCAATGTCATTTTTTCTCACACGCATTATAGGCACGTTAAGGCTTTAAAAGCATTAAGACACCTTGAAATATGTTTGATGTATATTCGATTACGACATCGAGTTCTTTTTTAATTAACTCCTCAAAGAAAATCCCTTCGTATTCTTTTTTCTTTTGTTTCTTTCTTTATTTGTTTATAAAAAAAAGAGGGAAAAAAACAGCCAAAATGAGTGTCGATAGGAATGAACACTAATTGACATGTGTATCGTTATTTACAAACTATTCTGCTGGAATGTATAACATTAATGTATTCTATACACAACAATATAAGCAGAGGCCATGTTATTCTTCATTTGAAAATGAAAAAAAAAAATCCAAATTTAAAAGAACAGTAACCATATAGTTCTCGCAAAACCTTCACGTAAACCTCATTATTCTTCAGTGTAAAATTTTGAGTTTTTATAATGTTTCAAAGTCTGTAATTTTGATATGAGATAGTTATGTCTAAGAACGAGGTACAAATGGCATAGGTAAAAATAAAGGCATATTTATTTAATAACGCCTGAGTGAATTTCAACGTGCACTCAAATAAAATGCAAAGAGGCATTTCATTTTTCACTGCACTCATTTAAAAAACAATTAGAGTATTCTTTACATTATTGTTATTAATTTTAAACATTTATAATCTTATTCATAAAAATGCTATTGTGCAATGATAAATAATATTTTTACCTAAAATCCTTTTATCAAATGCCCTATTTTAAGTTAAAATATTAAAATATTTGCACCTAAAAAGCTTTCACATCTACTAGGATTTTAGAAAAATTACAAGCAGTACTAATTTAATTTTAAAATCTGCCATAAGCTATTTTTTCCATAAGTTATTAATAATATTTAAAGAATGCTACAAAATTTAATTTTGCAGAACGACTAGCATGTTTGAGCCAAGTAAATAAAAAAGATTTAATATTTACAGTATTTTTATGCAACTGGAATAGAGCACAAAAAAATAAATTAATCCGTTCTACGTATGGAAGCATATTTTTTGATTAATCAAAATCAACAATTTCATTAATTATCACGAAATTTTCACTAAAAACCTTCCATATGGTCACAGTATTTGTGAAAAAAAAAATTTTTTTGAGAATGTCCATAAATATCTAGAAAATATGCAAACAATTTTTTGAATTTCTCTGTTTTTCAATTAGATTTTCAATTCATGTGCATATTATATTGTCTTTATAATATTCTCCGCATAGAATATATATTAGCATCTTTTAGTCGCAAGTCATGATTTTTTAAAATTAACTATCCTTTATAGAAAGTGAACGTGACAACTGCAGGTGTGCTCCTATTGCCCCCTAGCAACCATTATTCCCAGACCCAATCTACTGCTACCCACAGATGTATATAAATAAATTGTACATGCGTTGTAAGCATTGGTTTCAACGTGATCACAATTCTTACCTTACCAATTAGTAATGAGAGCAGAAAGAAACTGATGTCTCTTACAAAACGCATTCAGTTCGATTTTCCGATCAGTATGAATCATCCGCACTTCATGAATTGTTCTGATTATTAGAAATGAAATTATATGCATATGTAAAAAATAGACACACGAATTTTTCAAATTTAAATTAATTTTGTAATTTTATTTCTCAAAATTAAAAGCAATAAAAGTGACATTTCAATATTTTGATACCTTTCAGTACCTTGTAAAATCTGCCTCCGATAGTTTTTTGTTATCATTTACCGACATTATTTCTTTCATTAAAGTTTCAAAAATAATATTTAACGTCACTTAATGCTTATTAGTCCTCAAAACCTTAATTTTTTTTGTTGAAAAATTAAATTCATTTAGTATTATAATTTTTTTACTACCACTCGAGAATAGCAATTATTCCTTCTTTATCAGAAAACATGCAAATAAACTAAATTTAGGATATCAGCATAATTCGTAGTAAGTTTTGTATAATTTTGATAGATTTTAAAACTATCGCTTTGTTTTAATATACAGTTAACATTATCACTTTAAAAAAAATAACTTTTTAAAAGCAAAAAAAAAAAAAAAAAAGAATCGGTAGAATGCTTTGATTTACTTTTCTCCTAAGCGAGATAATATTTTTAAAGATTTGTCTTGAACTACTACAAGTGGAAATAAATATATTAAATATTTTCCTTGTTGAGGGGGGACAATTTATTATGCAACTTATTTTCCTTGTATTGTTAATAAAATACAAATAAAATCTGTAGCATAATAAATGCGATACTAGTTATTCCAACTGAATGTTGAGAAGAAATATTTCCTTATAGTCTTCAGTCAATAATAAAATTCATTATATTTAATAAACAATATCTTTTCAGTTGAATGAGTTACATTTTCTTGAAATTTAAATATAAAAGAATAGAAAATATACATTTATTAGATCTTTTTTTAAAATTTTTTTGCGTATTAATACAAGATGTTAATGCTTGAGTGCTGTTATATCGAATCCCTCTGTATAGACGCAAAAATCAAAGGAATCTCTATTGCTTTATTCCTCTATATTATCAAATAAATTCTGTTTAGAGTAAAGTAATAATAATGAAAAGTTGAAAATATATAATCTTTATCCTATAATATTGTATAATAAATGTTTTTCTATAGTAAATTTTAAAAAAATAATTTAGTAAAAGGGGAAATGAGCTTATTGAACACATATTTATAGACATGAACTATGATTAAAATGTATAGATATATATCGGTATTAGAAGATAAACATAAATGTAAAATTAATAAACCAAATAAGTTTATTTTAAGTTAAAAAACTTTGATAAAAACCTGAAGTTAGTCTCAAAATGATTTTGTGCCAGTAGTCTCATGCTCTCAAAATCCCTCATTCTTTTTTACATTTAGCCTGCAAAGTTACATCATTGGAAAGCTTTCATATGCCAGTTTGCTGTTTTCGGATAGGACATCTTGTTTAATAATACCTATATAGAGCGAATATAGCACCAAAATGCATAATTTGCAATACATATAATATGAAGCACAAATTTCATTGTTCTTGTATCAGTAAATTACGATAAAATAGTTATTCTACAGGATGAAATAATTTCCTCGTAAAAATGTTCGATTCTCATTATATCTATTCATCTTCTAGAATTAAGGGTTAAATGTAGTTTGAGAAGAAATGTATTTCTTTCTCTAATACAGCAAACACTATTTTTTCCTAATTTTTTTTAAAATCATTCTGCTGAATTTTCCGAAACCACTTTCAGAACTTCTGTAATATTTATTTGTAAGACAATCGATAATGGGATCGATTGGTTGAATGACCTCATGAAATGACCATTATGTTTAGAAGAACCAGAGGCAGCGGTTTCTTTAAAAGTGTCTCGCATACTCTCTAATAAAGGTGTTATTTCCAAAAAATTACGAAACTTGGGTGAAGCAGAGATCGACTTGTGTAGCAATGACGTATAATAATTACAAAGTGTTAAACTTTGAGATGAATTATTATAATGAATTAACATTGTGATCCTTGGCAAATTTTTGGGCTATTAATCATTGGCGTGCGGCTAATAGCATTCGAAAATCTAATTTTTGTCGTAGCCTCGTTTTACCCAACCGATTGAAACCAAAATCTGACACAGAATTACAATTGTAATTGCAAAATCGCATACCAAATTTGATATATTCAAGTCATTGTATATTTTAAGTTATCGGGTTTACATGATTCTGAAAGTACAGATGGTGGATATGGCTGAAAATGTGATGAGTATCTACATAATAAATGTCAATTCTATGTGCCAAATTTTATCTATCTAGACCCCTTCGTTTTTTAGTTATTGTGATAGCTTAGATTCGAACAACAGTCAGGCTTCCTTTGAAGGCAATTTGCTATAAATTTGACAGAGATCTACAAATTTGGTATGAAGGGAATTTACCAAATTCATCCTTCTATCTCAGCGTTTTCATATTTGTCAGACAGACAAACCTACTATCAAAAATGTGTTTATAGAGCTCATGGAAATCTGAAATGGGAAGATTGGGGAGATTCGTCAAAATCGCGAGTTTGAATTTTTTTGGGAATGGCAATATTTTCTCTGTATGAGAAGGTAAAAACGCATGCCTTGCTATTAAATTATTATTTTTATTGAGGGCTTTATCTAGGGTCTAATTTTTTCGAACAAGGAATCCCTATACGAGTTTCTGGAACTGTTTCATATCTGTATCCCAATGTTATTAAATTATACAAATTTGTATATGCTGTGGAATTCTAATCCAAACATTTTCCTACAGCTCTTCGCGGTGAGAAAAGGTCATAACTAAATGTTTGAGAAATTCGAAAGTAAGATAAAAGTGATGCCTAACATCTTAGGAAGATTCTCTGTAGAGCTAGTTTAAAGCAAAGATCCCATATTGAATCGCATATAGCTATGCATTAATTTGGTACTACCAAATATGCATGAAGAAAAGAAAATATGAAGTTCACACTTTTTAATAAATTAAGTTCTGTCAAATAATTTGCTCATTTATTTTTATTTTTAAAGTACTTTCCAAATAAAGTTAGAAAAAAAAATTCCTGTCATTTTACTAATTATTATTTATTAAAACCAATTATCAAATATCTTTAATTTTTCTCGTATTTCATATACAAATAATCCTTGTCGTATGATATTAAACCCACATCTTTATTTCTAAATTGAGCAATAAGACAAGGAAAACTCATCCGTATAATTTTCCTTTTACTTCCTTTAAAAAAAAAAGCTACTATCATTATTGTTCAGCAAAGTAGGTCGGTCACATCTGGGTTGATTTCTTCATGTTTTGGACGTTCAAATTCGTTGAATTATTGATTGTTTAACTGAACGAGGTCAATTCATGAATGTTCATTTTCTGCTTCCTTCCTGTAAAATTTATGATTCATATTCCGTACTTTTCAACTCATCTCTAACTTAATTTAACCAGTTTAGTAGAAAATGATTGACAAAGCAGTTGCCTAGAGACCCTGGGTCTTAGACAAGTAGATAAAAAAATGATATTAGCTTAATCGCCAAATAAATACAACCATAAAAATACAAATTCTGTGGGTTATACAATATTATGATAATGTCAATTTATATATATATATATATATATATATATATATATATATATATATATATGTATTTTTGTCAAGTAACAAGTTTAAGTAGTAGTTTTTGTCAAACCTTTTAAAATCTTTTTGTCAAGTTTTGTTTGGGTAAGATTTTCAATCACGTTCCTTTTTGCGTCAGTAAGCTCTCATATAAAAAAATAGCTATCAATACTGAAGTTTACTTAAATATTATCTTCAACTAACGCGAAGCACTGGTTCAAATTTCGTTTTCTACATTTAACAACGTTTTGTAACTACAAGGTTATGTTCCAAAATAACCCTCAAGTAAGTTATAGCGTTAATATAACTAAACTGAACCAGTATGAATTTGTCTGCTAGAATTCTGACCTTTGACTTTAAAATTACTTCTGATGGAAGCTTGAATAATTCCAGTTGCTGATGTGTTCCGTACTTCCCTTGTGAATTCAGCAAATTCTAAATGAGATTAATTACAAAATCGAAAAATCGGGCACTAAACTAATAAATATTTGATCACATTTGTGACTTGAATATGTATTTTTGGACGCCGTTTAACTTTATCATTTACGAAATATCATTAAAAATTCTTCTCTGTTTTAGACATCCCTTTCTTCAAACAACACATAGTCTGTGCGCCAAATTTGTAGATTTCTGACAAATTTTGAGAAAATTTATTAAGATAAGTATGTTCGTTCGGAAGTTCGAATATAATTTCACACAACTTCAAAATTAAGAAGGCTAGATGTATAAAAATTGGGTCACAGATTTAACTGTAGTGCAGACATCTATCAAATCCTGAGCCATGTCCAAAAAGGTGTTGAACGTCTGTCTGTCTGTCTATCTGTACTATAACGTTCCCCTGTCTCATTCATGATAAGCAGCATTTCTAGCCAGCTGTGTCATCACCTGCTAAAACCCTCCATTGTTAAATACCTCCAGATTGTCAGACGGGGGATCTTCTTATCGCCGAGTGTCTTCGCATCTGGTCATCAGTGATGTCAGGTGAAGGACCACACGTGGGGGTCATTGTTTAACAGAAACTTATCGCACCTTCAAGGGGAAGGAGTGTCAACCCATCTGAATGCCAGCTGTTTCTCATTGTGAATAGACTATCATTCACACGTGTTCGAGGACGGTCAGTTACGAGGACGAATCATTGATGGTCATTTCCCACGCCAGACTGGAGCTACAAATGAAGGCATTTTGCTGAACAACTACTGGCCGGTAGAGAGCTAAAGTGGACTAACGGGTAATTGGAAGATGGAGTTTGGACAGCGATAAAATGCGGTTTTTTAGGAGGAAGAGAAGTGACTTTTGATCTGCCTTGCTGCCTAACAACTTGTAAGTGTCTTGGGGTGTTACTTCTCCGAATTGATCGAAAACTCATTTTCTCGATAAACCTTCAACTTTCGGCTGTTGTGCAAATATCAGCTTACAAATGGTATAAATATCAAATATTTTAACCAAAAATAGAACAAGTTGTTTTTATGTAATATGTGGCTGTAAATAAACGAATTGTCTGAAATTCTACTCTTACTTGACCGTTCAGGATCATGACATTACACCACTAATTCGGAAGCATATAAAAATGACCATTCATCAACTTTAGTTTAGTTTAGTTATATTAACGTCCCGTTGTAAAGCAACACGAGAGCTATTTCGGGACGGACCTCGTAATTTTGAACCACGATGATGAGGATGACACCTGAACTGGCACCCCCCCTCTCCACACCATACCAGCGGGAGGACGTTTGGCCTGACAGATTTAACGTGCAAGAGACCCCCTCACACGACGGTTCTTCGGTGGATTCCAGTCTCGAACCTGAAACCCTCCGAAGCCGAGACTTTACCATCAGGCCACCGCGGCCCCATGACCATTCAGCAACGCAACGACTAAATTGTATCAAATGTGATATGTGATTTTTTTTTTTTTTACTACAATTGTAGTTCAGTTCCAAATTTTGATTCCAATCCGTTTGGGAGAAAATAAAGCATTTGGAACACAATTTCATCTTTATTAGTGAGTACGGGAGACAATTTTGAGGGACCACTCCCCCTGGTTTGATCTTGGAAAAACTTTAAATCCATAAAATGTGGTTCTTCCCTCTTTCGAAACAATCCGATATACTAACCTTCAGTCACGCGAAAAACCTTGAACAGGGTTACCGTAAGTAGATGTTTCTAAGTAAGGAGGAAGTAGGCATTAGACCATAACATTTGGTTACTAATCGCTCTCCAATAGGCGAGAAATTCATTTCGCTTGTGATAATGGAGATATCCAGTTCTTTTGGCGCCAAACGAAATACAGCCCTTTCCTTCACTCCCAAAATATAATAGAGTATTTCGCTTCCAAGTAGAATGACTACTTTTAGGGTTACTAGGGTTTTTCTCGTGAGGATAGGTCAGTATTTGAATCCTCGGAGAGCAGCAAATAATATGCGTTCCGTCATCTGCCCAAAATAGATCTCTCCTTCATTTAACTGCCGATTCATGCACATCTCCCCCCCCCATCCTAAGAAGGTAAAACTCGTAATCGGCAAAAGGTTTTTGCTAGTCAACACCATCATCATTATTATAAAGTCGGGTGAAGTGAAAACCTGCATATTAAATCAATCGACTTTTCATCCTCATGTCATCAAAAGTGAAAGAACTTTTAAAACTTTGGACTTGAGGAAGTGAACTAAAAAACTGTTACAAAATTCTGTCATTAGAAACATGCGAAGTTAGAAATGTGATTGTTAGTGTAACGTTCCCCTATCCGATTCTATCACATTCTATCCACATCTATCAAATTCTGAGCCCTGCCCAAAAAGGTGTTGGACGGCTGTCTATCTATACTATAACGTTTACCTGTCCCGTTCATGATAAGCGGCATTTCCAGCCATCTGTGTCATCACCTGCTAAAACCCTCCATTGTTAAATACCTCCAGATTGCCAGACGGGGGATCTTCTTATCGCCGAGTGTCTTCGCATCTGGTCATCAGTGATGTCAGGTGAAGGACCACACGTGGGGGTCATTGTTTAACAGAAACTTATCGCACCTTCAAGGGGAAGGAGTGTCAACCCATCTGAATGCCAGCTGTTTCTCATTGTGAATAGACTATCATTCACACGTGTTCGAGGACGGTCAGTTACGAGGACGAATCATTGATGGTCATTTCCCAATCCAGACTGGAGCCACAAATGAGGGCATTTTGCTGAACAACTATTGGACGGTAGAGAGCCCAAGTGGACCAACGGGAAATTGGAAGATTTATTTTGGACAGCGATAAAATGCGGGGTTTTCTTTGAAGAAAAAAGAGTCATTTTGGACAGCGAACTGCTGTCTAACAACCAGTTAGTTTCTTGTGGTGTTATTTCTCCCAACTGATGGAGATCTCTTTTTCACGAAAAACTTTCAACCTTCGACTGTTGTGTAAATATCCACAACTTCAAAACGATGTAAATATCAATTTTTTAAAAACTCTAGATTAGAACAAGTTGCTCTTATGTAAATATATGGCAGTAAATCAATGGTCTGAAATTCTACTCTCTTATTTGATCGGTCAGGATCAAGACATTAAATAAATGATTGCTCTCTTGTAACCTTCTCATACATTTCGACAATATGGCACCCTTTTTTTAAAGCTACATCGTATAATGAAAAGATTAAAGAAGACATTTTGTTGTTTTGCTTCCAGTTCACCGATTTTGTTCACAATTTGATATAGATCTTACTTTTGATACTAAGATAGCGTGCTAAACTTCATTCTAGCTAGTTATATTTTTGAGTTGTCTAGTTCACCTATTTACAGACAAACATTCTTCTGTGATCATTCATAGATCTCGGACGAACTTGGAGTTATGATTACCCGCTACTATCTGCTTCTACGGCGACTTTCGATTTATGTTCATATTCCCACGGATGAACAGATATAATCCCAAATATGTATCGACTTGGAAAGATTTAAAAAGCGAAGAAACACTAAATCTTTAGTTCAAATTTACTACAGTTACCACATACTTAGTTTTTAAATAGTTCAAATGCATTTTGCACAGATAAGTAAACATTCTCATAATAAAACAGTTATTTGAAATCTGTGAAATATCTAGTTTAAACTGAATTTCCCTTTGCTTGTTTTTAAATCCCATATTCCTTTTTTTTTTTTTTTTACTATTTTTTAACTTTATAGTCATAATAAAATTTTTAAATTAAAAATTAGATCGGAAATTTTTAGAAGCTCTGATATATTTAAATTAGAAGTAAAAATACTACATTGTATTTAAATGACATATATTCTTTATAAATAATAAAATTATTTCTCTATAGGGTGTGCTTAGTGATTTGATGAGGTTCCAGGTACTTGGATCATGCATTTTTGTCATATCTTTGATTCTCTTCACAACATGGTTATTATTAATATCTGAATGGACAAAAGAAATTATTCTATTCATCTGGCATAAGGTTGGCTATGAAATCAGAATTGTCTCCATCACTTTAATGCTTGTATTTATAGGAATGGTAAGGACTTTTTCCAATAAAAAAAATTGAGAGAAATATTATATTTATTATTGTACTTATTTACTGTAAAATATTTTCCCCGACTCCATTTGTATCGTCTTTTTACTGGATTCCCTATCTACGAACTCTACCGAGATTTTCATCCTCTTTACTATGAATCACTCGCATTTTCAAACCAAATCAAAATTAATCTTGTTATAAGATACCATGAGCGATGTTTTATATATTTATAACTTTTTACCGAGTTCTAGGTTTTTTTATTATATGAGTCATGATTGGAGAAACTATGCAGAAATTGTTCTGAAAACGTAACATAACCATTGTATGGATAAAATTCCCATGATAATTTAAAATCACGAGTCAATATCTGAAGTAAAATAATTCAGCATTAATTCACTGAAAATAGTTTCAACTAATCTCGTCTTTCAAAATTTTATAGTTATGACTTCATATTTTATGATTTTTAATATAGCATTTAATTTGAAAAATGAAATTTAATATTATGTTTTGCAATTTCAAGCATTGGGGATTTGTTTTGGGGAGGAGTAGTTTTTTTTTATACCCGATTTTAACACTAATATAGAGAGTACTAAGGAACAGTTTAAAAAAACGTCTTCATAAAGAGTTTTTTTTTTCTTTCCCTTCCTAAAATTTCAGTCGCGTTAAGACAAAAATTAACAATTTTTCTAGGAATAGACTAAAAAGAAAAATCCTAGACCAATCCAGATTATTATTAAAATTAATAAAATGTTACTTAAAAAATTCTTTAACATTAATGAGAAGAATGAAACTGTGTTTGTATTTTGCTGTAAATATAGCATAGCATTTCTAATGGCAAGAAAATTCTATACTATTACTGATAAATCTATAATAGATTTATTAGAATCTCTAAGCGAACCGTAATTTGCTGATCATAACTTGAAGAGGATCCACTTTCTCGGATGATTTTGTTTATCCCGCAGGGAGAGCGATCGTATACAACCAAGGTCACAGAAATGACCTTGATAGAAAACAAGTCAAGAACCCTTCAAGGATTTTCCCATAAGCCCATTTATTTTTATTTGCTCTTTTGTTACGACTCGAAAACACATTTTTATCATTCCTATAATATGCTATCAGTCTTCAATAAATAACAAATATCTGAATTTCAATTTGTTTCAATCTCCGAATTTCATAACTGATTTATATGTTTTTGAAAACTGTTTTTTAATTTATTTTAAGTATACTGAGTTAACCTGAATTGCCTAATTATTCCTTCTTGCACTTTTCAGAAAGCTACAAGAAGAATATAAGCCGAGAGAAGTGTAAAGCGTCGAAAACCATTTTTATAAGTTAAAAATAATGTGCTTCGGAATAGTACACGTTTTGGGACTATATCTCTTCCTTTCATACAGATCTACAATTTTAATGTAAAAATGTAATTGAAATAATAAAATTGCGTAATGAATTTAAATTGGTATCCTCATTCTTCGAATCGAAAAGCGTATTGAAGTTATACAAAATTTTTAACCCCCATAATTTGACTAATAAGTCAAGTCATGACTTGGTTGAGCAATATTAATCAAATAAAGGATTTAATAAGTCCATGATCCTACATTATTAAAAAAATTAATTCTATAATATTGTTCTTAGAAACAATTGCGGCTTCAAGGCTGCAGGTCTATAGGTTCGATACCCGTTTCCACTTAAGATCCACCATATATGCGGTGTATGTTAAATCGGATGTGAAAGGCCAGACGTAGGTGTGATACAAAAGTGTGGGGAAAGGGTACTTGCTGAAATTAAGTCCTTGTCATCTTACCAGGTTCTAAATTATAACGCTTGCATGATCCCCACCCCAAAAAAATCCAGTGTTTCTTCCAAAGGAGAAGTTAATCTTACTAAAAAATCTATATTAACCACTTCGCATACAATGGCGTATCTGAGGCGCGCATCGAATTATTGAATTTTTAATTTTTAATCTGCAACTAAATGAAAAGTATTAAATAATTTTAAAAGAAAAAAAGTCACTTGAAACGTATTATTATTAAAGGAATTAAAATAATAGTCAATATTCCAATTAGGAAGCTATTAAATTCGTAATTTAATTAGGAAGTTAAGTAAACTCGTAAGTCAAGTGGTTAACAATTACGTTCGCAAAGCTTAAATTGGTATCTGGAGGTTCTAATGGTTTTCGTCAAAGTGGAAATAAAATGTGGATAAATTTCTCTAAAAGTCTTCCAGGAAGTCAATCTACCCTCAAATGCAGGGTTTTTCTACATTAGGTGATATATTTCTATGATCAACATAAAAGATAGCAATTTCCTTTTTCCATTGACTCTTGGACAAGAATCGATGTGCTAAACCAATCGAGATTAGCCCTTTGTACTCTTAAAAGTAATGAGATGCGAGTTTTAGGATTAACTTTAGTATTTAAAAAACTTGGAAAGAGTTGTATGTTTGTTATAGTTCCTAAAAATTAATATAAAAGTTTTTGCTATTATACAGCTTTAATACTAATCATTGTGCAGGATGATCTTATTGGATAATGTCAATAAAACTAGATACAGAGAGTTAAAACTACCATCATGTTTGGTTAGAAGCTAATATATATTTGAAATGCTTCTTACGATTTCACTAGCATGAATTAATGGCTTTAAATTAATTATATATCAATAATTTATGTTAATTATATAATGATTTTCGGCTTTACCAAAAATTCCTTTTGTGACATAAACACAATCAAACCAAATTGTTGAATAACTGAAACATATCTTCCAACTGTACCTTATATTTCAGCAATCATTAAATATAACGCGATATTAGAATTTTCTAAGTGTACTCGAAATAATGACAATTTTCAAAACGGCTTCTATCCCCTGTAAATAAATTAATTTAAAAAGAAAACAATGGCAGAGGGATTTTTAAGAATTTTTCAGATATTTTTTTAATGTCTTACATTTTAAATTCTAATTAATACAAAAAATGTTTTAATACTATTAAATATTTCGTTTTAAAAGGTAAATTACATTTTACTTATGCATTAATTATGCGAGCAGAAACAAGTTTGAAACTGCAAAAACATCAGATTTACTCTCTACTTACTGAAAGTAAAAAAATGAGAAAAAAAGAAAAGAAAAACGATTTTCAAAAGGTCATGAAACGAGAAATTCAACAACAGCCATTGGAACGGAAATGATACACTTTAAAAGCAATGATACTCGTTATATAAGTTTTAGATCTATTTTTGCTAAACAGATCGATATCTGCGTATTAAGTCAATAAAATGTCATTTCACGCAGAAAACGTAGGTAGTGTGACCCCTAGTAACAGGAGGTTTTTTGAAGAGCCGTTAACGACATCTGTATTTGAAACCGGAAAACAGATTTTAATTTCCTGAAACCTATTATTTTAGACAGTTGAAGAAAGAAATTTGAAAGGGCTTTAAATTTCATCTTTCTTTTTGAAAATATCATAAAAATTATTATTATTAAAACTTCTCAAATACATTTTTAATAGAGTATTAAAAAGAAAATTATATTTAATGAAAAATTTTGAATGAAAAAAATATGGAAACATTTTCGATAAATACTCTAATTAAATTGAAATTTTAATCTTATTTATATTTTATTCCTTAATGTATATTTTTTTAGACTGTAGAAATTTGCTTTGCTATACATTTTGACTTAATTTCCTTACAGTATTGTTTTCAGTGCATGCCCCATTTAATTACGATTTTTGAAAACAATTTTCTACATGTTGGTAAACTAATAAGTTGGCTTTGTAAAAAAAGTTTATTATTATCTACTTCTTTTCTGGTATATTTCTTACTTCATTACTATGAATATTTTCTTACTGGAAATTAATGCTGAAATAAAGGAGTATTTTTAATTTAATTTAAAGTTGATAGAAAATATTAAAAATATTGCATCGTCTTCAAAGGTACATAATTGTATGAATTTTCAAAACTCTAGAATTTGAGTTAAAACAAGTTTCAAAATTAATGCTTACGAACATGAAACTTATAAACAGGAAAGAAATTCAAGACAACTTCTTATAAAATCGGGAAAAATACAGAACATCTGCCATCAAGACATGCTGTTTATTAATAAATTGAAAATTTTAATTTAAAAAGCTTCTGATTATTTAATACAAAAATAATTAATGAGAATTACTGAAGTTTTTGAAATTAGAAGGATAAAATCGGTGACCACGGTACTTTTATTTAATTGGTAGAAGAACAAATACAATGAGATGAAAACTACTTAACAATTTTTTATTGCAATAATTTAATGTATTGTTGTAAAATTTACTTTAAAATACTTTTGGAAATTCATTAGAATTGGGTTACAAAATTATACAGCAATTAATTTAGTATTGTGGAAAATTTTAATTTTAACTCTTTCCACTCGAATGTTTTCTTTCAGGCTCCATTCAAGACAGTGCATTATTTTGACGTTTCATTTTTTAAATTAATACCAACAGAGTGGTAAGAAGATGTAGATTAATTTTTCGAGGAAATTCGACTTAAAAAAAAAATTTTTTTCGGGACAATAAACAAGTTCTTGTACAAAGTGAATAATGACCTTCGAATTACTTTTTACAGATTAAATTGTAAAGATGGTGAAATGTTTTAATGTTATCTTCAGAAGTTATTGCGAAATAACATCAAAATTCAACAATTATTAACTTCAATTCTAATTAAAATTTCCACAAAAAAAATCTCGGACAAATTTCATAAATCTAGATTCTGTAATTTGCCCTGTAGAGGTTGTATACTTTTATATTATACAATTTAAAGGGATAAAAGTGCTATTATATATTATGTTAAAAAGAAAGAAAATTCCTGGAAAAGGGCGTGACCACTTTGCAGAGATGTGGAATATACGAGAGCATGTAAATTGATAAAAATTATGAAGATTTATTAACAAAAATATATTTAAATTAATTAACATGTTGACTGCCAACTAGAGATAACTCGTTCTTTTCTAGGACCAAACCATCTATGATATTAGACAACACCTTCTCTATTACAATTAAAAGATAGCAAACAAGGGGTCGTCTGATTAGATAGATGGTCCTAATATCAGGCGAGGGTAGTGGCAGTGAACGTTTTAAAATTTATTATTAGTGGAAAAGAAGAAGTGAAAGAAGATCAGGTG
>JAPMOQ010057540.1:41521-89201 GCA_026543055.1 Argiope trifasciata | reverse complement strand
AGGTGAAAGAAATTTTTACACCTGATCACTAAAATTTATTATTAGTGATCAGGTGAAAAAATTTCTCAAATTAAGCGATCTAAGAAATTTTAGCGCTTATTTATATCAAAAAAGCAAAACCACTATTAAGATTATTATAAAATACTTTATTATCTTAAAGAATGTAAATAAATCCACTTTTCTGGGAAATTTAAATTTTCTGGCTCAAAAGTTGTGGATGAATTAATAAATTATCCAGTCATCCCACAAGGGCCGAGGCGGCCTTTGATAACGTCTGTGATTCGGAACCGGAAGGTTTTAGGTCAGAGACCTGATTCCACAAAAAATCCGTTGTGAAAGCGGGTTTGGTGCACCCTTCGGGGTTACACATCCTCCCGCTGGTGTGATGTGGTGTAGAAATTTTTGAGGGGGGGTCCCAGCTCAGGTGTCGTTCACGTCATTTGACCGAGGTTAAAAATTGTGATGTCCGTCCCAAAATAACTCTACTTTTGCTTAAAAAATAGGATTTTAATATAACTTGTCATTAAAGAGAGTCACTTATAGAGAGACACCCCTCTCTACTAGATTCAAAATCGTAATAAATAATGGAAAAGGAAAATTCACATCTGGAAGGAAGGAGGGGATATAACTTTTACTAGAAAGCTCAAACTTTTCAATTTAAGCATTGTTACTATATGCTTTCTTCAAGCATTTATACTCTGAAATTAGTCCCAAATATAAAATTAATGTTCAAATCTATTCAGATGCTGAAACTAAAATTCCTAAATGTCTGCCTTTTCCTTTTAGAAAATTGAATGCAATTTCATGTACAAAAATATTTGAAAACTTGTTAAATTTTGTAATAGTTTTTTTAACTCTGTCTTTCGTAAGTTAGGCTTTCGTAGGTTAGGCTTCAAATACATGTTGCAATTACATGCTCTATACTTGTTCTAACAAATACGAATTTTACAATTAATTAAATGTTTGCTCAAGATTTTATTCGAAAAACATAAAATAATATGATTTTTGCAACAGAAAATTTACAGCTTTTAATGTCACGATTCACACTTGTTATTTGGAACATCTAATTAGATATTCCTTTGCTATCTCTATAGTAAAGAAAGGTTCTCTTAGATCGATGTCTCCGTTAAAAAAAAAAAAAGGTACCAGTTATGGCTTACAAGTGGGTAACGTGTCAGTCAATGTGTTAAAAAAACATTAACATCTAGCAGCCAACTCATCTGATCAGGATACTTTTGTTTGTGTCAGGAAGGACTTCTATCACTGGTGGTTTTTAGAGGTTTTCGGAAGATCATGAATTTTCATTTCATTCATGAATTAAGAATAATTCATAAAACTACTAATTAATATCGATAAATTGACACTAATTAATAAAAAATAATTCATGACTCAAATAATAATTGATATTAATTAAGAATAATTCATAAACAAAAAAAGATTCATTTAAATTAGCACTAACTCATAAAATAATATCAATTAATGAATAATTCATAAAACAAACTAATATTATTTAATTAATACATAAAAAATTAATGTTGCCGGACGGCACAGTAATTAAAAATGTCTTATGAAATTTCTCTTTTTCCTTTCTAGTTATTTCATCTCCGCGCTTCATTAAATCTCGAAATTTTCAACATCATTTTGATTTTTAATTGTTTTTAAACCATTAGGCAATATTTGAATGCTATCGGAATCGCACTGTGAGAGCAGACACCGCAGAGCAATCGGTAGGTGGTCCTGGAATTCTCAGGGAAAAGCAACAGCAAAGCAAAAGATGGCGTTCCTTCCTATGCATCGCTTCTTCACCCGATTGCCTAGATGAGCCAGAGATGGAAGTTCTGAGTGTGGATGACTTCAAAACAGAATAAACTAATTAACACAGGAAAAAGGATTGAGAAAGTCACTGTTCAATCGGAACTATCACACGGTTTTAATAATTTCCAAGAGGACCCAGAATTTTGAAATCTTAGAAATTGTGTAAGCCGAATCTGTATTTAAAAGTATACAAATATTGGTATATTTGTATACTTTTATTAAGTACTGTAATTCAATTTTTACCTAGTAAAAATCCTCCAGTACAAATAATTTTAACTGCTTTATTTAATGTAAAAGAAAGTTATTTGCATTAAAGTCGTTTGTCCAAATAATTTTTTGTGTGTGAATTTTATATATCTATCAGTCAATCACCTAATCTGTATCTTTAGTGTAAATGAAGGCTCACAACTAATAAAATTGTGGAGCCTTAATTTATGTAATATTTCCTGCACAACTTCTAATATTGTTCTATCTGCTGGAGGAGTACTTGCAAAAGGTTAGCATATTTTTTATGTTCTGTAATTTTTCAACATCGGAAAACTTCTTATGAGATTTAAATTGGGCCTTTATAAGGATAGATATTAGTTTCAATTAAAAGATGAATCTGAAGTTGCACTATCAGACGCAGATTTTCATAACCAATATCAGATCATTTTAATGAATTCTAAAACATGGATAAATTTTATACCATTATTTTTGGCACTAAAATAATTAAACCAATCGTTCATTTTGGTGTTTATTTCATACCCTAAGTAAATGGAATATCTCATAGTTTATTTCATAAAAGCATTTAAAATTTTTGCTTAAAAAATTAATGTTGAAAAATAATTTTATTTTAACAACTTAAGTAGTGGTCATGTCTTTTACTGTTCGATGAGACCACAGTAGCTTCAGTTAAATTAGGAATCGCCCTTATCATCTACCAGTGGGACATTCAGCATCTAATTATCTCTTTTCAGATTTATAATCTGAAATAATCATTTAAAAATGGTACAGTTGGATCGAAATTATGTCATCCAAAAACACCAAGTCTTCTGTTGATTGTTGATTCAATAAAAAGGTGCATTCCTGAAACGAAGGGCGTCGTTCTAAGTAAACAAAATAAACAAGTAATACATATTTAAAAAAATTAAGTCTAGTCAGTCAGTCAGGTCAACAAAGAAATTTTTTATTTTAGTTACTTTTTATTAAATAATTCAAATTTTTATTAATATGTATATACATATGACAGAATAACAATATTAAGTTGCAAGATAGAAAGCGAATTTCCTCGCAATTTTCCATTCTATATTTGGTGTTGGACTATTATTTATTCGCTTTTTTGCCCGCTTCGAATTTATGAAGCTGATGGTGGTCAAAAATTTCTCATCCCAAAATTAAGCTCTCATTCTTCACCTTCTAGCAAAAAATACTAAAAACTTTGCCTTTTACCTGTTAATTTCGATTTTCATTATAAACTTCTAAAACCTTATTTAAAGTATTAAATATTAAATTTAATTAACTTATTTATATTTGAAAAAACTGTATTAACATCAAGCATTAAAAAAATGTATTTGAACGGGAGTGGATGAATAAAATGCATTTTATAAATGATTGAAAATTTGAACAAGATATATAGGAAGATTGTGAACTAATAGTAGGAATGGAATGAAGGTGAAGATCCTCTGTTTGCATGAAGCTGTTACGATTAAGATAATCCAGATAAACTATAGCATAAAATATCCTCATATAAACACATTTTTTAAAAAAATTCTTCAATTCAGTAAAATAAAATATTCGATATTCTTCTCATGATATATCTTGGTAGTCTGAAATAAAAATATGCGATACGCATAAAAGGAATTTGTTTTGGCACTTGTTACAGCGCAAATTTCTAAAATTCAAGAATTGCTGTAAAACAATAGAAGATGCAATAAAGGTTCATAAACCGAGAACTCCTTATTAATAATGTCATCATGGTGCAGTTGCAAATCGTCAAACATTTCAGTTACTTACGAATCGAAACTTCAATCTAATTTATAGGTTATTAAATTCTGCATTTATAAAATCCAATTTTAAACGATAAAAACTACATTTCTACTATAAACAGTTTTTAAAATTTAACTGTTTGCATTTAAAAAGTGAATAACAATTCAAAACTCAAAAAATATGAAACTTATTAAGCTTTGAATACCTTCATTTTAATCTAAATTAGATTCAAAATATTTCTGAAAATTTAATACTTTTTCATTTCTTAAATCAAAAGACAATGGAGTTCTATTGCATCATGATAATTTTATTCAAAAGCTCGGCTTTATAAATTAACTACCGTACACTCAAAACTTTTTCGTAAGCTATCTTGATTTTCAGTTGGGAAACTACTTTTAAATCTGCTATGTAAATTCTAATTATCTCAGCGCAGTATTCAATTACGAACTTTGCGTATCCTTTAATGGGTTATTTCAAAACTAATTCAAATGAAATCTGTTGACTTTTCCCAAAAGAACTGAAAATTAAATCACTTGGAAATAATCGAAACTGAAATTTTTCACATTAATTTATAAATTTTAATGAATCCATTGTATATATTTCATTTTTCATCCTCTTTTCTCTACTAATGCAAAGTTACATAAATGATTAAACACATTTTTTTAGCTGAAACTGAGCAAAATTACCTTTTTATGAAATATTATGAGAACCATTTAAATCGCTTATTTAATATATAAAAAGTATGTTGCATTTCAAATACGGTTATGAAATAAAAATGATCATGGGCTTATAACAGCATGAACATGAAAAGACTAGCATTCATAAATTGAAAAATATCTAAAAAGTGATAATCTTTGAAGGAATATATACGTAAACATATTTTAGTAGACACGTGGCCGAGAAGAGAAGATACTTTTGAATTTTTAACTTCGATTTATTCTATTCCAAGGAGCATAATTTATGCATAATAATAAGTGGTCAGAAGTACGCCAGTCTACATCGCGACATTAGAACGAAACAGCAAAAAAGAGGGGAAATTTTTCTTTTGGTGGTTTTTGCAATGAAATTTCGTTAAGGATTTCTTTGGCATTTATCAATTTAGGATAGGAAAATTTAGATATCTTTAAAGGAATGTTGCAAATGTTAAGGATTTTTATCTCTTTACTCGGAGCGTGAGAGCCTGTTGAGATAGCAATTTTGTATATTAATTAAATAAAAAAAGTAGGAATTGGATCAGTAAATAAGAGAAATTTTAGCATTGAATTAATACAGGATAAATAAAAATAAAAATTAGGAAATTAATTAGGATTTAAAATAGATTAAGATATATCATTTCATATACATAATTTATCGATAAATTTTTTATCAATTTATGTCACGTTTGAATTAAATTATTATTATAAGAAATGCATTTATTAGATTATTAAAAATTTATATATTCGATCTAATTATATCGAATTCATAAGTAACAAATTAATAGCTGCAAACACTTTTAAATAAGAAAAAAATTTCCCTGTTTTTTTATTAAATTCATAGCTAAAAATATTTTTCTATTTAGAAACTGCAAAAATCTACAACATAGTTTATTAGTGCTTAAAATACAGGGTGTTTATAATTAAAGTTCCACCTTGAAATTATCATAAAAGGAAAATTACTGAACCAAATGAAATCAAACTTGTTAATAGTTTAAAAGAGGTAAGGTTTTTTTTTTTCCGAAAAGAAATCTTAAAACCAGGAGAGAAATGACGCTGTATACAATATTGCTAAGCAAAATAGGACTTAAAGATACAGCCAAAATGTGAAAATGTGTTCAAAATATGCATTCACGTTGTAAATTCAGCAAAAATGTTGGAATCACACCAAATATCTATATTTCATAACTATTATTCGCTAATACCAAGCAAAGCTTTAGCGTCCGTCCTTAGTGTCCATAATTTATGGGGGATGAGGGGAATAAAACCTTATGCGAAAAGGTTTCGAAAAGACCACTCCCATTTTATTTATATAAACATTGGATATTGATTACTTCGAACTAACTTTTATAAGTTATTAAACAAAAGTACTTTTTTCATGTGCACTTTAAAAATAAGAATAATAGTTTACTCCTTTTTCTATGAATTAAGAAGAATCCGATATCCAGCTAGTATAATTATGGAGACAATAAGTTTTATTTCCTTGTATATCATTAGGAACATTGAATCAATCAATATATTGCCGTCTTTCCTTTTTTGTAAATGTCTGAAGATGATCAAGGATATAATCCTTCCTTATTCAATTGAACTCCAAATCCCTGAAAAGAACTGAAGTTTTTCAGAGATAAGTCGTGTGCAATCAGATCTGTTTAAAAGACCTATAAGAATCTGAGAATAAGAGTTAAGATTTAAAAAATAATAATAAAATGTCTCCTAAATGCAACAATTGATATTTAAATTTTGCGCAACTGGGGATGGCGCCAAGATGCATACCCTGCGTCTCACTCTAGTTTTGGAACTGCATTTATACGTTGGCGATATCTATTTGTAGTATTTTGAAAACGGTTGTTGATAATTAATTCTATTGTTTTTCATGGAAATGTTTCCTTTGTTATTTTCATAAATATTATGTTCATCTTGGATGCATTGCTCCCTTGCATTCTTCATCTATTCAACTAGGTTATCTTATATATTTGATGGCGACAGCTGTGGCCTAGTGGTAAAGCCTCGGCTTTGGAACCAGAGGATTGTAGGTTCGAGGTCTATTTCCACCGAAGAACCGCCGTGTAAGCTGGTCTGGTGCATATTAAATCCGTCAAGGCCAAACGTCTTCCCACTGGTGTGGTGTGATGCGGAAGTTTGGAGAAGGGTTGTTGTCAGCTCAATACCAGGTCCGCCCTAAAATAGCCCTAGTGTTGCTTCAAAACGAGACGTTAATACAACTAAACTAAACCTATATTTTTGATATGGATCTATATTTTAGATGCTAAAACTATATACCAAATTTTATTTATTTTTATGTTTTGTAGTTACTGTATTCATTTGCACTGGTGGATAGGCTAAATTCTCGTGAAAGAATTTCATCCAAAATTTAATAGGAATGTAGGAATTTGATATAAAGACAGTAGTCATTTTTTTTGTTTAAGTCAAAGCGTTAATGAGTTAGCGTATTCCCCAAAAGGTACAGATTAAATTGAATGAATTTTTTTTTCGAATTTAAACAGGTCTAAAACGAGGAAATTCATTGAAATCTAGAGTTTGAATTCTTTGACAATAACATTTTCTCTGTACATGAGAAAGTAAAACATACATATCCATAGTTACCTTAACCAAATAGAAAAAAGCAACTTTTCTGTTTTTACAATAAATTGAGAGGCATGAAATTCATACTACAGAGGCACAATGCAGTACTTAAAGAATGAAAAAAAATGAATAATGGAACAGATGGAACGGAAAAAATGAATTGGGTTTATACATTAAGGAACGAAGTAAAAAAAGGCTTTGATAAAATGCTTCTGCAAATTAACATTTTAAGTAGTTGTGCTTTAGTAAGATATATGACCCCTAACTGCTATGGTTGCTATAAACCATCTTCTTATACTCAAAAGAATACTATCTACCAATTCTTGAGGCATGAATATCTATTCCTCAATATTGTATCTGTGTCAGTTGTCTGTCGGTCTCCGGAAGATATGGTAATTCCAACGACATCTCCTTAAAATAACCCAAATATGTTTAATGGTATTTAAATCAGGAAAGAATGTTGGCCAATCCATCTGACGCATATCTTCAATTTTCTGAAGATTCTGAGCCGCAAAAGACCAATGTGTTCTTTCGTTATTGTCCATAATACTGGGTCTGTCTGGAACAGAAGCAGATTTGTGAAGATAACCTCATTAGAGTAATGATCTCTGGTGACTGAAACTCTGTCAAAAATATGGAGCTCCATTCTTCTGTTAATTGTTATACCTCTTGACACAAGCAAACCAAGACCGCCAAAACTGTATATTTTCCTTGATGTTAGTAAGATGAAAACATGTCTCTATATCGCTGTATGTCAAATGGCATCGAGAATCGGTTGTAAGGTTGAAATAACTTTTATTGATTAAAAGAATAAGATTCATTGAGGAGATATCTATCCTTTCTATTTTGTATATCATTTTAAATGGTGCTGGCGATGACTTGCTGTAAGTGAAACTTAGCATTATGGACGCATAGGACAGGATACAGTCCAATCATTATACCTGATGTAAATGCGTTTTGATGACTTCTTATTATCATTTTGAATTAACGGTTTCACTTTCATTTACAGCGAATGGCTAAAAATGCGACCTTCCTCTTTTTAAGCTGTCTTACTCTGCGCTCACTCTTACTCTACGTAATTTACGAACTCTCGCATCATCGGCAGTGGCACGATTCTGATATTTGCATATCCATCACCTTTCTGTTGAGATGGCCTTTGATTTTAATAATCTCAAACAGCGATTTTGTACAATTTCATACCTGTGGAATTTAAAGCTACTTTGTTGTTCAAACATTGCACACTGGTGTATGATAACACTTGAAACAGATAATTAAATTTTTATCTCAAATTAACTTTCTTACTAATTTTTTTAAATTAAAGCTTTTCTCTTAATAATATACTAGCTGGTACCCGGCGCGTTGCTGCCACAGAAGAAATAACTTTGGAAATATCGTTTGGAATTTGAAATAGTTATCTTGTTTAATTAAGAATGATAGGAAGAATGATATTTATTTTTTTATCGACAGTGAATACACTCATTGAAATTGAAGGATATATAAAAGAAAAACATAAATAGTATTTATTCTATTTTTATTATGCCATTCTACGAACAAATATTCATTTTTATGTATTAGATTTGTGAATTCTTCTGAAATTGTAAAGCTTAGTGTTCTTTCAGAATGGTAATGAAAGAAACTATTTATTGTATCTCGTGATTCGTTTAATATTCGTTCAGAATTCTGAAGTTTAACATTAGATTGTCTAAGGCAGTCATTTTGACTGCTTTTCAATTTGTTAGAAAAACAATTGTGTATATAATAACACAGCTTCTTGGAATTTTGTGACTTTTTGTACAACATATAAATGCGTTTATTAATCATTGTAGTTGCCTTCCCCTCTTTCACTTCCGGTATATATCTATGTTATACCTGTATTTCCTAAAAGCAGTCATTTTGACTACTTGGAAGATTTTAAATAATCAAATGACTTTTATTATGGAGTTGAGTAAATTTCTTATATGAAATGTAAATTCTCTTATGTAAATTTATTATCTGATTATATGAAATCAGAACGGCTCCGATTTCGTATAACAGTTTATATATTTTTTGATTACCGTCACTTGTTCGTTACTTGTCATTCGAATCTTTATGCCAGACCTGCCATCAGAAATTAAATGAAGACCCACAAACATCAAATACAACATATTCTAACAAGCGAAAATTTTGTCAAGTACGACTTTGCAACAAAAACAAAAAGTATATGAAAAACATCAAAAGTACGTTTGTGGAAGATGTACACATAAAAAGATTTCAACTTACATTTGCTTAAAATGTACAAATAATGAATCAATTATTTTTTGTTCCAAATTAAGTAAATTTTTTTATTGTTAATACTTACAAATAACTTGCTATATGACTGTAAATAGAATAAGAAATATTAAAAATTAATTTTAAACAAATTTCTTTACACATTAGTTATTCTTTCACAATGCAGTCATTTTGACTGCTTTGGGGCAATATAGGTATACACTAAGTCTCCGTCTTTTCTAGTGTTAATAATAGCAAATGTGATAAAAAAAAATTCTTTTAAAATGGATTAAACTTAGAAAATATATTTACGCGATAAAATCGTTAATATAGATGAAAAGATAATTTTTTGAAAATTAAGATGGTGTAAAACTATTTGCACTATAATATTTTCGGAAGTTACTGCAAAAAAACACAAAAATTTTATTAAATCTTTAGTTAAAATTTCAAACCTACAGGAATGGTTCCTCAAAACTTTTTAGCACACTCTCTAATAAAACTATTACTTCAGAGAAAGATTTGCATTGCATTTATATAGAATTGTTACACAACATTAACGTCTAGCTTGAATTTAGCATCTTTATTGAATCTGTTGTCTCCTTGGTGAATTATTTGGTGGTTTAATCATAGTTAATAAATGTGGCAAATAGATCAGAAAATATTTTTTTGTTCTTTAGATGATTGTATTATGCCTATAACCTTCGCGTAAGTGCAAGCAATATGTTATCGAAGTTTTATCGGAATCGGATGAGCGGTACGGCTGCGCATAAGAGACATACAGACATTCATTTTTTATTTATATAGATAGATTTGTCAGTTTAGAAATATTGAAAGGCTAGAGATCTAATGGCATCATAGCCAATCTTCTGACATTTGTAATAAATAAATATTATAAAGAATCTATAAGCATAATCAAGATCAATCCTGAATATTTTATTGGAATTCAAGATAAATCTGTAACTTTTTAAAAACTATTACTCCAAAAATATCAGTTGAATTTCGAGATAGTCTCGATGAGTCTAATACATTTGGTCATCTTAGATGAAAACCGAAATATTCATTGGAAGGTGGGGAGGAAGGTAGTGAAAGTAAAACATATATGGAATATTGTTTCTATATACTAAAATGTTGAGACCAGATGATTTATTAACCGACACTTGTGTGTTTGAAATATATATGATATTTCTAATGTTTTTTCATGTTTCAATGTTTTTTTCGTTTGAAAAGTAACTTAAATAGTAATCATTAATGTACCACTCGATATACTTATTCTTTTATAATATCCATTAAATATAATAACAATTAAAACCGTTGAAGAATATTTGTTTTCAACAAATTTTACAGAGAAAAGAAAACTCGTATCGGTTGGAAAATTAGAACAGTCCAGATAAAGCAGAACATACAATATCTTCCTCTTCAATCTATTTTTGTTCCTTATTTATTCTTATTCTTATTGATACAATGCTGCTGATGTTTGTGAAATTTGTGTTTTGCTTTTGTTAACGAGCGGGTGAAACTACTGTAAACAAACAAACGAACAAAAATTATTTCAAATAAGAAGGAACCAAGCTATCAGAAGGTCAAGGAGATATCGTAAAACCCAAATATCTGGCCTCCACTTCCACTATTTGTTATCAACTCCAACCTAAGGGCAAGTTTCGGTTGAAATTCCTCAGCGTGCAATTTGAGGCCCGTTAAGGTATAACAGAATTTACTCCATCTCTCCACCCATTGCGTTCATCACTTCTGCTACTGGTTGTCGCCTGAGAAAAACATCTCGGAAAAACTGGTTTTTAGAAAGTCTTTCTTTCATGTCTTTTCTGAAACTGAGTGTGAGTTTATTGTTCAAGTATTTGTTGTGTTTGTTGAAACTCTTCAGCAAACTGTATTCTGTCCTTCGTTTGAAAAATAGATTTTGCACCATCTGATCCAATTTTTTAGCCTATCATTTTGCTTTAATCAGTGGAACTAGGAATTAATTTTGCTCTGTTCTAGGTATAAGCACACTTAGAACTAACATAAAAATGTTTTATAAAATATCGTGAGTATTTTGTATTAATTATTTATATAAAACATATCAAGAAACCAGTTATTTTCCATTAAAAAGTAATTTAGTTTTTTAAATAAAAATAGTAAGAAATCAATTTATATGATAAAAAATATTTTTCCTTTTTTTAATAATAAAAATAGCAAGAAATAAAGTTTAATAAAGTGTATCAATGTCAAAGCGTGTTTAATTTAGTTTAGTTATATTAACGTCCTGTTTTGAAGAAACTCTTGGGCTATTTTGGGACGGACCTCGTAATTTTGAACCTCGGTCAGATGACCTTGCCAAAGCGTGTCTGTATGTTACAGTTTACAACACTGTGTTTAAAACAAGTTTCTTTTTATGTGTTAGAGTATGACAGTACTTTTAGAAATATGAAGAAAAATTCTGTGTGAAAGAATGAAGAGCAACAAAAATAAGCTCTAACCAATAACCCAACCGAAATCGAAAACGCAAATGAATTGTGAATATCAACTTATTGTTTCGCGATTTGTAATGAATTATTATTCGTGAACATGATTTCAATAGATCAATATGTTTCAAAAACTGGCATCGAAAAATCGATTTTTTTTCTTCGATAATTCGAAAATCAGCACAACCCTACTGGCTAATACTAGTCAAACTAAAACAATAATCAAAAATGTATCATTTTTATGAGATAATTGTTCATCTAAATTACCACATAAAAAAAACATTAAGAGACAAGTAAATTTACTGTTTTCAGAAGGTAAGAATATTTGTGCTTTTCCTCACTCTAATCTTTTCCTTCACACTGTTATTTTAGAAAAAAAGAAAAAAAAAAAATTGAACCTATCTAAACCTATTTAAATCTATTTATTATCCTCAAAATAAAAATCCTAAATTGTATGTTTTTGAGGTAAATAGCATTCATGTAGTTCACTTTTTTCATACTCCAAAACCTGTAAAATTAAGATATTAGCATATTTTCACGTCGTATGATCAGTGCGCTTAATAAATTTGAACACTCAAGAATAGAGTAATTTGATGCTATATCAGACTGTAAATAGGAATTTTCACATCTACAATCTAAAAAAAATCAACCTAATCAAGTAACTGATAGGCAAAATAATAAATCGCCTATTCTCTGATCAACACTTTACAGCTTTGCCCATCTCTGCCTTTTAAAAATAGGATTTTTAAATCAGTTTTCACCGCCCTTAATTTCAGTGATCAGATTATAAATAAAAAATGGCTATATATGAGTATGTTTGTAATTGATGTAAATATTTACGTAACAGTACAAAGTCAGTAACTAACTAATAACAACACTAATCATGCCATTTTCTTTTAACACAATTATAACTAAATATACAATCTGGTACCAGTTTAATGAGTTCATCGGAACCTAATATTTTATCCGCAATACAAATAATCTTATTCTTAATAGAGACAAAAACAAAATTTATGTATTTAGTTTATGGAACAGCCCTAATAAGTAACTACACAAAAATATCCGATTAGAAGTTACACACTTTTTATCTAGCAATTAAAAGTATTGCCAACAGTTAAGAATTAATCTGAAATTTCAAATTGTGTACTGAGTATTATTTGCCAATTTCCTTAATTCTTGACTGAAAAAAAAAATCGAGGGGAACATTCTGTTTTATTTACATCCTGTTACATCATGCATGTTTTTCAGTTTTCAAATTATGTATCAGACAAAGTAACAATCTTAATGGGAACTACATTATTAATTTTTGCATCAGAATCACTGTTAATTGATTTCGATAAATCAGTTTTATTAACTTTAATTTTTGCAGACATAGTCCGTCATTACATGCGACATAATCGTTAAAATATATCCCAGGAGAGACTTCTTTCCGTATGATTTCTTCTGGAGGTTCAATGGAGAGATGACTTCTTCAATTTCAACATTTTCCATTTATTGTTAGTCTGGTTATTCCGATTTCTTAAAGCATTTTTAGAAATTTGATCCCAAAATTGTCTACAAAATATATAACATCCAAAACACTGGCTTTGCATTTTTTTTTTTCGTATTTTTGTCCAACGAGGCCATAATTTTTCTCATTCTAAATTGTAATTAATACTTACAGAACTTATCAAAATATATTAACTGAATCGCAGCTGTGCAGTTTGCATGGAAAAACATGACTTTGACTTTTTTAAAATCCAAAATTGGTGGATGTGCGGGGATATTGATCAATAAACAAAAGTATTTTTCTCTTTTGAATCTTCATAGACATTTTTAAAGTCAGAAAGTCTGCAAATAGGACGAAAGTCATTCGGGGTTCGTTTCTGCGCATTTTGCAGCCAAAGTATTTACGTTTCTAAAACATCGCGTTTCACTGTCTTTCCTGTCACGAATGGTTCGTTATCAGCATTAACCGCAAGCAAAATTGTAACCTTCATTTTGTTTTTCTTTTATCCGACAAAGCATTTGTCATTTCTTTAGCAAAGCATCTGGCTGTGTTTTAAGCCGTAAAAACAATCTTATTTCATTTGCTTTGTAATTATTGGATTGTAAATACCTTTTCTTCCCAATCTTTTATTACAATTACATTCTCATTCGCCTTCTCACATTATACTTTCTTTGGGAATATAATTGAATTCTTTCTTAAATCATCGGATGCAGAAATGTTCTTTCACATTTTGCTCTTTGACAACGGAAAGACTTTTTTCCCCCTTATATCAGAGGCCTGTTAACGGCTATTTTCTTGGCACGAACGTTCCACTAGATGACATTAAAAAAAAAAATGACTTTTCAAGTGGCTTATTTACTACGATTTTTCATCACATTCTGAAAATAGTTTTTCAATTTCTGCTATTTTTTTAACAACTGTTGCTCATGCCTACCTGAAAATTTCTAGGGGTTCTGCTAAAGCGTTTTGTAATCCAATATTCTTGTCAAATTCGTGTAAATTTACAAGTTTTTCGGTCAACGAAAAACGGTTTCGTTTCCTACAATCTGCCATGATTCATAATGCTTCAAAAATCAAATTCTCCGCAAATTCAAACTTCCAATACACCTCACTTTTCTGCATAAAGGAGTAGGAATAGATAAAAGAATATTTTTTTTCTACCTTTGTGAATTTTACACTCTATCCAAGAGATAAGTTATAGTCATTACTCGTTTTTCCGGACAGTACTGTAATCCTTTAAAAGGCAATCGGCTTCTTTCTAACCCAAACTAACAACAACAAAATTTCGGCTGTTGAAATCCTCGTTAATTTGGGATTTATTATTCGTTGAATAGAGGATCTTGCCTTAATTTTAATCAGGTGGAAGAAAAATATGGCAAGTTGGAGTTTGTTGAATCGGGTTCAGACTAAAATTTTGTTTCAAAATTAAAATCAGAGTAGTAGATTTTTATTTGCCCTTTAAACAATAGTGCCCTTCAGTTGAAACCCATTTACCTATTGTGTAAACTCTATAAATTTAATAAAATAATCGATAGATATATGAAACTTCTTTTGAGTGAATTATTGTGACGTTAAAGCACTTATATAAACTATAATACCTCCTTAAATCTTTTTTTTCTGGTATCAGTTTACGTAAATCATATTTATTACTAATCTAAATCATCCTTATAATAAATCTGAAGAATTATCACATAATTTTTAATGAGACCGGAACGAAATTTGCTAAAAGCATCGTTTAAATCCTCAATTTTAATTATATTCTGAAAAATACATTTTTTCCATCTCTCTTTTTTATTGTTTTTATTATTTGAAGTTGATAATATTTATATTATAGAATCTCAAATTTATTTTGAAATTCACAGCTGGATGTCAGTTGAATGAATCTATACTGAATAAAAGGAATCAATTAACTAATAATAAGTGCTGGAATCTAGAACATACAATTTTAAAGCTGTAAATCACTTGTAAATAAGAGAAAAATCAGTTACAAATTCCCATTTATGTAATCTCGAAAAAAATCAAATTAAATAATAAACAGAGGAAAAAAAATAATAAATAAATCATTCCTTTTTCTGCTTTTTCCTATATTGGTTCTTAAGGATTTAGTTCTTACTTTCTGGTTTTTTTTAATATTTAAGTTTGAATTTTTGTTTGAGAATGTGTTGTTGTTGGGCCGTGATAAAGGTCCATAAAAAATCTTAAGAAGTTTTCGAATTCACCCAAATTTATAATGATTTTTAATGCCTATATTAGTTGAGTTAAATTCATGTCTCGTTTTAAAACTATTCGAGACATATTTTGGGAGAAACCTCATTATTTTGAACAGTAATCAAACATGCGCACTGGCCTAATGTTAAGGTATCAACTTCGGTGGATGGCTCTATGTTCGAAGCCTAATTATACTAAAGACAAGTCGTATATTCCATCCAGAATCCATTAAATCTGACGTCTTGGGCCAAACGTATTACCGCATGTCTCAAGAATATGGTTGGGGATGTTGGCTCGAATAGCATTCTCATCATCTGACCGGGCTTCAAAATTATGAGGTACTTCAAAGTTCGCAAAACATCATATAAAGTTGCTTTTGAACGGAACGTTAATATTATCAATAATAAACGTGATCAAACTGCTAAAGCTAAAGACCAATGCCTGAGCCAGTGGTCCTCTATCTGAACTTCCTATCCATACAAACGTGCGGATATCTAACACATGTACATGTATCGTCAGTTGAAATAGGTCTCAAACTAGCGGTGCACCAATTTTGAAGCAAAAACCTTTTTAAAAAAACTAACGATTTTTTTAAATTTTTGTACTTGTGATATACCTATTTAATAATAAGTTCTACATATTAAATTATTTTACCACTCGCTTTCCTTCACACAGCCGCACTTTTGTGGAACTGATGCAAAAAAATATCAATAATAATAAAAAAAAACAGGAAAAATGTTTTATTAATGGCCTGACTTACAGAGATTTAATTATCATTCCAAATGCTATGATTCCAGCCCGTGTATTTTTCTTCATATTGCATTAACATATTTTTTAATTAAATTTCTCATTATGGTTTGAAGAAAAAAAAGATCATTTTTTAAACTTGGATTTCATTTCGATAGGTTATTTAAAAAATTATTTGTAATTCTATTTCAGCTAAGCCTGAGTTACCAAGTCCGTCTTTAATTAAAAATCACAATTTTTTTGAAATCTGGGTTTGCTTTGTTTCAATGATTATTATATCAGAAGACATAGATGTTTCGTTAAAACAGAATTAACGAAAATCAAACTGGAAGTAGCGCGGAAATAACCGGAAGTCAGTTTTTCTGCGCTCTAATACCATAAATATTCACGGACTAAAATTTACTAAAGGTTTTGTTGTAATGTGAATGTGTAGGGCATGTTGAAAAGCGAAGGATTATTCAATTGAGAGCTTTAAAAATCTATTAAAGGTCTCAAGGGTAAATAAATTGCAAAGACAATGCCAATAAATTATAAAACTATTGTGACGTTGTTATAAGATCCAATGTTGGTAATTTATTGCAGATTCAAAGTGCAACACTTGATGCATTCGCTCATTTTTGTTCCAATAATAAAAAGCCAATGCATGGGTACTGCCCAAAGGGAAAAGATTCTTGGTATAAATACCAACGTGCACTTTCAGAAAGCAGAAAAATAAAGACTCAAGTATAGGACTCCCAAAAATATTATGAATATTATTAAGTCTATTAATATTAAATTATGTGACCAAAGACTTCCGAAAAGGAAAATATAAAATGTTACTGAAAGTTTGAACGATCTATTATGGACCATTATTCCCAAAAATACGTTTGTTAAGATGAAAATTTGTGTTTATGGACAAATGCTGTGGTACAGTGAATTAAGAATGGTTTTTCTGGCATAATAGAAATTTTTAATAATTTGGGTATTATTCCAGGTCATTACATGCTAACATAATGCAGTAGTTCCGACGACGTACGAATTGTTGCTGCAAAAAGACAGTCTTTACATGTTAGAAATTTGTCCAGAAAAATATAATAGGCTGTTAGAGAGAAGGAAATAGAGAATAAGGAAGGCATTTGCTACAAAAGTATTTTAAATGAAATATTATTTAAGATGTATGCTATAAAAACTTTAAATGCGTTTTTTGTCAAAATTTTATCACGCAAAACATAGTTTCACTAAAATAAATGGATATATTTTCTTGAAATTTGTATATCATTATTATCATAAGTTTTGTATATCATTATTATCATAATATATCTTTATTATCATAAGTTTTATAAAGGCATTGAGCTATGGAATTAGGTTTAATGTTAATAGTTTTTGATTTTTAGCACTTTATTGTCTGTAGTACCTATGATTTTTATCATAAAAATGCTCAAAGATCCATAACTTTTTTTCATTTGTATATTTTTTTAGATTTTAGCTCATTGCCTCTCATAAATATAATAACTATTTAATGAGTTTTCGCGAGATATCAATAATAATATTCGGTTAATGCTTTTATTAGATGACTGTAAATAAACACATTTGTCCAAAAAAGAAAGATATCATCCTGAAAATCATGATGAAAGATATCATCCTGAAAATCATATGGCTGAACTAGTGCAGCGTTCAATCTGATTATTATATAATTTTAAAACCATCTTTTAAGAATATTTTCTTGACAAAAGTAGCATTTTATTAAAATACAACTCCTCTTTTTCTCAAAACTCTGTCGTAAACTCAACGATAAAGTAGCATTATTTCCTTGTTATTACACATTATAAAGCGGAGAAATAAAGCTAACATACAAGGTGTTTAAAATTAAGTTTATAGTACTCAGACTCGTAGATCCGTTTTTACTCAACGGTTCCAAATGAAACTTCATAATTTTTACTTTGATCATGGGAGCCAAGGTTTTCATTGGGAAAAAATGGTTAGAATTTTTGCCAATCAGTAGTTCTGTACTGCTTAGAACCATGAGCTAATAAGTCGTAATTTCGCCAGATAAACGATACGTAAGGAAACATTCTGCCACAGATAAAGCATCTGCAAGTTTTTAAAATGTAACTGTAAGTGGCCACTCAATGGCAAGAGCATTGAATATCATGAGCATGTGTTTTACTTAAAATTTTGAAGTTGTGCCTTCACATGATTCATTTCATGCAAGAATTGAATCTGCAAGATTACTCTGAATTTCTGAAGTTCAACCTTTATTGATTTTTATTTTTTGAAATTCTTTATTGATTTTGCTTTTTCTGGAGATGATGCAGATGGACAAATAATGACCGCTGTTACGGATAGATGAGGCCCGTTTTCACTTAGATGAAGCTGTGAATACCCGGAAGTGCGCATATGAAGTTCTACAATTCTTATGCTGTGCAGCAGCCGCACAACACAAGTGGCAAATGATGAGCGTATTATTGCATTGTCAAGTTTACAAAGCTACACCATGAAAGCTTGAAGTGTTGTGATAACGCGGGACTTTCTTCAAAGTTAGTTAACTAGAGCTGCCTTTGATTATAGAATGAATTGAAATTTTGAGTATAGACTGGTAAAACCCAGTTTCGATTATCTATACACTTCTGGAGACAGGCACATTTCCCCCTAAAAACTAAAATATACAGATATTTCGCAAAAGTATGTATGGATATTGAGAAGCTCTTTGACTTATGAATATATATTAAATTCTTTAGCATATGAAAAGAATTAATATCCTCATCGTATATAAAATATTCTTTTAAGGCAGGCATGAATGAAAGTAAATTCATAGATCTAATGTTTACATTTAGAATTAAAACTTGAGAACAGACAAGATTCAATTAATGCATTACATTTTTAAAATGTCGTTAAAAATTTCAACTTTAAAACGAAATTAAGGAATTGAAAACTTAAAAGGTCTCTGAATTTTTGGTTTTTATTGTTATATTTAGGTTAATAATCGTTAATATTAGTGGCAATTAATGAAATTTTGTTGAAAGCGATTGAAAATTGTAGAAGTGTTTGGATGAGAATATACGGTGGTAAAGTTGTTGAATTTAGTTAAACATCAAAATGATCGATTTACATTTCTAAAATGAAATTTTACCGAATAGAAAAACTGAGAAATTCAAAAAGCAAATTCTTGTTGAAAATAAAAAGAAAAGATTTCCGAGCGATTGACTTTCATTTCATAGGTTAAATATCCAAAATTCTAAAATAAATAAATAAAAATCGGAAATAATTATTTTTTATGCCGAAATAAATATCTAGAAACTGATAAATCTAAATGTTCTGAAAACAAACGTAAAAGAAATGAAATTTCTAATTTGTTTATTTTGATACATTTCAGCACGAGTAATATTTTATAAACTATATCTTGCCGATCTAATTCTGAAGTTGTTATGATCTAATACTATGGACAAGTTTGTAATCGCCAAGACCAGTGTTGGACAAGACATTTTAGCTTATTGGCACACAGATTAGCTTTTTGAAGAAAAAATAATTGGCAAAAAAGAACTGAAGTAAACACAGACAATGATTAAAATAAAATCCTTTTATTGTTAATCTTTGAAAAATCGCTAGTAATGCGCTTCAAGTGTAAGTGTAAAGTCAAAATATGCATTGAAGGTAAAATAATTGGTTTGATGGTAGCTCTTACTGAAGGCAAATTTAAACAGGGTGTTTCATAAATGATGGGAGTAACTTTAGGGGTGATAGTACACATCAAGACGAGTAATAGTAAATAGGAAACCAAGTGTCCCAAACGTCTTCCGAAGGAGATAGGCGTCATCAAAGTTTAGGGTCCTAAATTTCAAATGATGGTAAAAAACAGAAAAATGGTTCGATTCAGTTGCAGTTTTCGCTAAAACCATTCTTTAAATTAGTATTTTCTTTAAAAAAAAAGCTTTAAAGACAAAGTTAAAAAATGCCGATAGAGGGCGCTCTAGACTTTGGAGTACCGAACAACTACTTTTTACCAGCATTTTTTTTAATTTTGTTAAATGTTTACTACAGCTTAGACTTTAACTTAAATTTTGAACGCAAAATTGTAACTATCGGGAGCGGTTAAGTGGCGCAAATTTGACCGCATTCAGTCCCTGTCCCTTGGCCAACGCAATCGCCCGATCTTTCAGGCCTGGATTTCTTTTCGTGGGGACACCTGAAGAGTCATGCGAGAGACTCGGTATTGGGACAAATGCGTACTAACCACTTTCGTACAGGTCATAAAAGACCAATAAATCACTCTAAACCCATTGAAAAAAGGGGGTAGGGAGTAATTAGTCTAGGTTTGCAAAAAACATGTTATCTGTTGGCAAGAGTATTTGGCGGGAAAGGGTATTGGCGTTTTAACTAAGTTTTGATGCGTAAACATAAGAAAAAAAGTTTTGTCTCTATGTGTACGAGATATGCTGGCTCTCAACACACCATACCGTTTAGCTACGAAATTTAGCAAATATTTACTTTGAAGGATAGAAAAGAGATTTTTTAAAAATTTAATTAAAAAATAAAAGAAATATTGACTTTATTTTCGTTATAACTTTCTAAAAATTTACAGTAAAAAAAAAACAGTTTTTACAGCATTATAAAATTTAAAAAATGCGTATAAAAACCGTACGCAGGAATATTTTCTCATGTCTTATACCTTATTGTTCAGAATATATATATATATAAGACGGACAGACAGATAGATAACTGGACGACAAAGGTGGTAAATTTAAAGTATACGACGAAATACATCAAGAACGCTTGCATTACTACGCTTGAATTCTCTGAATTATTCATTCACAGTCTAAGTATGCTAAATATAGTTCTCAAATAAAAATCAATAAATTTTAAAAGAAAATGTAAAACAGAAATTCCATTCTAAAAAATTACGCCTAAACTCAATTATTACCATCACAAACGATTCTAATTGTTTTAAGAGAAGCTGATCATTAAAATGCACATTTCAAACGATTAATAGTACATAAGTCAATAAAGAATTTAACAATTGATAACTTTCCTACTATTTGAAATTAAATCTGTTCAAAGCTTTTGAACTTCTGGGAATCAAATACATAATACATAGTAAAAAATTTGGAGGGAAAAGGTTGTTTCGAGATTTGCATTATCACAGGACCCCTGGAAGGTTTAAAATGGCCATGAATTCTTCTGAAATTAGAAATAATTACACTGCTTAAAATATGGTTAAAAAACGCATAGATAATCAGTAAAAATTTCAATAATGGTGTAGGTTTATATTGTTCAAGGGTAAATTACCAGAGCTTCATTTAATACTATTGTTAATGGCTTATTTTATTAGGTTGTTCGGAAAGTAATTTCGTTTTTTCCTGACAAAGGATTTAATTGCATTTTTCGCACCCAATTTCATACCTAAACCGCAAAATCATTTTATGTTTTAAGAGCTGATATAGCAAGGCTTGAGTGTGAAAAAGTGCAGTTGATTCTTCGCAGTAGTTTTTGGATGGTGCCCTTTTAAATATGGAGAGCGATAAACAGCATTTTCGTCATTTTTTTCTTTTTTGCTATAAAAGGTAAAAATGCTGTTCAAGCCAGAAATAAATTAGCCAATATGTGTGGAGAAGATGTGTTAACAGTACATCAGTACCAGAACTGATTTGCAAAATTTGTCCTTCAAATGAGGAGGCCAAAAACCACCTCGATCAGTTTTTTTTACAGCAAAGACCAAAACTTTTATGAGCGTGTAATCATGTTACTACCAAAAGGTATTAGACCAGAATGGCAAAAGGTATTAGACCAGAATGGCAATTTTATAATTTAATAAATAATTTATTCATTAAACGAAAATTTCTTTTCATTTTGACACAAAAATACGAAATGACTTTCCGAACGACCCAATACATACAGGAACAATCTATAAAAAAAATTAAAGTTTCTGAAGAACATATACTGCATATATTAATGTAAATTTATTACTACGTACATTAATGTAAATATTTTTGTAAATTCTGTTTTAGATTTTATCAATAGATTTGTAATTAGGGTTTAATAAATAGTGTCACTAAAAGAAAATTAAATTTGAATTCAGCTAATATCACCTACAAATTTTCGCAGATAAAAAGTATCAGTTGGCAAAATATTAATATACTTCTGATTTAGTAAGCTATTTATTTTATGCACCGTGTAATAACAATATTTCATATATAAAATTCAAAGTCGTATAATGAACAAATAATTTATCTTTATCTGAGCAGATTTTTCATTTAAATGTAACAGCATTGAAATTAAATCTACAATGATAAACAGAAAAGTTTAAATTTGTAAAAGAAATATATAGCACGGAAAATTAACATTCGTAGTTGGAATCTTTTCTTACTGCTTACGTCATTTCAAGATTTTTTTTATAACTATTCCCATCTTACAAATAATTTCAATGCTTTTAACACCATTTAATTGTACTCCATACTTAAGAAACAATAATTTTTTTAAAGTTCCTATATTTAAGTAACATACATTTCAGTGTTCAAACTTACTAAATTAAACAAACGAATCAAGAAGAAATAAAATAAAAACTAATGAAACCAAAATTCTTTTGTTTAATGCAAATCGTTATATTCATGTAAAATAATTCATTTACCAAAATCTAGATTATTGTTCCAAAGTCGATATAGTATTTATATGAAAAAAATATCATTGGTCATTGATTTTTATCATATTTTTTGAATAAACTCCTTGAAAAGCAGTTCATGCTTCATAAAAAACCAAGTGGAAAGTATCGCATGAAATGGTATTAAACAACATTAAGTATTCGAAATTTTGTTAAGTATGTTAACTCTCGCCAAACCTGACACTTTCAGATAACGTTTAAAATGTTGCAGCCTCTTCTAAAACTCATCCTTTACAGTAACACAATCCCATTGTAAACGGGACCATTGATTGACAATTTTATGACTCGTACGAATGACTCTATCGAATCTGCAGAACTCGTCGCCAGACTTTTGGCCGCTGCAGGGGAGGTGCGCGATACTCCTGGCGTGTTTCAGCGGGTTCGTAAATCCCTTCTTCGCCGTTGTACCGCATGCATCGCCTCTAATGGTCAGAGTTTCGAACAGCTATTGTAATCATTTATAATTAAACTTTTTTTATAACGTAAATGTTCTTTGTTTTCTTTTTTGTCTCTTAAAACAAAATCTCTTTAAGCGCTCTCTATCACCTTCAGGTTAAAATTAGGACTATGATTTCTTTGATGAATGTTGTTTGATTTGGTGTTGTACTATCACTTATTAAAGTTTTCTTCATCATTTATTATTTGTCTCATTAGATACAAGCGTTTAAAATTTAACCCCCTGAACGCGATTAAATTTGCGCCACTTAACCGCTCCCGGTGATTTCAATTTTGAGCTCAAAATTTAAGTTGAATTCTAAGCTTTAGTAAACATTTAACAAAATAAAAAAAAAAAAATGCTAGTAAAAAGTAGTTGCTCGGTACTCCAAATTCTAGAGCGCCCTCTATCGGCATTTTTTTAACTTTGTCTTTAAAACTTTTTTTTTTAAGAAAATACTAATTTAAAGAATGATTTTAGCGAAAACCGCAAGTGAATCGATGCATTTTTCCGTTTTTTATCATCATTTGAAATTTAGGACCTAAACTTTGATGGCGCCTATCTCCTTCGAAAGACGTTTGGGACACTTGGTTTCCTATTTACTATTACTCGTCTTGATATGTACTATCACCCCTTAAAATTACTCCCATCATTTATGGAATATCCTGTATATCTGTTAGCGCATTGATCTATTTTAAGGAATTAAAACTTCAGGAGTAATATATTTAACTTTTAGCATTTTCCCTATTAAATTTTAGAGATTAAGGAAATAATGCTATCTTGTAACGGAAGAATGAAGTCTATCTCTCTAAGTCGGAAGAATTTTTCATTAAAAACCATGAACTTTAAAAATAGGGCACCTTTTTGCTATGCTTGCTATTAATAGAAGGATTAAATTCTTATTTTAATTTCAACAAATTTCATTATGCGAAAACAGTTATGCCCAAGAATTTATAATTTAATTGTTTTTATATTTTATTGACGATGTATGTTGGCCTCATTTTTATTACTGAAAGGTAATGTTAATATAATAGAGGGAATTTATAACATGCAAGAAAAATTAGTCAAAGCTAAGAAATTAGAAGAATAGATCCTCATAAAATAATTCATTCTTGAAAAATCCGTTCAATGAAATCTATTTCTCTCAATAAATAATTTTTGTTTCACTTTCAGAGGTGAACTTTGAATTAATTTCGCGCTTTGTTCATACTATACCGATAGAAAATTAAGTATTCGAGTTTATTTTCATTATTTAAGGAAAACTTATTTACATCTAAGATATTTTTTTAATGGTCAGTCTTTTATTTTATTGAGAGGAATACACTCTCAACACCTTTTCACTGGAAAAGCAATGCTCAACGCAAAGAGTAAATTTGTTTCAGAATAGAACATTTAGTCAAGCTGATAAATTGAAAGAAAAATCCCGTATAAAACTGACTTCATATAAAAAATAGCTTATATGAGAATTCATCAAGGTAAACTTTTTATAAAAGTGGAAAAGAAAATGAATTAAATCCAAATATAAAAACACGTTTAAAATATTCACGATCACAAAGGGAAAAAATTGTATTTAAATATATGAAAAATTAACTCTATTTCTAGATTTTTTTTTTTTTTTTCATATTGCTGAAAGAATTTGAAGCCAGGGAAAGAAAAGATCCTTATAAAGTTGATTTCATATTAAACAACTGTTATGAAAATAGTCTTAAAAACACAACTTTTATAAGAATTAACCTAAGTAGGCGTTTTTGAAAATGAATAAAATCTTAACATATCCCTCAAAGGGAGATTAGAAATGCTTGCAGTAACAAAATAATAATAATTAAAAAAAATAAATTGAACGATGGAGTGTGTTTAAAATTTCTCACAGTATGTGAAAAATCACAATCAATCAAAGCGGCAAGAAACATTAGACATATTTTTAAATTTCTAAAAGAAATAATCATTTAATGAAATAAAATAACTGTTAACTTCATTGCAAGACATTTTATTCAGAAATTATTCAAAGTTCCAAAAAATCATCAAAGTCCGAAAAGAAAGTCGAATGGAGAATCATCAAAGTCCTTATCTGTCTTCGAAGGGATTGGGGAGGGAGGGGTGAGTTGCAAGGAAGAGGTTTCGCTTTCACCCATTTGAACCGGGGTCAACTGAGGTCATTTTGGCCCAGAACTCTCCTTTTTTCCCTAATATTATAGTTTCGTACAAGTGTGCAAAAAATTATTAATATAAGGTAAGTAGATTTACAATCATTTACCTCACCTACTTGGTAATAGCTTGTTGTATAGCATTTTGTAATAATTCACTCTATAAACCGCTTAATACTGTTAGATGTAACAATATCCATTCCAAGAAAATTTCCCTCTAGGCGTAAAAAAAAAAAAAAAAAAATACTGGAAAAGGGAGGAAAAAAACTAAACTTCAAGAAGTCCCAAATAGATCTTTTTTTTTTTTTTTTTTTTTTTTTTTGCTACGAAGTAATATTGGCAATGAAATTGCTTCGACTTCAGAAATTACTATTCAAACTTCAACTGGGGAAATAAGTTCCACGCAAACTACACAGTCTTGTAACGAAAGTGTTGAAACGGTGAAATTTGTTGAAGAACCATGTGTTTGTAGAAATATGATCGAATCAGAAAATAATGACGAAAATAACAATAACAAATGTGATCAAGAGAGTAAAATGATCCTGATTTATAGTCAAGTATTATATCTAATAAATTTAGAATGTTTTGTGTTAAAATAGGATCTGTACAATATAAAGAAGTTTTTACTAAAAATGTTGAAGGTAGATCATTTTCCACTACATACTATTTTTCAAAAGGGCCAAATGGTGAAACCCAACTTCTTAGCTTTTTTATTCAAAAGTGCAGACTCCATATTTTGTTTTTGAACTTCACTTTTTTCGAAAAGAAAATGATCAGATTACAAGATTTATAGGTGACTATGATTACTGGAGAAAGCATTCAACTGTAGTCTTAGATCATGAGCGTTCTAGAAATTTTTATTCGTTTGTTGCTTGAAAAGTTACTAAAATAACTAAATTTATGTTCGACTATTGATAAACATATCCACATTAATATAAGTAAGGAAACGGTATGATTTAAATTAATTTTTCAAATAATTGTAAATGTGATTCTATTTTTAGAGTGTAATAATCTTGCACTTCGTGGAATCCACGAAATAATAGGTATGTTTAATAATGGAAATTTTTCAGTGTGATCGAATTACTAAGTGAATATGACTCTGTGCTTATGGATCATATAAACAGAATAAAAAAATTCTACAAACTAAAATTGCCATTGTTCATACATAAGAAGGTCAAATTATTCCTACCTTTGAAAATGAATTTCTTATCAAAATTAAAGGTAATGTAAATGCAACTATGTATTACAATATCTAAATGAATTCTATTTCTGATATTTCCTCTAAAAGCAAATTCAGTCTTTATTAATTGTATAAATTTTGAAGAGAAAATATTAAGAATAAGTGAGCCATTTATAGGATTTATTGAAGTAACTAGTGTGACTGGAAAAGGATTAGCAAAAGATCTATTCGGAAATATTAAGTGAGGTTTATTTAGATATGGAGTGGACAGGCATTCGACAATGGTAGAAACACGAAAGGGAAATATAAAAGTGTAAAATCTAGAAAAAATTCTCTGTAGTTCTCATGCAATCCATGTGTGTGCTTGGCTTACTATACTCTTTTAATTTAATGATTTCTGATGTCTTTTCTTCCAACAGTATATATATATATATATATATATATATATATATATATTGCTTATTGCAATGTTGTATTACTTATTTTCTTCATGTACAAAAAGATAGGAAAATCTACGAAAGCATTGAAACATTTATCTCAAACCAAAATGCAACACTCGTTGGGAAGCCAAAATTGCTTCAGTTAAAGCAGTGTATATATGGTTTGAGTAAACTTGTAATGCCCCTGGAATAATTTATTAACAATATTACAGAGGTTCCGAAGCTAAAAGTCTATTGAATTCTATAAAGAAACGGCATTTATTTTATGTATAATAAAAGGATTTGCAATATTATCCAAAATCAGCTATCAATAAATTATTTCAAAAAAAAATAGCTGTTTCCGACTGGACTTATAATTCAGTCATTAAAATTAAAGCTGAAATCCAAAATTTAAGAACGAAATTTAACTTATATTTAGACGAAGAAAAAGCGGCAGCACGTAATTTGAATTTTCAATTTTTTTTTTTTTTTTTTTTTTTTTTTGAAAAAACGAATTTGAAAAAGAAAAAATATATATATTTCGAAACAACAGAAGATGAAATTGTAGAAAACGTGATTGAGGAATTTCGATGTTATTTTTTAATTCGATATCGGATATTGGTATTGTACAGATGGAAGACAGATTAAAAAGTATTTCGAATTAATAACTGATATAAAAACGTTAGGGAAAAAAATGAATAAGAAAATTATTCCAAAAGCTTTAAAACGTTTTATAATAACGATGAAAATGAAAACCTAATCCAAATAATTCTCAACGGGATTTGATTTCGAATTAGAGGGATATAAATAACGCTCAACACATACTGCAATATATACTAATTAATGCTAGTAATAATGCATAGTAAGGCATTAGTAATAATGCAAAATATATATACAAATGATTTATTTCTAAATGTATTAACTGTGTTAAAAAATTTCTTTACATTGCCAATTTCTATAATTACACTTTACATTTTCAATTTTCTTTACATTGCCAATTTCTATAAATGCTGAACCCTCTTTCAGCAAATTAAAATTAATAAAGGATTGTGTTTTGTTAAGCGCACAGGTATAATGCTTAAATGCTCTTGCTGTACTATCAAATAAGAAATTGGAAAAAATCGCAATTTTTCTGGAGTAATTAATAGCAAAAGCAAAATCAAGTATTAAATAAGAATGCAAATGTTCGTTGTTGGTGGTGTTTCTGCTTTTTAAAAAAATTTTGGGAACAATTGGTTTCTTGCACTTGGGCCCCTTCATAGAGAAGGCCAGCTCTGTTAGTCGTTGATAAAAGGGAGCACCATATCTAATATCCTATTATTTTGACTTACAGATTGCATTGACATGGCATCAGAGGTTTAAGTGAAAGATTTAATCTTAGTTTGTCTAATCTTCTTAACAAGTTCCATCTCTCTTTCTCGTATCATGTGTTGTATTATCACAAAGTAATACGCTATTGCGCTACCAGCGCATCTATGAACTGTGCTTACTGATAATAGCTTTAAGAAACTCGAAAGACCCCTAAAAGGTTAGCTGAAAGTTCAAGAGAAAATAAGCAGGCGTTTATTTGCATCCATAACGTTTATTCTTCCAAACACACATTGTAAACATTTCCCGCTCAAAAAAACAGAATAGGTTACAGTTAACAACAGTCATTATGTACAGTTAACAAAATAAATATCAAATAAAAGACAGGTAGACGCGACATCCTCCCACCTTAAGTTGTTGGAAAACAACTTAATCTACAAAAAAAAAACACTTAAAATTTTCAAAAACTACACTAATGCATTTTTTTTACCTTTACAATTATTGCATTCAAATTACTACATAAATTTCTTAAAACTGAAATATGACAAAAATATAAATTTTCAAAGTTCATATAGGAAAAGAAAAATTTACAGGTTCAGTCTTATAGGTGGTTTTACAGTTCTCCCACCTTTGGTTTTTAAAATAGATACAGTGTCAATGTTAGAAGTTTCTTTCAAAACTTCATTCTTAAGATCATCAAGTTTCGTTTCCCTCTATCCCATTGGAAACCACTTATCACAAATCCGCAGAGTCGTACTCCCACCGTCGCAGAAAGTAACTCCAGACGAGGGAAAGGTAGTTCTTTCACAGGGGCAACTCTGGTTTTGGCAGCCAAAAGATTTGCATAAACAGCACCAACATACTCAATTCGAACGAAAACTGCAGTGGCATACGCAAATTGATTGGAGCACAACTCCTCAAACCATTGTAAAAACTCCATATCTTTAACTTCGACATCCCCTGACATATCGTCTTGTGGCAGAAGCAGCAGCTTTGCGACATCTGGTTCCGGCTGAATTTCATCGGCTTCGAATTTCGTTTCTGCTTCAGAAGCAGATTCATCAGTTTGAAAGTCTGTTGCGTTTTCAGGAACTTCAAATTGATTCATCCTGTCATTTGTTGCTTGATTTTCATCAGCCATCTGATCAGGCTCAGGTGACATTTCTTTTTTAGGTTCTTTACCACTATCAAATGAATGATTCGCCTTTTCTTGTTGGCCGTCGGTTACAGCATTTCGGAATTCGGTTGCTTCAGGAGAACGGTCTGCCTTCTCGTCCTTCATTACAAGCTCTTTAACATATTCTTTAGGTTCTTCCCTTTTATGCTTATTCAATTCATTCTCTTGATTTGACGAGTCATGTAATATTTCATCTTTTGATTCCTCAAAATTTATCTTGATCAGATTTTCAGTTTCCGTTTTCAAAAATGTTAATAAATTATCAAGTCTGCCTTTTGAATCGATACCAAAATCAAAATTTGAGTTTCTCTGCCAAGCTCTAAGAAAATCTTCAGGCAAACAAGATTCAACTAAAGGATAGAGTAAAGCTGCACTTTGGTCAGTAGTAACACCTAGTGTTTCAAGTGCACGAATCTGTTGCTCTAGACTATCATATAATGCACATAAATTATTTGATGAAAAATTTGAATTATTATTTTTCAAAACCAACTTCAACAATTCCCTAACATATACCTCTACTTGTAAATCGATGCGACCAAATCTTGTTTTTAAACAATCAATTGCTTTAGGGTAATTATCGCCAGTTGGCGGAAAACTTTCAATCACTTCTCTCGCCCGAGAGCCTTCAACGGTAGCTTGTAATAAATATTGAAACTTATCAGAATTTTCAATACCAGAATCAACATGAATTTTTTCGAATTGGCTCCAAAAATAAAGCCACTCTTTGACGTCACCGCCAAACTTTCTTAATTCCAATCTAGGTAATTTGAACCTTTTTTCAATAATATTTTCATGAGAATCTATTACAGAGTTACTTTGGGAAGAATTCATGATAGCACTTACATTTTGCTGACGATTTAAAATCCTTCCAGCTCTTGTTTCCATCCTTATAGCTCTGTCACGAAAATCTTCAACCACTTCAAATTCTGTATCAAATTCAATCTCCGAAAGAAGTTCAAGGATGCTCGAGTGAGTAACTTCTAGCCGCTCTGCTTTCGATTTAAAAACATTCAGTTCCGATTCCAGTTCAATAACATCAACTCTTTCCAATGTCATCAGCTCCGTTAATTTATTTTGCGCTTTCGTAAAAGCAGCTCTGCCTGCCTTCCGTGCTTTCTTCAAAGCTTCAAGATTCGCCATGTCAGCAACTATTGTAAACACAGTCCTGTCGCGGACGCCAGAAAATGTTGTATTATCACAAAGTAATACGCTATTGCGCTACCAGCGCATCTATGAACTGTGCTTACTGATAATAGCTTTAAGAAACTCGAAAGACCCCTAAAAGGTTAGCTGAAAGTTCAAGAGAAAATAAGCAGGCGTTTATTTGCATCCATAACGTTTATTCTTCCAAACACACATTGTAAACATTTCCCGCTCAAAAAAACAGAATAGGTTACAGTTAACAACAGTCATTATGTACAGTTAACAAAATAAATATCAAATAAAAGACAGGTAGACGCGACATCATGATCTTATAGCTGGTTTAGTTTGGGAAAAATCTTCCCCCATAACTGAGGTAAAAAATTTTTAAAATCGATAATTTTTAAGCTATTTTTTGTTATTTCTTCAAATTTTTCTTTCTGATAAACTAACTTAAATTATTATGAACTCTACGAAGAGTTACTAGCTCAAAAAATTATATCAAATCTCCATTATATTATTCGTTATGCTGATTACTGAAGTCAGACATTATCGCGAAGATATCGTATCAGTATTTTGTGGAATTTTGTGCAAATAGAGAAAAATAATGCATTGCTATTGAGATATAATCGATTAGGTTTGTTTAACCGATTGAAATGGGTTGAGAATGTGTTTTTTTTGGCAATAGCGGCCGTTATCCCCCAATTCCAAAAAAAAGGTAATTGATCGATTAGGTTATCATAGTGATATCCATGCACAACTTCAATACGATATTTGTCTTAAATTTAAATGAACGAAGTCGAAATAAACATATACTATACACTATTTTTCTGAAAATGTGATTTACTCCTTCCACCCCATCCTTTCCAGCTAATTCACGTCAGCTTCAGTACCAATTGATTTAAACAGGTATGAAATGTCTTATACAATTCCTACCTTCGATTTATAGAAATCTACTTCTTCTAGAAATAATCATAGTGATGGAAGATATAAAACAATGGAAATAAAATATTTGTCAAAAATTAAAGGTGCGCTACTGCTAACGTATCGAAAAATTTGTCATTTTTCTTAGAGCTATTCGAAAAATGGCAACACAAAGAGTTCTGCTTACATATAGAAGCCGAGACGGCGTTATTTACTTTCAAAATCAAAACCGAAGCGCGTCGTGCAATACATAGAAATGGCTAGGGTAAAACCGACTGTAAAACTCGAAGATCTTCCCGAACTTCGGTCTTCTGTAGGATTATGCGGATTTATGGAGGTCGTTATCCATCATCTTTTGTTTGTAAAAAACGTTTATCCCAAAGAAGCATTTACACAATCGGTGCGAAAAAATGTTTCCGTTTGGGTAATACTTGCTTTTATTTTTTCAACTGTTTTATTGTGACATATGTTAGTCATTATTTTAGAACTAGCCATTGTGCTATATAAAACCATTTTGAACATATGCAATTAACAACGACCACTTTTTTTATATCTGTCAGAAAATAACTGACTTATATAGAAAGTATATATTTTTACTCTATATTTTGATGTCCATTCTTTTATTATTATACTCTTTAACATTGATGTTCACTCTCAGAAAGTGTTACAAATGTTCTTAACTTTTATATCATTTTTAAATTTTTTTTCCTGAATTCGTCTTTTAGTATAAAATATCATTTTCTTTTATGAACTAGCATATGTTCATTCATGTAACGAAGCAATGGAATGATCAGTATAAAGGTTGTTCATTAATTTATTTTTTGCCATAGAGTATTTAATCCATTGCACACTGCGATCTTGAGTTAACATTTAAAAATTTAATGAAATTAGTTAATTATTACACTAATGAAAGAAACGATTTTTAATATTTATTTGTGTTTATCAGAAATTTGTCCTGTTTGACTTTTCTTCTTAATGAATAAAACAAATGTGATACATTTTTTCTCTTCCAGAAATGTGAAAATCCAGAAGTCCAAAAGTACATTATCGATTTCCTCAACTTTGCTCATAAGGTTCTTATACAGAAGAAGGAGATAACTCTTGGTTTTGTCTTGTGCAGACGAAACAAAGAAGTTATTGAAGAGTTTGACTTCGAATTTAAAGTGCATGATATGTTTGTTGAAAGGTAAAGCAATTATTACATATCAAATAATATATTATTTGCATTTTTTCTTGAAATAATTTTTTTTTCACATGTATAATTTACATTTAATTTTACTTGCTGTTTTGTATGATAAAAATTCAAAAAGAAAAAAAAAACTTAGTGGTAAAAAAAAAATTTAGGTTTTGAATGAATTTACATAAAGATAATGTGTTTCGGAAATTTTATAATTTAGAATACGACATATATTCTAAATAAGAAAAAGAACAAAGGATTAGAGTTTCTGTTGCAAAGTGTTCCATTTCCTTCCAGTGCATTGAGGTAGTTTTAAAAACTCTACTGTTAAGCATATGGAATGATTCTTGCAAAGTACAAATTCCTAGAACATCTATATCATTAAACATATGGTTTATTTAATACATGTTAACATTTATTTTGTACAAAAGCTACTTTATTAAAGATTTTTTTTAAAAGAATATTTGGCTTTTAACATTTTTTTAAAAAAAAAGAACTTTTTTTTTGTACTACCATATTTTTGACACAACATGGCAAGATCCAGCTTCTGTATTATAAAAATTCAAAATGAAACAAGTCATTTTTCTTAGTACTTTTTTTTAAAAAAAATTCCAGATTCATATTATGTGACGAAATAATGATGGATTTTTCAGTCATTCAAGTCTACCAGAGATGGGGAAAATCATATATGAAATGTTGTGTATCACATGAATCTATTTTTTTATGGAGAATTCACCTTTATTTGGATATCATATTCTTTTTCAATATTTAAACTGCACCAGATTATATTATTTTAGATAGTTCATTAGTGTTTCAAAGTAATTGGTTCAGTCAAACTTGTGGCTCATTGAATTTTGAGGTCAATTTTAAAAACATTGTAAATATTTTTATTAAGAGTCCATAACATTTGAGTAACAAATTGCTAATCACAGGAGATCTTTAAATTGAATTTTTCAGCCACTAAATTTAGCTGGATTTGTAAATTGAATTTTCTAATCAGTTTTCTTTATATGATTTTGGAATTGACTTTTAATTGAATGCAAGTTGATAGAATGCAGTTCTGAAATACAGGCTAACTTTAACGAATTTTACTAATATTTGTTAGTAGAGTTCCCAGACTCTTGACATTTTCTAATGAGATTATTCCAATTTTTTGATGGGTGAAGGCAAACCTTCAAATGAAGCTCTTCAATAGGCTTTAGACATTCTGAAATACAACTGAAATTGCATTTCTAAAATTCATAAGCCCATTTTCAAAGCATTTTCCTTAAACCATGAAAAATAATTCAGATGTAATGCTAAATTTTAAAATGAAAATGTGGTATTAAAATGTTGTTTTTTATGACTACAGAATTATTTTTTTTCACCTGTGTGTGGCATGCTTGGTTTACACAACTTTTTAAAGAAAAGTAAGGCATTAATTGTTTAAACAATGTTCATTTAAAATAGAAAGCAGAAAATTTCATTTGTTTTTTCTAAAAATTTTTTTATAATTTTTTTTACTGCTTATTGAGATATCATGAAGATTTTGTGTGTGTGTGCATACGAATACAATTATATATTTTTATTATGAGGATTTCTATTACTTTTTAGTGAATCCCAGTTGGTGTGTTTATTGGATAATTTGATGTCCATCTGTGCAGATATACAAAAAACAAACACCTTTTTCGATTTCAATACAGTTAACTCTGGTGAGAGAGGCAAGTATTTTTTTCAACTATGTTAATTCTAATTTGTATTGCGACTCCATTAAATGTCTGATTACTGTTTTCTTTGCAGTGTTTTAAAAGATATTAAACTAAAAATTGTATTGTATTGCCTTTGTTACAAATTTATTTATAATAACAAAATTGGGAATTAAAAGTTTTTGTATTTTAAAATATCCTTTCATATGTTTATTATTATTTTTTTTTATTTAACATTTGCATTAGGGGAATGGCAATATGGAATAATTTTTTTGATATTTAGTTCATGACTGATTTAGCTGCAAATAAATGTGTTTATTGGACCACTTTAATTACTACATCAATACAAGTTTGGTTTTCATTTTTATTTTACGATTTAATGTTTGTGTTTAGATATATGTTATATTGAGACAGATCAAAATTACCATTGCTAATAAATTTTTATGCAGCTGAGAGCTATGAAAAAATTTTCAAAATAAATCAATCTGGGGGGAGAACAATTTTAAGCTTTGTACAAAAACTTTTATATTATGTTCTATTTGTGATTTTAAAATATATAACATTAATTTCAAATCAAATGTAGAGATAATGGCAGAGTTTGCAAAGAAATATGTGGTCGGAAATGATGCCTTTTGTTGTTAGGTGACAATGAATAAGTATATAATGAGCCTAGTTTTACTGTTTTTCATTTGTCTTACACCTTCAGTTCTCTTATTTAGGTATATAGGGTACTTCTGAATGTTCGGGCAAAGGGTAGGCAAAATACATAAAAAAAAAACATTTTTGATATAGCAGTATAGTGTTGGAAATGATAGATGCAAATGGAATAAGTAAGGGCAAACAAAGTGGTAAATACCGATGTCTACCAATGACTCTGATTTAAAATTAAAAAAAAAAACTTTCAGTTGCTCCTGAAATTATTCATTTAACACCTGTCATCTTCGAGAGAATATACCCTACTTACTTGCTAAGTGCAATTAGTTCCATATTGACGCTGATGGTGGCACATTTGTACACTTACTGAAATATTTTGCAAGTAAAGAACTTTTTTTATTTCGTCAGCATTTCTTTTTTTTTTTCTGCCGAAAGTTTTCATTCTCAGCGCCACACTGCTATACAAAAAAAGGCTTCTTTATACTCATTTTGCATACCCTTAAAGTATGGCCCATGAATTCAGAGACACCCTGTCTAGTAATCCATGTATCAAATAAATCATACAATTGCCAAAAAGAATCACCCTAAATGTTAAGATTGGCAAATTAAATTGCTTAGTAAAATAGCAAATTCTGCTCAATCATTTAAATGGTCGCTCATGTGCTAGTCTATCTTAACAATTTTTAGCCCTCTGCTTGTGCTCTTCATTAGAGTCATAACAAGGTTTTTCAGCAAATATGGATGAATGAAATACATTAAAAAAATTGGGGAGAGATATAGTCTGTTCTCCAATTAAAGATGTTTTTTGTATTAATTTATTATTAACATTTTTTTTAGTATTAGTTTAAATACATTAATTTAACCGATACAAAAATATACATTTTATTTATAATGTAATACAAGCACTATTAAAAGAAAAAAATTACTTAAGGAGTTTAGTCATGTTGCTTCACATTCTTAGTTATCAGCAGAAATTTTTATTTTTGATATTCAAAGCTGTGCAGAAATAATCTTATATAATGACTATACCATGACTTTATCGCTCAAAAGATGGTTTTCTCCTGCTGTTGCGAGTTTTTAGATTAAAAGTTTGGAAAATTGTGATCAAACAAATGTGCATTATCCACAGTTTTTTTTTTGTGTGTGTGTGTGTTTTCTCTCTTAATATTACTGCACTCAAAGTGTCTCTCTGTACTAAATCAGTGATGCTCTAAAATCTTCAATTTGATTTTTTTCCCTCCAAATTTCGTACCATTTTATGACGTGGAGCATTTGATCTGTTGTTTGTCATTGAGTGGCACTGTAACCGATGACTCTGTGTACCACATGGTCATTTTATTATACCAAGACACCAAGTTTTTAGCAAAAGTTGTCAGCATTCTCAAGTTAATTTCGGGTAGAAAGATTTTAGTAGACCTCACCCCCTCTAAGTTACAGTAAAAGGTTGTGGTTATTTCTTAAAATTTCAAATTATTTCACTCCGTTTTATTTTAGATAATTTATGTTACAACTGAAGTGTGTAATTCAATGTGAAATTATTTCATAGAACTTCATGTTATTTCTAGAAATAACTAATAACATTTTATTAAACAAGGTATTAAACAATAACGTATATAAATTAACTAGTTGATATATCCATCATTGCATACATGCAATTAATAATATGTAGTTAATGGAATATTTAATTTTTAAATGTTTCAATGTTGACTCTGTTTTTTCTCTGGTCATAAATACTAAGTATGCAAAATTGGCTTTGTTTGGCAGTTGCTCAGGAAAACTATAGAACATAATACTTCGCCATAGTGATTTTTATTTATTTTAAGATATAACAATGTATATACAAACACTGTGCAGTTAATTTTCTTAATTATCTGATTTGTAAATTATATTTTTTCGAATTTATAATTTTGTATGATATTTGTATCGCAATTTTCAATTCTTCAAGAAATTTGTAAGTTTCCTTGGATTAAGCACTTTTAGTTACATCCTAGTTAACTCTTATGAAATTGTCAGAAAATTCATGAAAATTTTTTTTACAATTTTCCTTGTTCTTTGCTGTGCAAAATGAATGCACGCTGAAAGAAATTCTTATTAAAAATGACATTTTGGATTCTGTCTATCATAACTTCAATATATCATTTCTGCACATTCATTCTTTTACAAATTCTGCTTGTTTCATTCATTTATGTCACAAATATTTTGAATACCAAAACCTTGTTCTTCTATTCCAAAAAGAAATATTTTTAGAATTGGAATGGTATCTGAGGTTTGATTTGATAATATTAATTGAATTTTTATTTTTATGCTGATATTCAAGTGTAATAGAGTGTTAAACATTTGTATGATATTCAGTATTATTCAGCTTATGATATTCAGCTTACATTTTTTAATATAGTTTTAATTTCCATCATGTAGTATAATTTGAAATTTTTCTTTTCAGAAATCACTTTTGAATTGCAAATTGTATTTGATCCAGAGGAAGTTGAGGATCTTCCAAATCAAGACCCTGTAAGAAGTTTGACTTTGAAATTCTTTTTATGTAAAACAATTCAAAATACATAATTTTCATTACATTGGCTAATAGCATGTTGATTTTGTTGTAGAAAGAAGCATAATTGCTTATATTACTTCTTTTATTTCAGCCAGTCCATTCTGTTGCAATTAGCTCACGCTCTTAAAATAAATTTTATTTTTAATTGTTCTGTGTATGTGTACACAAATGTAAAATCAAACAAGTTACCTTTGCAATGCGATTTGATTAAACAAAAACTGAAGTCCTGAAAATTTAATTTTAAAAAATCTTTAAAATTTTCGTAACTAAAGATATCTTTAAATTACATTTTCTAATATATGTTATGACATTTTAAAATCTAATTTAAACAGTCTTTAATTTCCCATTTTTATCTGTCTTATTACCCATATTAACTTCATGCTAAAAGGCTCATACTTCTTGATACAAATGCACCTTTTTTAATTTTTCATATGTTTTGTACAACTGTTTTAATCAGTAAGTTTTCATGCTCCAAGTGAAGGTGAAGGGATTAAAATTTGTCTTGCTTAGTATATTCCTTTTTTTAAAGATACTCATATTTCCCTTTCCTAAATCAGCACAGGTGAAAGAAATCCCTATCAAAATCTAACTGTATAAAAATCCCCGAGGGAAAATTTTTTTGTTCTCCTTTACTCTTCTGTTGTGTTATGGACTGACGTAACTCGTAACTTCATGCTTCTACATAAATTATATTTCCCGGGGTGGAATAAATTGCCTGTTTTAAAATTTCAAAAATGCCTTCTTTTCTAGATCATAAAACTGTTTAAAAAAATGTGTGTACATATATAACGTTTCAAAATGCGCTCTTCGATTTCCAATTACGCTTTATTTATAATAAAAGACTTGAATAGATTTTAATCATTTTAAATTTTTTACCTACAATAGCTTGCTTACTCTGAAACTTCTCCTTATTGATTTTTTTCCCTACTTCAGGAATATCCCATGGTTTTACATCGCGCACCTGCCAAAACCCCGTTTAAAAATGTTACTCAATTGAAGAGGGAGCGTAACAAGACATACGAGGTGATTTCTGTTTATTCATATTTTAATTTTTTTTATGCCTATATGTATATAATTAGCACTGTAACTTTTAGAATTCGTCTATTTTTTTCTTTTTATTTATTGGCTCATCTTGCATTAAATAAGATATTGCTATAACACCATTTATTCTGGATTAATATCTATAAATTGAAAGATTTTCTAGTTATTACCTTGATTCAGTAATTGAGTTTTCTGTACAACCTACAAACATAATAATATCTCAAGCTTTGGGCGTATCATGTAAAACAGTTCTCAAAATCCTTGGAAACTCCTTAAATTTTATTTTGCTGTACTTGGAGCCCCCCTCCAAAAAAAAATACTTGATTTTAAAAAAAATTGTTCTTAAATTGTGTTTGAAAAATAAGAGAAATTTATATCGATCTTTTCATTTCACTGACTGACGGGAAAAAAACCGCTGTTTATAAAAGTGTTTCTCTATGATTTCAAATAATAATTAAACGTGGGGCAGGGGCTTTTTGCATTTTTTCCGCATGGTGACATTTTGTATCAATTCGCCTGGACTGTTGGTTCTACCTTGAGAGTTCAACCCATAGGAAAGAGGTGTTGATGTAGGGAAAGTTCTTAATTTCCATTTTTCTCTTTTTAATTTAAAGAAAGTTGCATCAAATAGGATTGCCATACTAGGAAAGAATCTCCAACAGGTAGAGATAAAATTGTTATTGTTGATAAAATTGCAAAATTAAAGTGGTCTGTGAAATGGGGGGGATAGTTATTATTTTGTATTTTCGAGAATGCATGTGTCTATGGCATTGTCCTATACAGTCAAGTATGTATTCTATGCTGTCCAGTACTCTATTTAAGAATGTGGCCGATCATAATTTGTATAGTTTAAAGTTTGGTGAACATCAACCAATCCTAGAAAAAAACTGAATTTACTCTTTCTGTTCGGGAATGAAACAAAGAGAGCTGAAACTAGCTATGTGACTTTGAAGATATTTTAGAATGCTTTTTTTTTCTTGTTGGAAAAGTAGGATTTGAGAAATATTTTATCTGTTTTGATGGATAGTCTATCAATAAGTTATATAACTTGGCCTATTGCTTTGGAACCCAGTAAATTTACCTTTAACAAGAGCTTGCTTAGTATATGCTCTTGTCTTAGAATAAGGAAGAAGTTTGTAAAGGCGAGCCATGATGGTTGAGATGGCACTGGGGAGCGAACTGATTAAGCTTTTGTCTTTAGCAGTTAAGTAAATGATAGTGAATGAAAACTTGAATAATTATTTAAAAATTTCTATTTTTGTATATTGAATTTTTTTCGTAGTTTGAATAATTCTGAATAGATTTGCATATTTTTTGTTTTAAATATTGACAGCAAAAGTCTGTGGTATTTTATTTTATTCTTTATTTTTTTTTTCATAACCTTAATTACTTACTATTTAATGTGAATACTTTGGAACAATATAAAAAAGTTGTATAAGGAAGTAATGCATAGTTGTATAAGTCCTGTAGATATTTGGTGTATGAAGGGGGTGTGTGTGTTCAATTATAAGGTTTTTTGAACAAAAATTATGTTTAGGCAGCATTGATTTAGAACAAAATTCTTTGAGATCTGCATTTTAAAATCCAGATGCTGCGATTTTTTAAAAATTCTTTCAATACAAGTTTGCTCTTAGTTTTACTTGACTTGGTGATGAGTTATTTTTTTTTTAGGTGAAAGCTTATGCTTTGAAGAAGATGTAAATTTGATTCTGCACTTGTACTTGCATTGCTACCTGTGACTATTATTCTCATGAACTAAAATAATCTTTGTAACTATTTTAATAAAATTTTATAAATAGATTTTGTATGGTTTAAAACTATATTTTTATAATGCTAAAATCGCTGCTTGTGATCTTTTTTCAATTGGAAGAAAAATGCAGCCTGTGAAAGCTATTAGTTCACTTAGCAACTATTTTAATAAAATTTTATAAATAGAAAATTTTGTAGTTTTCAATATATATTTTTATAATACTAAAATCATTGCTTCTGTTCTTTTCACAATTTGAAAAAATATATACATTGTGAAAGCATTTATTTCCTGGAATTATTTTATGAAATTATAGTTTATCTAAACTTTCAAAATATTTTTTTAATATATGCATTTTTAATGAAATTTAGAATGTAATATATTTGACATTTCTAATTCAGATATTAAAAAGCATGGTTTTGATTTATTTGTTTGGAAATGTCAGATTTGTTTTATATTCAAACAATTCAATGAAAGTTTTTAATGTGTGAATTGTTGGAAAGATGCTAAACGAAGTTCGAAACCTGAATTTTAGTGACAAAAGATGAGTTTCAGTTGTGGTATAATTTAAGATGGCATATTTGTTTGTGAAATTTATTTGTTCATTCACTTTTGTGTTATCAAGTCCTTCAAGCTGGCAGTTTTATATCATGTTTATAAAAATTGCATTTTCCTTTTTAAATTTAAATTGTATCCAATTTACACTAATTAAGCATGAAAGTCTTGTATGTCATATTTATTTGGATTAGTTTGATAAATTCCATTTTATCAATTTATTATTATTTTTACAATGAATACACTCCATTTTATTTTATGATATTTAGTAGTACTAAATTTTGGTCAATTTCGATTGAAAAAGCTAATGTTTGTTTACATTGTAAGTATATTATTTTTTGATTTATCCAAAATTTTACTGTGCAGTTTTAGTGTTACTGTTTTGTGAGTTGCACATTGTGACAACTGATTTATGATCTGTATTATCGGTTATTGATGTATAAATATTTGGCTGGTCTTTGATGTATTTATACTTATGTTGCATACTATTATTGTAATTGAAAAGTGTATGTGAATCATAAATAAAATTCGGTTAATAATCTCGTCAATAATCATTGATCTTGTATACAAAATCGGCAATTTTTTTCTTCTTCTCTAAACGAAAAACTAAGTTTTGCAAGATATTTTATAAAATACAAGATTAATTCTATAAATATTTGTAGGTTTAAAGAATAAGGCTACCAGCCATTTGTTGTACTTAATATAGAAACGTTACATGTTAGGAGATCACTCTCCATGACTCGTACTGTAGCTTCTGTGTATGAATCATAATATAATTTCTGTACGGAGATCAATGCGTTTTTAGATAATTCCGACCGTTCTATGCATCAATTCAGATATTATTTAATGATTTTTAAAATTTTAATCGAGGACCATTTAAAAAATTTGCACTGTAATTTGTTTACAATATCTAAAGGATCGATTTGATAAAATATATTCAAGATTTTACACAAAATATGGGCATTGCAGTCTTTTTCTACGATGGCGTATTCTTTTTGTTTAAGTTCATCTGTTGTGTTTAAAATTTAATACGCTTGGTTTGAGACAGTAAACTATATGTTGAAAATATGTTCCATCATACAATGAAGCTGAGATGCATTTAAGCGGGTGCGATTTTTTTAAAAATATTTTTATTGGAAAATAAAAGAATATTTGAAAATAATTTAAAGCATCTTAAATTTTTATTAAAGAACTCATGGTGGAGGGGAAATAAACAACGAAGGGAAAAAAATTGTTAAAATCAATTTCTCATATTATCAAAATACTTTTTTGCAACATTTACAGAACTGCTACCTCTTACATATTGTCACTTAAATATATTATCCAAGATAATATTGATTTGCTACCAACTGTGACAGTGAAATCTTAAGATTCTGCATCTTCATTTCTTAAAATATTAAAAGGAGGAATCCACTTTTACAAATTTATTTAAATCATTAAATATAAAATGAGAAAACACAGTTTTATTATTCCAAGTAGAATAGATATAGTAGACAAATATTTATTTATTAAAAATTGTAACTAATATAACTATTTGCAGTGCTGTCAGCTTCGCAGTCTTCATTTTTCAGAGAACTGACAAGTGAATATACATAATAAGACATGGTGAAGCGAAAAATTTCTAATAAGAATTAGTAAATAAAGTATATAAGCAATGATCTAGTAAAATTGTGGGTTTTACATACATGAATTTGATCGTAGTTCAATAAAAAAACAAGTCGGATACAAGTGACTGTATTATTTTAATCAATCACATTTCAAAAATTGTGTTGGTTTTTTTAATCAATTTTAAAAATTACACTTTAACATAAAAAAAAACTCAAGTTATGAGTGCATCAATATTTTCTTCTTCAATTCTGTGGTATTCTAAAAGATGACTTCTTAAAACCATTGTAGAATTAAAAATACTTCGACACAATTTACATTTAGATAAGATTTCATCAGAATTAGACAAGTTATATGAGAAAATATTATAATTTTGATTATTTAAAGGCATGCAATTAAAATTTGTATTATTCATATTGGAAAGGCAGGCAGATCTATTTGGCATCGGGCTAGGTTCAGTGGCATACATATTAAGCATAGGTACAGGTTGAGAATATTGCACATTTGAATGTTGAGGATATAAAAACTGAGATACATAACTATCTTGAAGAAGTTGACATTTATCTTGGCATTTATCTATAGAACTGGGAAGACTACAGTCGTACATTACAGCTTGATTATCTGACATATCAATATGAGTTGGAAGCATTTCGTCAGTAGGATGAGGCTCATTAAATTGCGGATGAGTTTCAATGTTTGTAGCAGGACATGTTAAACTAGTAGAAGGTATTATTTGTGGACAATTATGAATTACAGCATCTTGATTTTCATCAATCTTTTCACATTTTTTATTGATCTCGTAATGATCTTTTAGCTCTTGCTTTTCCATAAAAGTTTTATCACAAGGATCGCATTTTTGAAGTTTTTCATTTAAATGTCTTTTCATATGTTTATGCATATTACACCAAGCGCGAAATGTTTTTTCACAATACTTACACTTGTGCCTTTTAACGCCGAGATGAAAATCAATGTGAACCCGATATCCACTTCTTGATTTAAAAGCCTTTCCACATTTATCACATTTAAATGGTTTGTTTTCACTATGTACAGACATATGGGCTGTCATGGCACGTTTAACGCGAAAATATTTACCACATTTATTGCACTGAAAAGGCATTTCTCCAGTATGTCTTCGACGATGCCCGATTGCAGATGACAAATGTATAAATGCTTTATCACAAAAGTTACATTTGTATGGTTTCTCTCCAGAATGAATTCTGTAGTGAACGAGTAGGGCTGCTTTAAATCGGTAGCTATTTCCACAGTATTCACAGATAAACGGTTTTTCTTTCGTATGATTATAACTATGTCTTTTTAGTTCTGGTTTGGTAACAAATTCTTTGCCACATTTATCACATTTGAAATCCTTTTTCGGATTTCCATGAACTCTTAACATGTGATTTTTTACTGAAGACTTATTACAATATTTTTTGCCACAAATACCGCATTTGTTAGGATTGTCCTCTCTATGAGAGACCTAGAATGAAGAACAGAAAAGTCCATTAAAACAAATATTTAGAATACATAATCAGAATTTTATTCTTATAAAGTTATAGTTTCACATATCATATTACCCATCCCACTTTCTTTAAATTTCTCTCTCCCTCTTTTTTTTTTTTAAGCCGTAGCCCATGTCCAGTCCGACTGCCACAACCTGGGACGCAGCATTTTTTTTAGACTCTTGCTAAATAATAATTATTATTATTGAGGCTGTTTAACAGAAAAAACTTTCACATTAATTTTTAGAAATTATAACAAACTTACGGATATTTCTGAGATTTCAGATCATAAGAGGAATCTTTATACTCGCCTATATATAATAATGCATCTCATTATGTTTGGGAATGTTAAGGATTAATATGCGACAAAGATTTCTTTACGAACTCAAAAATTACTCAACACTATGCAAGATTACAACAGAATAAAAATGCAAAAAAGTTAAATTTATAGTTTGGTTTGCAATATTATTAACGTCCCATTGCAAAGAGACACTAGGTCTATTTCGGGAGAGAGACCTCGTAATTTTGAACCGCGGTCAGACGACTTTCGCCCTCTCTACACTACATCACACTAGCGGATGGACATTTAGCCCTGACGAATTTAACGTGCATAAGACCACCTCAGACAGTTCTTCAGGGGAATCGGGTCTCAAACCTGAAATCCTACGTCTCACGAGCCGAGACCTTATCACCAGGCCACCGCAGAAGTGAAGGAAGATAAACTGAAATTAAAGACTAATGAAAAGGCTATGTCACCGCTAAAGTGTAGAAATCAGTTAATCTGCAGATTAGATTAACAACTAGGATGATTCATTGAAGTGTGAAAAAATGTCATTTCTCAATTTACATAGGTAATCTACGAATTATCTAGATAATCTTCGCATTACCTACTAAACACTCGTTAAAGTGGAAATAAGATCCTTGGTAGAACAGCAGAAACATCTCTGTACTCTTAAATGGAATGGTGTTTTTTTTTTAAATATATCCAAAGAATCAAGTTAATACAATCGAGCAATCCAAAAATTAGTTAAGAGAATAAAATATCAATCAATTTAAAAACTATAATACAAAGAATCAAACGGTTAAACATATTATTACAATTAAGATAATAAATTTGGGAAACATATAAAATTATACTTGCTTATTAGAGCAATCTAAAGATAGGTGACACTTTGAATTGCATAGCAATTTGTTTTTACATCTATTTGTGGAACATTTAGATTTACAATAACTTTTTTAAACCCTGATCAGTACCAAAGGATTGTTTCATTGCCGTTTGATGTAAAGATATTTCTACAGCAGGGGCATCTTAAGTTTAAAATTTTCTTTTTGCAAACATTGAATTAAGATTTCTAATACAATTCCGGGCAGCGGTGGCTTTCCGGTAAGTTCTCGGCTTCGCAAATGGAGGGTTTCAGGCTCGAGATCTGATTTCACTGAAGAATCGTCGTGTAAGGGGATCTGTAAGACGTTAAATCCGTCAGGCGAAACGTCCTCCAACTGGTGTGATGTGGAGAGGTGGGTGGCAACTCAGGTGCCGCCCTTATCATCGGACCGCGGTTCAAAATTACGAGGTACCAAAATAGCACTAGTATTGCTTTAAAACGGTTCGTTAATAGAACTAAACTAAATATAAATAGTACCAAGTTTATAAAACCCGTCTTAACCATATTATCTAGAAGGGAAAACATTTTTTTTTTAATTTAACGATATGAAAGCTTCTAATGTGCACATCCTCTAGTGAAAATGAGGGAAAACTTTTAAATCCTCACTTTAATTAAGTAAATCGGTTCATCTTCAGGTTAGCTAGCTACTCTGCACATTAACGGCCTCCGAGCTTTAACAATAAAAGCTACACTAAATAATCCTTTTAGAATAGAAATTTAATAAAAAGCATATTAAGTAAGCTTTCTTTCTTTAGCATTTTTTTAAACAGTTTTTTGTAAAAGTATCAAAATAAGAACAAATTCCAACGTTGTTGATGGTGTTATGAATATAACAAAATATAAATTGTATTAACATGGCCGTTTGAAAGTTTTTTTAAGATCGATCTCCAACACTAGATGTAAACTTAACCAGACTGATTTGTTCACACATTTTGCTACCTGCATTGTTATGGTAATAACGAACATACATTAGACACCGGCGTTTGAAAATATTTTTAATACTAATTATTATCATAAGTAATCAGCGACCTTACAGACTTAATGCACATAAGTAACTTGACATTGCATATGAACAATTTAATTCATACTTAAATATACTTTCTATCTCTGTTGCAAATGTTTAATCGCAGAGGGGATATTATCAGGTTACTTGACAAGAAACAGAAAATAAAATCAACCTATTTAAGAAATAAAAGTGCGTCATTTATTGTGTATCATAACTGGAAGCAACAAATAATGTGGGATAAATCAGGTTCATATTTGTCTCAAATCCAAAGCATATATTTTCCTAATACAAATTTGTTTTTCTTTCTTTTTTTTCTTCTGCTTTACAAACTTAACAACCTAATCTAAAATATGTAAAATTGGAAAAGGTCTTAAATGCGCAAAAATTTATCGGGTTTAAAACTGCATAGAAAACTTAATACATTATCTTATTTGCAACATGACAGTTACTCAATAATTTTCCAATGCATTTTTTTATTCAAACAATTATTTGAAAGTTTCACTAAACATTGATATTCTTAATTTTAAAAGATTCATTATTGACATGACACATGTCTAAATTGGTCTCAAAAAGTTATACCACCAATGAAATAATTATAAATGTTCAAAAAAGATATTATTATAAATAAATTTAAATATAAAAAAAGTATTAACTATTTTTTTCCATAACTTTTCATATTTATAAAATATAGGTCTTATTTTATTATACTTCAATTTAAATAAATATCAGCCGTCTTTGGTGATCAGTTGTTTGCCTAAATCTGTATATTTAAAATAAATATAAAGAATTAATTCTCAAGCCTCAAACAATGTAATGATTTTGCGAATTTTTATTTCATATTAAAATATATAGGCACAAAGAGGTGATGCCTCCTAATAATAACTTAACCCGATTTCTCAAAGGTATTAATTTTGATTTCTCTACATTTTTATAAAAAGTACTGAAATATAGAAAAAAATTAAATATCTTATTGGAATTCATAAACAAAATAAAAATTGGTGAAAGATTGAAAAGTATATAATATTCAAGGTCATCACCTATCATTGGAAACCGAGAATAACCATATTTTATTCTAAAAATCTATCTAGCAATTATTGTGAATACTTTCTTGATCCCTTTCAAATACTGTATCACACTGCTGTTTGTGCTCCACTTATTACAATCTTCTTTGCAAGAGATATTTCTCTCTTTATGTTCTCCCCATCTTAAACCCAATTCTCCAGTGTTGTCCAAACTCAGGCTCATCACCTATAGCTTTAGTTGTTAATATTGTACTTTTTTTTAACATTATTCAAATTAGAATTTTAAAAAAAATTAAAACACTGATAGCAAGAATTTAGTTTTCTATTTACTTATAAGTGTTTCATCATACATTCATAGAGAAAATATTTATATTTTTAGTCTTAAACATATAAATATTTTCTTTT
>JAPMOQ010057540.1:10036-26521 GCA_026543055.1 Argiope trifasciata | reverse complement strand
GACTCGTCCTTCCCGTAGGGATAAACGTTGGGATTGAGACGCTAGTCAGATAGCAGACAACCGCTTGAACAATTGCTTTCATTTTCAGCGCATGCGCACAAGAGTTAGAGCAGAAATCGGTTGAGTTTCCGAGAGGTGGGGGGGGGCACAGAACTTTCTTCTTTCTAACAGATTAAATTCGGTTGAAATAGTTTGTTTGCTCCCAACGAATCATTTTTGATGGCTTCTTATATGAATTTTTGTAAGTCCTGTTTGAATTTATTAAATCAGCTATAATGAAAAGTTCAAATGGCAATTACAAATTGGCTTATATCTGAAATGAAATAAATTGCTGAAAGCACAAGATCTTTTTGAATCCAAATTTAGCATTTTCTAATTACAGCTGAAGAATCTTTGTTTTATAAGAACTAGTTACGGCTAAACTCAGCTCATAAATGTTTCCCCACGTGACATAACGTCCTCGAATCCTGAAAAAGAAAACCAATTTGCCCTCATCCCTTACTTGAAAATAACTTTCCAATATTCATAAAAATGTTTTCATTTTGAAATAACAGACAAGTTTCACATAACTAGCAAAACAAGATGCAATGAAGTGACTTGCTTAATAAGTGATGTTTTGTAGAATTAATGGCCAGGAGATACCGTGACGTCATGTGCTGGTTACGAGAGCTTGTTGAAAAGCATTGTAATTTGTAACTTCTCAGTTTTTGAAATTATGAATTGATCTTTTTTTTTTTTTTTACTTCCGTGCTTTCGTTAAATCTTAATTCTTCTCCGGTTCATTTGGATTCTTTCATTTCATTTTTTAAGGGGGAGGGGATTTTGTGCGAATAAGGCTGTAAGCTGTGGTGCAAAATGTTTGTATTTTTGGTATTGCTCTGCGACATATGTTGATATATTTTTGTGGTCCCACAAATTTCATTTATTCAGTGTTTATATATTTTATGTAATCGTTTGAAAAAAGAATTCTCCCACAGTGAAATCGGAGCTGCACGGTAAATTTGATTTAATGTATCATTATAGGTTTGGATTATATTAGACAGAAAATATTACATGGAATTAGCTTACTCAGTTGTAAATAAAAAAAATTAATTGAACATATTTCTTATAAATTCATACATAAAAATTAAAAGTCACATTCATTATTTTATTAAATTAACTTGCAATGTAATAATTTCGCTGGCTTCATTTAAATTGAAAGTAATTTTGTTCACCTTTTAATAAAATTTCTTATTATTTTAAATAAAGAAAAAGGCCTTAATCATAATATTTGATTTCCATTTCCCCACCCTTATTGGGATATCATATTATTGAATGACTGTCGTAGATTTAATGGCTGCAATTTGATAATTCCAAAGGAAATAAAGTATTGGATCATCGATGATGTGTATTTAATTTGACTTCCACTCGAGAGCATAAGATATCACATTTGGAAGATAAACTATTGCTTTCTATAAAAGAAATGGTCTAGGCACTAAATGATCTAAAAGACAAATTCGACAATGCCTCAAACATGGCAAACAATACCCTAGACCTTAAAGATAGCAAATGGATGAAAATTATCCTTGATCCCACCAATGAAATTCACCCAAAATTAGCATCATCATGACGTCAGAAATAGATTTAAAAAAAAACCGAGAAAAATAAACAGAAGATTAGATTGTGAGCATAGGGTATTATTTAATTCAACTTATTAAATAATAGTGACATTTTTATATGAAATTTATAATACTGTTTATATGAAAAATTTGGGGCAGAAAAAATTCTGACCTAACAAAATAATACGCTTTAGATTTATCACCCAAGTCAACAAAATTTTCTATTTTTTTGCCGCAGCTGAAATTTTTAATTTATATAACTGAAAATGTGGATGATTTTTGGCTCTATATCGTAAAGTTTATAATCAATTTTTTAAAGTTTATGACTTAAAATGTTTTAAACTTTTAAAATAAATGGTGTAATACTTTCAGAAAAGGAGTTTAGGGAAGAATAGAAGTTGTAATAACGAACCATTAATATATTAAAAAGGGTTCTCAAGGGCTATTAACAATTACTGTAATCGGAAAGAGTAACAATTAATTTCAGTTTGTGAACTTACTATAAAGAGTGCTGCAAACATTTAATACTTTTAAATATCTTCGCCACAAAAAGGAATCGTCTTTGTGCTTTTTGGCATAAACTTTAGTCTTTTTTGTAATAATGAGCAGTCTTTATTGAAAGATATGCACATCTTAGTTTTAAATATGCATTTTAAATGTTTATCTCTGTATTTTTATAATGTGTTCTGTTATAAAATAAAAGGTTTTTTAATTTGCAAAAAAAAAAAAAAGGGGGGGGGATAAATTGCTTTACTGCAAAAGCAAGTCAAATTTTATAAGATTAGTAATAATCTTTGAATTTCTCCAACCTTTCTTAAAATTAATAAATCATGTTAATTGGATTATGTTGACACCTTTATAGAAACACAATATCAATAAAAAAATAATCATGTTCCTATTAAAAATCAAAATTTTTTTTTAAATAAGATTAATATATTATCTTGTGTTTAAAATGTATTGAGAAATTTTATATACGTGTGTTTCTATGTGTGCATGCATATGTAATATTTTAAAATACAATTTAAACTTAATTAATTTCTTAATTCTTGGCTTAATTTAGCCCATATCAACTTGATTTCAAAATGTTCGTTTATTTCCTGATTCAATTCCATCTTTTTTATTTCATTAATGGAACAGCAACTCTGTAAAATTGTTGACATTAACAAGTTTCCACACTTCGAGTGAAAGGATAAAAAATTGGATAGCTATGCGAATTCTTGTTAAAAGATACCTAGATTCCCCTACCTAAGTCAATGCATGTAAAGAAATCTCTATCAAAATCTCACAGTATATAATCACAGGGATAAATATTTCATTAGCTTTTTACACTTTCACTAGTTCCTTCTGCTCTTATATAAATTATGCCTCCAGGGATGGAGTAAAAGTGAAGTTTAAAAATCGCAAATTGATGGAAATAATTTGATTATGAAAACAAGGAAAAAATCTTTACCGGAAAAAGCATTTTTTCATACTTTAATTGTAATATTCTATAATACGAAAATTTTAAAAAATATTAAATTCTAATTTTATTCACAATATTAATTATACCAATTGCTTCTAAAATCATTTTTTTAGGTCATAAGAGGGTTATTAGATTGATAAAGGCAAAAAAATCGTGCTATCATTTCAGCCAAAAAAATTATTTTATCACTTGCCAGTTAACTTTAACAGCCTGTAATACTATATTGGAAACTTCCTCCACTCAACAGTCTGAGCATGATTTTTAATATCATCCTAAATTTCTAATGACGTTCTAATGATTTAATAATAACGGTACATAACACAAAAACTTTCTAAAATTAAACATTCTTGAATAGGTTACATTAGGTTTACAAAATTCATTTAGTAACAAAGAGAGTGTGGAATCTAATTACATAGTTTGTATTTGCCAAATTTTATGAAAAATTTACTTATTCTTTAAATGAGCCCTCAATTTACACAATTTATAGTTTTTTTTCAAGAAATAAATTTTTAAAAATCAGATTTTATAAGAGAGTTTTTATTGAAACTTGATACATAAAAGCACAAATATTTATTTGTTTGAAAAGATACTTAGCAAACATGCTATTATTTACTTACATTAAGCAAAATTGGCATTAAAAAATTTATTCACTGAACAATATAATCTTCAAATAAAAAAATATCAATCATTTATGAGTTTCAAAAATTATCAACTTGAATCCTAAAACATTAGAAGATGCTAAAAAAATCAAAATATTCAAAATACTTATTATATTATTTTCTAAATTAACATAAATTGAGAATATCAGTGTGAAGTAGTGTTTTGTCTATGAAAGTGCAATGAAACAAATACTGATCAGTATTTTTGTGTAATACATCAAGTTATTAATATCTTTATGAAAAAAAAGAAAGAAAAATTATCTTTTGAGTATATTAAAATAGGAATTTAATAAAAATATTAGACATACATTTAAAAAAAATTTCGTTTTTTAAAAATACTTAACATATTGAATTTATTTTATATTACATTAAGAATTAGACAACTATTCTCGAAATTAGAAGCTATAATAAAACCAAAATGCTCAGTTTGAATTTACAAAAACCAGAAGTAACACATTTATAACTAGAACGTAACAATAATAAATAATTTTAAGCTAAATAAATAAAAAATACAATTTCGAATTTTTACTATTATAAATGAATTTGTTTAATTTTTTCATAAAAAAATAGTGTCTCATTCAGTTGATTTTGTTGAAAAATCTAAAACGTATTTTTTAGTAGGGCCAGAACTTTTACAGAATTTTATATAAAGAACCATTATTATTTGATTTTGCGTGAATTTCATAGGCTGGGATCAAGGATCATTTTCATCCATTTGCTATCATTCAGGTCCAGTAAACAATACTCAGGAATTGAAGTACAAGTGAAGGAATGCAGCCCGTTGTGAGTTTTATTCTTTGTTCTGCATTTTTTTTAAAATTAGTTCGTAGTTTTGGTGCAAAGACCTTTAATACAACTGTTCAATATTTTTATGTTTGTGCAAAAAACGTCTGCATTCACTTATCGCTATCAAATATTGAATGAAAATCTGGAGAATTGCGAAAATTCACTGACTATATGATACAAGATGCTTGGCGAAAAACGATGCTGTGAGCAAAATTTGTTTAAAAAATATGGTAGAAACTTTATCAGAAATAAAAGCATCAGAATCAGAAAAAAATAAGCTTCTTCAATTGAAGCCATAGCTTTAATCAAGAAAATGCTCAAAGTGCTATCATTAGCTTGACTGAAATAATTTTTAGGAATTTGTTAATTATCTCCATAATGGATTCATCTGTAGAGGGATAATTTTTTGTTTTGAAAAGAGTAAAAAATTATTGCAGAAGTTCATTGTCAGAAGACAAATCAAATAGCATGGTTCTACTGTATGTTAAACAAGAACAATAAAATAACTTTGACCTATCTAAAGTAATCAAGTAAAAGGGAAAAAAATTATATCAATTTTTATTTTATTTATTATTAGTACCTAAATGTACGCAATGATTTTCCTTAGAAACATTGTGCATTAGTTTTGGATATTAGCTTTTTTTTTACATTTTTATTTATTTATAACTTGTTTCAAGAGAGTTTTAAAAATTGAAAAGAAATTTTTGTACCGACTACAATTAATAAATAATTTTAAATATGCTAGAATATCGTTTTATTTAGTAATAAAAATGATCAAAAGTTTGACATTTATATGTTTTTACACTATAACTCACTTTTATTTTTCTTGCTCAACTCAAATGGTTCTTTGAGACATTTTAAAGGGCAATGTTAGGTATCTAAAAACTTACAAATTTATCGTGATTAGTTAAACAAAGTAATCAAATTTCACTGATTTTTTAAAAGCTATTTGAACGGATTTAAAATTGATTCAAATTTTCTTTTTATCTTACATTTTCTTTAAAGTACTTTTTAGATTACTTTTTCTAAATAAACTAATTTTCTCTTTTTATACCTCTAATTTCATGCCTCTGAAATTTCTAAATGATTAAAAAAAGAGAAAAATAATAATAAAATTTAGCTCAGATTATGTTCTTTTAAGAATGGTGGGGGGAAGGAAAATCGACATTAATTATACACAGAAGAGGTGATGGCAGGAGAAAATGCCCCCCCCCCCCACCTGTTAGCTAAAGAAAGGTTGAGAACTTCGTGGGAAAAAGATTTCGTAAAGATTTGAAAAAGTACAATACTTTGCTGCCCTTCATTTTTATTTAAAAAAAAAAAAAAAAAAAAACCTCAACTTTTATTAAATGAAGTGATTCTTTTTTTATCTTTCGATACGGATGGATACAACAGTGGTCAGGCATTAGAATTTTATATTAAATAAAATCATGTTAAAATTTTAAATTCTTCCTAAATTTCGAATTGAAATAAACGCTGTCAGCTAGCTTTCTACAACCCGAACAGCATATTCTATAATCTAATATATTTTTGATAAAGAAATATTAACTCCAAATAACAAACAAAATGGAATTAAATTTTAGAGGGAGGGGGAGAATATGCATTTTGAATAGTATTAAATTTATACTTCTGATATGGAAAAAAAGTGTTATAAAAAGTAAAAGTGAAATTTGTAACATAAAAATAGATACTGAAAGGCATCAAAGTATCAAAATGTTTATTTATTTATTCATTTTTTGCTTTTTATTGGGTTTTAGTTTAGTTATATTAACGTCCGGTTTTGAAGCAACACTAGAGCTATTTTGTGACGGACCTCATAATTCTGAACCGTGGACAGATGACGAGGACGACACCTAAACCTGGCACTTCCCTCTCCAGACCTCCACAACACACCAGCGGGAGGAGCTTTCAATCAGGAAAAAGTGTCTGTAATTCATTGATAATATACTTTTTGATAAATAAGCGAGACAGTTGGTTCATACTATTACGAAAATAGTTCTTGCTTACTTCAGAACAGAAAAAATAGTCTCTCTCAACTTGCAACACAGATTCGGAATGACTTTCTGTTAGATTTCAATTTGGAGAAAGCTAAACGAAAAACAATGAAAGAGTCTTTATTTGGATATTTAATAATCATTTACTTAATTTAGAATCTTTCCAATAATTTAGAAAAAATGTTGTAGTATTTATCTCATTAATTTAAGTGATCTGACATTATTGAAAATGGAAGTACTCGCCTTGAGTGACAATGTCATTTTTGAGGGGGGGAAATAATATCTCTTCATTAATAGCAACTTTTATTCAAGCAGAGAAGAAAAATCGCATTATAGACATCAGAATTCGTTGATGGGTGTAAATGATAACTACTCAAAATCAATACTTTTCATCGAATAAACAAAAGGCGGATATTCTGTTTATGCCTTTAGCTTAATAGATATTAACCGTCTTCTGCTGCCAGGAGTTAATTCTTCAATTAAAAGCAATAATTTAGCCATTTGAATTATCTTTTAACAACTATATTTTACCAAGATAAATGAAATAATATTTTAATAATCGAATCCTTGCACAATTAACATATGTTGTATTGGCTTATTAGGTATGCACGCAAAAAGGCATACTTATTTGGCGTAATCATTTGGAGAATAAAGCAATAATTAGACTTAATCTGTCTAGATATTAATTGATAATCATCGCTAATTTATCTAGAGAGCGTGAGTCTCCTGTGAAATGGAATTTCAATAAACCTAACAGGTGGTTGAGATTGGATGCAGTGGCGGATTTTGACAACTTGAGATCACAGGCGCTAAATTATTCTGCAGCCCCTTCCAGGCAAATTTAACTTAATCTTTAGACTTATTTTAGTTATGTTATATGTAATTAATAAAGTTGCTACCATTTTTCTTTCTTTATTTGTGTGTGTGTGTGTGGTATAAAGTGAGAATGTGACAAGGATTTATTTCCGTTTTTGCATATTTACATTACATTAGGATGAATATAACAGTATCTAAAAATTCAAATTTTGAAATTGAAAATATATTTATGACAATTACATCAGTTTAGTTTTTATTTGTTTTTTTAATGAATTTATTCAAATAAAAAATGGTTTGAGTTTCTAAATCTCCAATTATAAAGTGTTTTATTATAAATCGAGAACTGTTGAGGGAAAGTATTTCTATTTACATTCCAATCAAACTGGCATAAACAGCATTTCCTACGTTTTTTGTCCCATGAACTTAATGGCATTTTTCATTCAACAGCATATCTGTATCTTAATATTTTTTTAATGAAAATGTGTATAAAAATAATTAAATTCGTATTATTAATATCTTACTTTAATTAATACTTAAGTTTAAATTTTATTCTAAAGATTATTATCAAAAGTAATAATTGAAAATTATTTAATAGACTAGATTAATATTTAAAAATTGTCGACAAAATTATTGTGCATTTTTCATTAAAAGAAATTTGAATAGATCCCAATAACAAATATTTCATAAGCAACAAAATAGTAAAAAGATACCAAAACATTTTAACACCATTTCAAAACTGCTTAACTTTATGACTGGATATTTTTGAAATTAAAAATAAAATGTGAATTATTATAAAACAAATATTTTATATCTATTTCTTTTCTTATTATACTATGCACAATCTCATGTTATAACTTAGCTCAGTTTGTGTTATACTTATTCTTTTAAACTATTTTGGAAATCAAATTTTTTCACTCATCATATTCATTGGAACATGATAGCCAGAAAGTTCAGGTATTTTAGAATTATCGACAGAATATAACAGTTTTTCAGGAGCTTTAGATTAGTGAAACTACTTGCATTTCTAACCTTTAAGTATTCGTAGATTTTCAACCCAGCCATTGCATTCGAGAAAGTTGATTGTATCATATTGCCACTAATCAGTTTACAAGAATTCTTTGCAGGCATTATTTTTTATCCACTTATTTCGAGAAATTCTGACTTGTAGAATTTAACATGTGCCGTTTCATTACCAGATTCAGATTCGATATTCTATGAATAATGCTCTCTAAATTTTTGAGCAACTTTTTGAAATCGATGTTCGTTCTTTTTAGAAAATTAATTAACCATCCAAATGTTGAATAAAGCTTATTATATGCTTCAAAACGCCACGAAAGTTTTGCGAGTAGCATATCTGCTAGTTTTATTATGACATTTATTGTAACTCTATTAAATTTGTGTGGTAAATTTTTAATTATTAATAAAAACCAAAGAAAGAGTCTACTTAGTATTATTCATGTATGTGTGTGTATATGTTCTGTCACCTAAGTAATTCATCTTGAGATTTTGTCAGATTTAATTTCAAATGCTTTGATTTCCACTCAAAAACGTTTCTTGACTAGATGTGGTAAATGCTCAAAAATATTTACAGATAATGCCACTAATTTTGTGGGATTTAACTCTCAACTGAAAGAATTTTATAAAGGAGTTAATTTCCTTGATAAAATTTTAGCCTCATATTTTACTTTTGACAGAATGAATTGTAATTTTATCTCTCCCAAGTCCCCTCACTTTGCTGGATTGTGGTAGATGGGGGGTAAAGTATGTAAAGCATCCTTTAAAATGAATGATAAGAGACTCATGCTTCGTATATGACGAGCTTAAAACAACAATAAAAATACAAAGTGAAGGGATCTTTTTGAACTCTCTACCAATATATAAATGAAATAAATAAATTTAATCTATAAAAAGTGGTAGAATATCTAAATAAAAAAGTTGTGTGAATTTTACGGCGTCATATATAAAAATGACGCTGCAATGGAGAGATTTTCTTCAAATGCAGTAAAATAAAATAACTTTGATTAACAATCCATGATGCAGTGATTAAAAATTGAAATGTGTAATTTATGAGATTTCGTTCCTTCACATTAGAAGTAGGAGGCTCTCATATAATAACAATTTAAATTTTGTAATTATTAATGCTTGATAAGTCGATAAAAAAACGCTGCGATTACATAATTCGAAATAAAACCATTTCCCCCCCATTACTTAATTTAGACGAAAACAAATACTTCTCAATTTTTATATGATAATTATAAAAAAATGAATTTGATCACCTTTATTTTTTGTCAATTCTTATAATAAAAAAAGCAGAAAGTTGCAGTGATTTTTGTTGTTGTTGTTTCTGTTTATTCACTAAATAAGATTGAAATTACAGTGCCCAAGTATACAAAATTCGATTTAAACTGGAATAAAAATTAAAAAATTATTCTTGGCAAATAAATACATCATTTTTATTTTTCTTAATTTAAATTTTTAAAATGGAACTTAGTCAATTAAAACTTTTGGAAACAGAAAATAAAGATGTTCATTCCTTATACATAGAGAATTTTTAAAAACTGGTAAACAAGAATTAAAAAAAAATTTAAGCATTATCATAAAGATCCATGAAAGGAACAATATATTAATTACTAGCCGCCTTTGGCGACCAGCTGGTTCGCGATGAGTAATGCATTCTAAAATTTTCAATTAAATCACATATTTATTAGCCTTGAAGTAATTCCGGGCATTGATGGGCCTGAAATTAATATTTTCTTCAAGATGATAGACGGAAAGTTCTAAAAGAATACTTTTTCCTAATAATATTCTTTAATTTTATAAATCAGTCAGTTTTAATTATCGGTTATGCTTCCAAAATATTAAAAAAAAAAAAATTTCGATGATGTTGCCAAAATATTAAATATGTTTTTTTAAAGAAAGCGAAAAAGGGGAAAAAATGAATGAATTAATGATAGAGATATTGCAAACGATTATAGAAATATGCCATTAAGTCGGGATTCCAATGCATATCCTGTCTAAATTCAATCAGGTTTATCGTAAATGAAGAAGATTTATTGAATTAATTGTTTGGATATTGCAAACGATCATAGTATCCTTTGCTTTGTATTTATTTTTTTAGAAAACATCACATTTTATATTTCTTTTTTTTAATCCAGTGACGTGCTAGAAGTTGCATTTCTTTAGATTTATTTTGCGATGATAGTTTTTTTTATTCGAACTTCCGGCATTCTTTTATTTTATCCAGTCACGTGCTAAAAAAACATGGTTAAAATATTTCTTTAAAAATTCGTTAAAAATAGAGGCTTGAGTTATACATTAAAACACTGATACCATTAGAAAGCTAATTCTTTAATCTTTAAATTCGTATAAAAATAATGTTTGTGCAATAATATTTTCGGAAGTTATAGCGGAAAAACGTGGAAATTTCGCTTAAATTTTAATTAATTCAAATTCTAATTTAAAATTCGAAAAAAGGGCTCCGAGGTGCACATTCTCGACTTCCAAGGTATACATATACCAAATTTAGTTGTTGTAAGTCCAATGGTATGTATGGCCTGTAGATCGCCAACACACACACACACACACATTGAGCTTTATTATAAGTATAGATTACTTTTCAATGTGATCAGTCTGCTTTCAACAATTTTAGAAAACAATGCGTTTTTTAAAAACGCAATTACAAAGAAATTATTTTATAACTCTGAAGGAATCATTTTAAGGATATTGTCAAAATATTTTTCATCTAATTTAACTTATGAATGAGTGCTTAACATTAAGCCATTAAGTATATAAATAATTGGTGCAAATTAATTTCCTTATTTTAGCGTTCATTAAATTGAAAGAGTATGGATTTCCTTGGACCTCTATTACATTTACCTGCAAATGATAACAGCCGGTGAAGAGCAAAAATTAATTAAATTCTTCAATAGCCAATCTGCCCTACAATCTAACTTAATAGCATCTGAGTGGGAAGAAAAAAAAAAAAAAAAACAGCAAAAAACATTACACTATTTAAAAATAGCAGGATTCAAGTTAAATAAAAATCATCTGATCTGGAAATAAATATTTAATTAATTATGATATTATAACGGTAGTTAGAGCTCGTGTTCATATGAATTAGATCTTAAAATAAAATAAATGTAATATATGTGAAATGAAATAAACGTTTATACTGCTTAAATAGGACAAATAACAAAAATAAATCACAGTACTCAGACTTTCCTTAAAACTATCTATACAAAATTAAAGCAAAAGCACAAGCATCCTTCTCCCTCCATTACATAAGCTCATCTGCTCATATAATATAACAAAAAAAAACCCCTCTTAACAGCTGCAGCGAATCTCGCCAATGGTGGCCAAACATCACAATATGATCCCTTAAAAAGAGGGAACTCCAAATTGACTTTCGGAATTTTATAATTTTTGTGTGTATTTTTAAAACTATTTAGGATATGAGCATAATTTCTGGTATTCCAGCCTTTTAGCATGTCAGCTTCGCTCCCATGATGCATTGATATATGTACCAAAAAATCCGAGGGAGGGGTCTGCCTTTCACCCAAGTAGTGACTCCTAGTGGCAAGAAAGTCCCCCCTCCCCTCCTCAAAAATGAGGTTTTAGAAGAACAGAATTAATACCAATAAAACAATAGCAATAAATTCACAAAAATAATCCAGTTTTTATTTCAAAATTCCTATCTAAGCAAGGCCACTGCAAAATTGAATCAAATCACTATAAGACCATTATCACTCTGTGCAACCAAGAAATGTCATTGAAGGCCCTATCACACGGTGAAATTTCGCCAGCACTTTTCTATTTCTACCCTCAAAAACCGGTCAAGTAAAGGCCTTATCACACTGCAAAATACCGTCAGACTTTCCGTGAGCAAGCTGCCTTTTCTACCCTCAAGAACTGGTCAAGCAAGTTTTTGATGATCGACAACTTTTTCGAACATGTCCGAAATCACTGTCGAAATTTTGGATTCTGACGAAATTCAACCAATCCTATGGAACTTCAATAGTGACGTAGTGCGCCAAGAACGCCGCGATATACGCCAACTTCTTTGTAAACAGTAAATAGCAAATTCCATCCTTATCAATGTTTTTTTTATCAAATTCCTCCGTCTTTGGAGTAAAAAGTAGTTTGATTATTTCTGCCACTTTTTACCTCGATTTCAATTAATCAACATCGTGTTTTTAGTACTCTTAAAATTTAAAAATGGCAAAAAGATGTGTTTGGTCAGCTGAGAAAGAGTCGGTTCTCATTGATCTTGTTCATGAGAAGCCTGCTCTATGGGATCCATATTAAATGAAAAAAACTTTTAAAAGGACTTTTCACGATTTAATACGAATCGAGATGATTCGAAGATGGCCCGAGGATGAGGACCTCTTAACAGCAGGTAGGCGAAATATTCTGTTTCTGGGTATGATGTGATCAAAAAATGTTTTTTATGTGAATTCATTTTATGATATGTAGAAAGACGGCATTTAATAAATTTTTTAAAATCTTTTTAAATTATGTACAAAAAATTCTTGATAAATTTTTTTGTTTGTATATATAAAACATATTATAAATATTAATATCTTTTGCTGAATTATTTTATCTTCCATTTCTTTTAATCCCAGATGAAATAAGAAACACATAAAGAAGTTCATTAATTGTTTTAAATGTTGGGATGCAATTTATTAACTATATTGAGTCATGTATAGGGTATATAATTGTGTTATTCATTAAATTAGACAAGATGGTTAATGTGGCGAGTTAGCTCTTAACTTATGACTTTCTTTTTCATTATTAATTTCCATTTGTGATTGTTTTTCACTTACTTAATTGTGTATTAACATGCAGTATTATTTTCTTACCAGTACAGCCAATATATTCATGAAACTAAAATCAAAATTTTTAACAATTTATTCTATAATCATTTACAAATCAAATTATACAAAATTAAATTTTGTATTGCGTTTTTTGTTTTTTGTTTTTGTTTTTGTATTACTGATATTTTCTACGTTAAGTGACGTTATTATAATGAATACACTCACATATTTATATAATGAAGTATATGTATTTAATACTAAATTCTTTTTTGTTCCAGAAATACTTCGTAAGAAATTCTGCTAGATATTGCATCAAAATGGGTGCATTAACAAAGACTCCTGTTCCTGCGAGACACCATCGAAGCTGGCTCGTCCGAATCCAATTTGAATGAGTCCTTCACAAATGAAATTGGATGTTTTGAACTAATGGTATATTTTACAAAAATGTTTTTAATTCTTGTATCATGCTTTTATTTAGCTGGTTATAACTTATATGTTATTAGTTATGTTTATATTAGTTTTATTAGCTATGAATAACATGTATATTTAGTTATAATTAGGCTTAATCATTTACTTTACATTTTTAAAACTGAATGATAAAAAAGCTGGTCAAGAGGTGAGTTGAAATAAAATGTATAACTAAATAACACCTAATGTAATTGAATTTTATTAAATACATCATTGGTGCTTATATCATTAATTCACCATATACCATTCATTCAATCATTATTTGAGAAGGGTCTCTTGAAGGAGCTGTGTAGTACTTTTATTCTTAGTATGGGCATTTTTATGCCTATTTAAATGTATTCTTTGATTAATACTTCAATGCATAGTGAAAATATTATTCTTTATAGATTTCTGTGAAAGAGGAAAACTTCCAGATTGATAAAAGCTTCTGGCCGGAGGATGTGGAATGCATTCCAGAGGCTCCCTTAAGCACACAACTGAAAAGGTCTGCAACACCAGGAACTTCTAATCAAGGTCCTCCTCCCAAAAGACACCGCCAGACTAATGTGGGGGAAGAGGTATTGAAAATGGTGTCGGTGGAATTGAAAAAAAAAAGTGAAGCTTCAGAATCTGTTACCATTATTGTGGGGCAACTTGTTGTCTGCACTTTAAAAAAACTGGCACCATTGTATGGGGAACAGTTCATACGAAGAATATTCGAACATGTTATGGAATTTGGAGAACTCCAACCTGATATTTATTCAAAAATAAAAAAATCATTGCTGTGAATTGTTTTCTTTTTGTGAATTTATTTGATCATATCGAATCTTTGGATAATTGTAATTTCTTAAATAGTTCATTAAAAGCTTCTATATTATTTTAAAATTTACTTAATGTTAATAAGGATTAATTCTGTTTTCTAACCTTAAACTGATGATCATATAGTATAAAAAAATTAAATCACCTTTCATATGATTAGCAATACAATTTAGGCTTCTTTTTCAATATTTTTTCTTTTAAAATTAACAAATAACTAGTTAATGTGGGATTATGCATCCTTAATAGATATATATTTTATTTTACACTTTTCTAAATAATAAACACTTTTAAGGCACTTAAAAATGATGTTCAAATTTAAGCACTTTGCATGATGCTATGCACCCGGTTAAGCTTAAATAAGGAAACACACACGAAATTCTTTCAATATGCTTTTGTTTTAAATTTAATGTCAATAAGATAGTATTTTATAAATTCAATTAATTAATCCTAACACAAATACAATAAATGTTTTTGCTTGTTAAAGATTAACAACAAAAATATTTAACATAGCAAAAGAAAAGTAATGGAATTTTTAATAACCATTACAACCAGTTGAATAGGACAATAAATGGCACTATTAGGAATGAAAAAGACATTCAAAGGAAACTCATTTTTAAATTTGATAAATGTACAACTTGTCTCATTTTACAATCCATTTTATATTCATTATATTAAAAACTCTATAAAGATTAAATTTGAAGCAGAACTTACAATTAATTCAATAGATTTTTAGCTGAAAATAAATGTCAATAGAAGTAGGAATTTCTAAATGCAATGGAATTTCATTACACGAACTTAATAATTTAGCTGCAAGTTCCAAAAGAGCATTCTTCAAATTTTCACAGTAATTGAATTTTACTTTTTATATAAAACTTTAGTTAGTGTTTTCAATGTAATGATTGTTTTTAAATCAGTTTAATACTGTTTTATTTTTTTCCATACCATTTAGACAAATGGCTATGGCAGTGTTTTTTGAAAAATTACTTGTTTTCTTGTATATATTATTTAAATGTTGAATTTTACGAATATATTTTCTTTTAAATAATTATTACTCTGAAATAAGTCAACAATTTAAAGCTTAATAATAAAATTATTATACTTTTCTTATGTAATTATTATTAATATTGTGACTGAAGTTTTTTTAATTTGTATATATAGAATAAATTATAACTATTTCAAATTATATAAAAGAGATATATAAATTGTATGGACTTTTAAAATGGTATCTATCAATTATTTCATTTTAACTTGTAGAAATCATTAAAAAACAAGGAAGCAAAATCACATCTTTATAATTATTATTTACATATTACAAAAAAAATATAGATAAAATACATGTAAATAATTCGAAAAAATATGATCGAATGGATGTTTCAATGCAATCACCTATTAAAAATAACTCAAAAATTATTTATTATTCTAGACATTTGGAAATAATGTAAACATAGCATAATAATGGCAAAGTAAATGAGAAATCAATTTTATTCAACAGAAATATATGCTAAAGAGTTTTTAATCTATACTTATAATAAAGCTCAATGTGTGTGTGTTGGCGCTCTACAGTCAGACCGTGTTTCATTGATATCCATTTTGCACGGAACATCCACGAGTTATGAAATGAAAAACTGCTAACATTCACTTAATGGAAGCAATGAATAGAGAGCGATAAATACGCCAACTTGTTCACCTGCTTTTCTAGGTTTACCAGACAGCAAATGCTCAAGCAACGTCACTTTCGTCAGAGAAAGTGACGATGTATTTGACCGTGTGATAAGGCCTAGTTTCATAATCGACAACTTTTTTGAACCAACTCGAAAAGGTTGTCGGAAATATTCGCAAACGAAATTCAACCAATCATGTGGAACTTTGTAGTGACGTCACTTTCCTCGTCGTTTGCTGACGGTAAGTGCCGAAGATATTTTACCGTGTGATAAGGTCTTAAGATCATCAACTCTAATTCAAAAAATACCACTGGTGTCGGAGGGACAGTATTATTCTCTTCGTGTCTTTACGATTTTTATATGAAGTTATAACAAATGAGCTACCTTCCCCCGCCCCTCCTTTGCGCTCTCACCCAGAGCGCAGCCAGGG
>JAPMOQ010057538.1:648-22731 GCA_026543055.1 Argiope trifasciata | reverse complement strand
GTGAACTGATGCTAAATGGCGATTAACAAAAAATATCAATTCCAGCTAACAAATTATTTTGTTAATCCAAGTGATTTAGGTGTCTTGATTTGTGCGAAACGCCTTAACTGTAACTGAATTGTTGATGTTTTGTTTCGTTCTTTTTTCTTTCAAACATTCCTCATTACATTAAAACTTTCATTATTTACTTTTAAAATAATGAATATACATTTATCTGGCAAATCCTTATTCTTGGCATTATAAGCAAATCCTTCTTCAAGCATTCAAGGCAATTTCCCAATGATGATAGCGCCATCTTGTGGTGTGAAGTATAAAAGTCCAGATTTGGCTGAGAGTTGAATAATAATGCTCCAAAATATTCCAGTGTATGATATTATTATAGATACTCTAAATGTTTGCATTTATAATATTGATACATTTAACTGTTTCAAACAAGCTAGTTTGTGTTGAAGTGGTCAGTTTAAAAATATTTAATTACATCAATAATATTTAATTACAAGTAAAATTACATCATTTCTTGACATTCTTCTATACAATAAGCGCTTGTTGCCAGGCAGGATCAATAGCAACAACAACAAAAAAAAAACTGTATATATATCATACGTACTTAAAATGCTTATATGACATCAGAACGAATTTGTACTCCATTATTCTAGTTTGAAATAATTCATTATGCAACCACTATATCAATAAGACTGGAAAAAGCGTGTTTATATGATCGTATAAAAACATTTTTTTAAAAATAATTCAGTCAATGAAAGTATTATTGGCATTCAAAATAAAAAATCGATTGAAATTGCTCATTCATTATTTTAATTGTAAAAAACGAATACTTTAATGTGATAAATAAAGTTTTTAAAAAAGAATTGTTGGATCTTTATAACTCCCAGCACAAGATGGCGCTATCTTGACTGGGAATTTGCCAAACCGTGTTGTTTATCAAATAATTGATTCATAATTTGTGAAAAAATTGGAAATCGAAAAAAAAAAAACTTTCTTACTGGAATTTATTCAAAAATTTAATTATACGTAATTAAATTCATATTGATAATTTATTACATACCATTTTCACTGATGCTATTAATGAAATTATCTGCAACAAGCAATGGTTAAATTCGGTTTTACCGGCGACGAAAAAGCGAGAAGAAAAAATTTCATCAAATTATAGAAACAACTCAGTGCATTATTATCTTTTTCTGGAAACTTTTACATGCACGAATCACATGCTATATAATTTGATGCCTGAAATCTCCAAACCGGTAAAATTTTTCTTTGTCGCTTTTCGGTCGTCATTATGACCTGCAAGTATTAAAGTGTATCAACTGTACTCAAGTATGGACACTATTTATCATTTGAAAATTAGAACACTGCTTTTTCACCAATTCATAATTTTCTTTTATGTTTCATGTATGATAATTAAATTGTATAAATAAATATATTATCGCAGTAAATAATTTTTCTATATTTAAACCATTATGTTTTCAGAAATTTAAACAGGATTTTTTTTCTGTGAATTTTTATTCTGTACGACATAACTATTTTAAAAAATTTCTTTCATTAAGTAACTGAAAATCAAACTACTAACGAGATGTGCATTAACTAATGTGCTTATCAAGAAAAAAATATTTGCATTTGTTTTACATTTTTTTTTTTTTTTTTTTTGCTTTTAAAAATGCAAAATAGTTTAAAATGTAGTAAGTCTATACTTTTGGAAAACTTATTATATATATATATGTATATATATATATATCTTGTTCAAATTTTCAACCATTAATAAAATAATTTTATTCATCCACTAAAGTTAAAATATATAATTTTTAAACTTGTAGTGGGTGACATTTGATGTTAATGCTTTTTTTCAAATATTAATTAATTACTTAAAATTTCCCAATAATTTCTATTTGGTCTCCGAATCTGTCGTTGAATGGTTGCCAAGTTTGTCGCCAAACTCTGAGATTGATGATACGACAACCGATTATAAATAATATAAGAAAATAAGTAGGAATTGAATTAACTTTTTAATATATTAATTGTTTGACGAACTGTAATAAAGTTTAGAATATAGTGAGCTTAACTTAATGATTATGTTGAATAACAATAATTATATTGGAATTATCCGGTTTCATTGATGTTCCATCTCTTATAACTTTTATTTATCTATTTACTTCATTTATCATTTCTAATTATTTTGTAGACTGATTGTACTTTGGGTATAAGATATATGCATGTCATCAATGCACCAGCACTTCTGTATCTTCTGTATCAAAATATGCTAGTTTCATTTCCTACAGAAGATTATCGACATGTGAGTATTTTGCTTATTCAGAAACTAATTTTACTTTTGATTAAAACATTAATTGGTAATACATTCATAATAAAATTTGAACTTAACTAAAATTTGAAGTAGATGAAATAACTTTTTTACAACTTTTTTTATGCAATATATTGAATGAAGTGTATTTTTGTACATCGATTGAAGTGTACATCGATTGAAGTGTACATCGATCTCATACATTATTTCAATAACTTTTTTTGTTTTTGCTTACTAATCGTCCTCTGTCTATTATGCGATAAAGATAGATTTTAAAACATTTTTTTTAAATTTCTTTTCAGGTAACGTTTTATTTACCTGACTCGGACTTAGAAGAGCTGCACAATCAAGTCTCTCTAGATTATTTGCCAGAAGAATATGGAGGGAAATTGCCACCCTCTAGCTACGTGGACCTCAATTCGATGGTGAATGAGAAAGAGAACTACTTCCGGGAACAGTTGCAATATGGAGAATTGAATGTCGAACTAGAGTTGGACTGACTGTCTCCCTGTTACGTAGGAAAACTCTAGATTTTTACAAGGATGCTTCTTCATGCTTTTACATGAACTGGTCATCACATTCAAAGTAATTTTAGACATTACAATGCAGTGTTTCCAACGTTTTTACACTTTAAGGCAGTAAATTGAAGTCTGTTTTTGTAAACGTGGCATTCTGCGATTCAAATTTGATGTTTCTTCATTTTTTTATATTCTTTCTTTCTTAAAAGGCGAATAAAACTTGTATGCCTGGTTTCAATGTCGCCATAAACCAATGTGCACACTCCATGATGTATATCAAGATCAGAAAAATTTATAAAATACTAGACCTCAATATTATAGCCTGAGCTTTAACCAATGCGCACACCACATGATGTCTCCTATCCCATTAACTTTTGAATGTTGGTGCGCAGCTTTGTGAAGCTCATTCTTTCGATATGTTGGCATGTTATTAAAAAGTTATAAAACTTTTTAATAACATGCCAACAAAATGCTGGTGGTGTTTAATTTTAATAAAATTTCTGATGCTTAACTTGATTTCGATATGTTGCGAAATATGCATTTTGATATAAAATAATGTACTGTAAGGTTAAAGTAACTTTAATTATCTCTCATTTGTGTTAGGACCGCTGAATCGGAATGCTCTTCATATTTGGAGCTATTAGCATTTATTTTGTCTCACATTTTTCATCTTGCACGATTCGGGTTGGAGCTCAAACCAAAAGGCTTCGAAGATTAAATTGGAACAGTGACATTTCGTAAAATTCTTTTCTAATAAATAGTTTATAAATTAAGAGAAGAAACTGAGATTATCAAAAAAAAAAATTTCAGCCATATCTTACTTATTCTTTTAATTTTATAATGAAATCGACGGGGAACTTAAATGATTTTTTTTCAATGAACCTAGTCTGATTCTAAGGACGCACTTATATAAGCTATTGATAAAATATTCAATAACGTTGCAGGTGCAATCGAAAACACAAATTTCCTTATTGATGCTGCTACAGGAAATTGAGATGACATTATTAAATCATGAAAAAGTAAGAGAAATTAACTTGATATGAATTTACATAAATTCTTTTTAGATATCACTTTCATTCCGAAAAGTGTATTGCAACGAAACAATACGAAGATACAATTATAAAGGAATTTCATTCTTAAGAAACAAACGTAAATATTTACAAATCTTCAACGACAATAATTCCCTGTTGAAATATAAGAGAATATCTAAAATAAAGTATATAAATCATGCCCTGTAATTTATTTAGTTTGATTTGTATTACAAACATACTCAATATTAACATATTGATTTTGTAGCGATTTTGAAACTATTTTGCATCTCTCAATTGTCATCCATTATTATATGTGCTCTGCTTCTAGTGTTTTTTTTTCCTTTATAATATATTACATTGCATGATTTTTTTTGCCTTTATATTTTGCCTTTGGTGCCTTAATATTATACAAGCCGAATTTGGTGACCAGCCAGTTCGCCAATATTAATACTCTTTAACCCTTTATTTACTGAATTATGTCGCCATCAATTTTTCAACTTCATTTTTGCACCAATCGTTTAGTTTCCTCGCAAAATGATCCCAGGGAACCCAAGAAAAAAAATATAATTTACAGAAATATCTTAATTAGTTTAATTATTAATTAAATATTTTTAATTCCTGCTTTTAGCTTGTATTAACTTCATGTTATTCGGGTTACATTCCCCGTGTTCTTTAGAATACCATCGGCAAAAATAGTGTTATAGTAAAGATATAAGCTAGATTTAAATGGTACTTTTAAGTACCATCAGTAAATAAAGGGTTAAAATGGCCAGTTAAATATTTTTTGTAACGTCGTTGTCAATTAAATACTTTATGTAACGTTATTTTGAATTAAATACTTTATGTCATTTGTCATTGTCAATTAATTTCTTTATGTAACTTGTCTTTTAATAGCTTCTTCATCAAAATATTTTTAAGGCACAAATTTTGATAGTCAGATAATTCATTCATGCATATATAAAGACCTTAAGCCCTTAATGCACTATATGTCTCTCTATCTGTCAGCTGCAGATGATTTTCTTTTGTTTAATGTCAGTATTGAAAATGGAGTTCATCAGCATTTAAGACTTGTATTGCAGAATTTTCATAATTTATATAATATCTCAAGAATTATTCTACAAAAATTTCTCGGTTTCCCATCTTTTATTGAATAGCGATATTTAGATAATGAGACAGTTTTAAAGTCATAATTCAGTCAGTTTTAAAAACTGACTTAATTGATTGAAGCTTATATCTTTTTATTATAATATTCGTGCTTGAGTAATATGATATACAGAGCGGAGGACCTAAATAAAAGTTAAACTAAAACTTGCTGTAATATTTTCAAGAGTTATTGCAGAGAAATTCCAAATGTTAACGTAAATTTAATAAATTAAAATTTCAAAAAAATTCCGTCTGCGTATACCTTTCCATCCTCCAAAGTAAATATGTACATACCAACTGCTGTATCTCTAGATCATATGGTCTGGTGTGTAGAGCACTAACACGCACGCATTCATTCATATATACAAGCCCATATTCAATTAATTATCAGCTTTGGAGTAATTCCAGGCATTGATTAGACTGAAATTGATGTATTTTTTTTAAGGTGGTGGACGAAAATATCTAAAAGAAACTTTTTAATAATTTCATTCCTTTTTTTATAACTCAATCAATTTTAATGATAGATTTAGAAGACTGACTGATGTAACAACTTTTTCTTAAAATATTAATTACTTAAATATGACTCACAGAGCAAACTATGAAAATATCTAAAAGTTATTCATCAATGCATTTTTTGACTCATGTTACATCCAATATAATAATTATTATTATTGTAATTATTTAGACCAAGTTAATAGTACTAAACAATATGTTTGTATGCCAATTACTAATGATTTATAAATTAGTTATTTGGCCCGAATCAGAATGCGTATCCTGTATAAATTCAAACATGTTCACCGTAAACAAAGAACTGATTTACTGAATTAATTATATAGATATTGTAAACGATCATAGAAATCTTTCCATTGTATTTTTTAATAGAAAGCAGAAAATTTAATATTTATTTAATTTCATTCAATCACGTGTTGAAAGTTAAATTTTTTTCGATTTAATTTGCAGTTATGATTAATTTATTTTTTAATTAGAATTTCTATCAATATGATGGCAACAGTTTAATAAAAGATATTTTTTCTCTTTGTTCCTCTATCGTTTTTTTGTTTGTTGTAAAATTTTATTGTTTTGTCCGAAATATATTGTTCAAAAATATGGTTATAAATTTCTTTAAAAATTCATTAAAAATATAAACTTAAATTATACGTTAAAATACTGGTTCTATTATAAAGCTAATTTTTTTGTCTTTAACTTGATGTAAAAATCATGTTTGTGCAATAATATTTTCGGAATCTATAGCAGAAAAATGCTAAAATTTTACTTAATTTTTAATTAATTTAATTAAAAATTCGAAAAAAGAGCTCCGAGGTGCACATTTTCGACTTCCAAGCTATACATGTACCAAATTTGGTAGCTCTAAGTGGAACGGTATGACCTGTAAAGCGACAACACATACACTCACACATTGATCTTTATTAGAAGTATAGATGAACAGTTTATTTTGAAAATGGCGCAAGTCAATTTTTTGCTATTGCGAGATATTTAAAGGTTTTCTTTTCAATAAATTTAAAAATATTGGTTAGTATTAATAGATATATTTTTTGTATTTTGTGGTACCAGATAATGTAAGCTTTTAATCCAATGGTGTTTACAGTGCTGACTTAAGAAATAAGAGTTTTTAATGGACTTGCCTCATTTTCAAAATTAAGGAATTATTGCAAACGTACGTTTAATTGGGAAATATTTCAGTTGTATCAGCTTTTTTAATAGTAAAACCAAAATACTATTCAAATTTTTATTACTATTTAATCATTTCATAAAAATGGAAACAAAATCAAGAATATTCTAGTCTATACTTATAATAAAGCTCAATGTGTGTGTGTGTGCGTGTGTGTGTTTGTGTGTGTTGGCGCTCTACAAGCCAGACCGTTGGACCTACAGCTACCAAATTTGGTACATGTATACCTTGGTGGTCCAGAATGTGCACCTCGGAGCCCGTTTTTTGAATTTTTAATTAGAATTTGAATTAATTAAAATTTAAGCGAAATTTCAACGTTTTTCCGCTATAACTTCCGAAAATAAAATCGCATAAACATGATTTTTGCATCAATTTAAAGATTAAAAAATTAGCCTTCTAACGGTATCAGTGTTTTAATGTATAACTTAAGCATCTATTTTTAACGAATTTTTAAAGAAATATTTTAACCATGTTTTTTTAGCACGTGACTAGATAAAATAAAAGAATGCCGAAAGTTCAAATAAAAAAAAAATTATCATCGCAAAATAAATCTACAGAAATGCAACTTTCAGCACGTGACTGGATAAAATAAAAGAAATATAAAATGTGATATTTTCTTTAAAAAATAAATGCAAAACAAAGGTTTCTACAATCGTTTGCAATATCTATATCATCTATGCGTATAATAAAGCTCAATGCGTGTGTGTTGGCGCTCTACAGACCAGACCGTTGGACCTACAGCTACCAAATTTGGTACATATATACCCTGGAGGTCGGGAATGTGCACCTCGGAGCCCTTTTTTCGAATTTTTATTAATTAAAATTTAAGCGAAATTTGGACGGTTTTCCGCTATAACTTGCGAAAATATTATCGCACAAATATGATTTTTACATTAATTTAAATATTAAAAAATTAGCTTTCTAATGACATCTTTGTTTTAATGTATAACTTAAGCTTCTATTTTTAACGAATTTTTAAAGAAATATTTTAACTATGTTTTACAACAATATATTTCGAACAAAACAATAAAATTTAATCTGCACGAGCACGTCAAGGGGGGAAAATTAGGTTTTATCAGCATGTTGCCATCCTATTGACGGGAGTTCAAACTAAAAAAAAACAACTATCACGACAAATTAAATCTAAAGAAATGCAACTTTTAGCACGTGACTGGATAAAATAAAAGAAATATAATATGTGACATTTTCTAAAATAAATAATGAACGAGCAAAGGGAAAAAAATAGTTTTATTAAACTGTTGAAATCATACTGACAGAAGTACAAATAAAAAAATAAATTAACTATGACTGCAAATTAAATCGAAAAAAAATGTAACATTCACCACGGGATTGGATGAAATTAAATAAATATTAAATGTTATGTTAAAAGAAATACAATACAAAGGTTTCTATGATTGTTTGCAACATCTATATCATTAATTTAGTAAATCAGTGTTGCGTGACTTTCGAAGTTTAAATATATCTGGCAGAGAAATTATAAAGAAATTATAAGCAAGGCACATAAGTATTTAATTGAAAATCTTAGACCCCATTACTCTTGGCGAACCAGCTGGTCGCCAAAGGTGTCTAGCAAAAAATATAACAACAGACAATTCAGTTTTATTAAGATTTTCAATGAAATGATATATTTCAGTTTATACATTTATATAATGAAATTGAATTTATTCAGAATTTAACATTTTAAAATATTCATGATGAATGGGAGGTATATATGGTAATAAATCCATCATGCCCTTGTATTTTTCAGATGTAATAGATTTTTTTTTAATACATATAAAATGATTCTTTATTTAAGTAACTATTTGGCCTTCTTCGTTTTGGTGATAAATCAATAATTTTAAATTCATCATCTCGTTCTATCGAAATTTTGTAGTACATTTTATATGATGCTCCCCTAGTAAATCTTGTCCAGAATATATTTAACCAATTCATGATTTCTTTCTTAATCATATATTTAACCAATTCATGGTTTCTTTCTTAACCATATATTTAACCAATTCATTTTTCTTTTTATAAAAAAAATCCCTTTGTCCAGAGGTTGGGTTGAAAAAAAAATTCGCGTTTCATTTCAGGTACTAAAAATGTATTACGTTTTCGAAAATTTTGTATTATTTTATAGAAATCCTGGAGAATATACAATGATTTTTTTCTTCCGGATAGCCATTTCTGCCACTCCTAACTCGCGATCATTCGGTAAAAATGAATGCTCTGATAATAAAAATGTGTGATAAATGATATATATTTCATTGTCACTCGATTGATAATTTTCATTCACTTTAAGATCAACTTTATGTTTCTATTATGACCAGTGCAAATGTCACTACAAGCTATAATGTGTTTTGGGTTGTCCCAGCCTGAACTGTTTCAAACAACAAAATGCTACTCTCTCTGCTATAGTTTCCTAGGGATGCTATAGTTTCATCCCAAACATAATATTAATTTCCTCATTATGAAAATTGTGGAACCTTGATTTAATTCATGCATATTCCTCTTAAAATATGCAATTGATACTGTTAGTTTAGGATTAGGCAGTGCCTGTAATAAATCAAAGGAGAATGCAAAATAATTTCCAGGATTATTTACAGCCATATTTCTGTCTTCATGCAGATATTTCCTTGTCAATTCAGCATTTATCAAGAGCATTTCAAGCTGTTCTCTCAGATCTGTTGCTCTTGAATATTGCGAGAAGTATTAATTTACATATTAAGCATATCACTTTTTTTGCAGGTGTCTTTGCATGGATGATACAAATACAAAGTGAATTGTGTTTTAAAAATATTTCTAAAAATCCACTCATTTACAAAAAATATCTGATTCGGTGCGCATTATTTTTATGATCCACAGAAATTGCTTTAAATTATTTCTGAAAAATCCAAATGACAATGTAATATTTATCTAGTTTGAAAGAACGATGATCATTATAGCGGAAAGAAAATTCTTGAAAAAAAGAGAAAATCAGATCGTTATTTTCAGTGTGCTGAGATCAATAATTTACATCATCTGAGTTTAACTATCCTAACTCTGTATCTTAAAAAAGTTAACATGTATAGTTAACATTAGGATGTAACATATTAAAAATGCTCTTATAAATAAAAAAACAAAATATTAAACCGTCAAGAAAGAAATAAAACAATAAAAAGAATACTTGTCTGCATAATCATACACTCTATGACCGTGCTATTACATGAAAAGAACTTTTTTATTACTATAATAGCGTGTTTTTAAAGAATTTGATTTATTTAAAGTACTTTGCTTTACACTTTATTTTCCCATATATATAGTAAAGAGAAAGCATAGCAATTATTAAAAAATTCAAGCTCGAGATGTTGACGAATGTCCACATTTTAGACCTACCCGAGCTCGAAAAACACATTTTTTTTTTTTTTTAAAAAGCCCCTCTGTCTGTGACAAAAATACCTCAAAAATGTTAACATTACATAGTAGAAATTCAATATCCCGTCTTTATAGCAAATTTGTATATTTCTCTCTAATTTTAAATAAAATATTATCAGCGGAAGTTCATCTGATCGGTTGTCCGAATATAAATCAACTCGATAATTACGAAACGAAGAGAGCTAAGTGGATGAAATTAACATCCGTAATGCAGCAAATGTAGCAGCACTTAGCACAATTGGAATCAAATCCAAAGATGGGGTGTTTGTTTGTCGTTCTTTTCATTCAGAAGCCTGAAAATCTAAAAAAAGTAAAATACTCAGTGACTTAAATATATCAAATTTGAAAGAGAATTTTTTAACTTCAAATGCAGTTTTGTGTAAAATTTTTATTTCATTCGGCTCAGAAAAACTTAGATAAAACACAAATTTGATTTTTGGGTATTATCAATCGCGTGCCGGGAATTCATGTCGAAAACCTAACCAAGGATGATACAAAAGGATCAGAAAAAATTCCAAATTTACGCCAAAAGTCAATATTTTATATTTATTATAAGCTAACTCTATATAAGGTGGTGACAGGGGTGACACATTTATCAGAGATTATGCTAGAAAGCTTTGAGGAGAACAATTCTTCTGTTTCCATTAAATTTCTTTCATATAGAATTCTGTATTGAGCTCTAGATTCAACCATTTTTCTCAAAAATAGATAGTAAAAATAGAAAATCAGGTTTGTTTGTTTGTTTCATTTAGCAATTTAATAATGTTTTAGGAGTTTACAAATAAAAATATTTCACATAAAAAATGAAGATCCTTACTTCAAAATAACTGTTAAAATTCCTGGTTTTCTTACAAGCAATTTTCAATATGTTTCCAACAGACGGATGGATGGATAACAAAACAAAGATTCTCAGTTTCTTTCATAATTAACGATGCGTAATTAATATACCTTTATGTTCATTTTTTATTCTATAATTTTAAATATGCTGACCCTTTACTATTTATTGAAGAGTTCTTGAATAACGAAAAAGAAATACTTCATACTTAAACAAATCTGTACTTAGATGTTCCATAAATATCAATGAAAAAATACACTAATCGACTTTATATCAAAACAAGCTATTTGCATTGCATACCAGAAAGGGAATAAAATACCATGGCGTACGTGAAGATTACTCCCAAAATATTAAAAGAAACATTTATTCTTATGGGAATAATCTTCCACACAGTCATAGCAATTTCTTTCTCTGTGCACATGAGGTACTTTTGCTGGGTCAAAGTCGATATTCTTCCGTTTTCTGGCATTGTCAGTGCTTTGGGGCCCCCTTTCTGGGTACACATATAAAACTTTTGCCGGGTAAAGGATCATAGTGTTTCGTTTTCTGGCATTGACAGACGCTTCAGCAACCATTGAAGCCGATGATATCATTATTTATTGGCTGAGAAAATACAGCATAAAAGAAATATGAATATTCCAAATGAAATCATTACCTACATATTCCCTAAAAACAATTATAAATAGGCTAACAGACTCTCTTTTAATCAAAAATAACTACTTACATTGCATACCTGAAAGAGAATAAAATATCATGGCGTATGTGAAGATTACTCCCAAAATACTAAAAGAAACATTTCTTCTTATGGAAATAATCTTCCACACAGTCATAGTAATTTCTTTCTCAATGCACATAAGGAATTTTTGCTGGGTCAAAGTCGATATTCTTTCGTTTTCTGGCATTTCCAGTGGTTTGGGACCCACTGTCGAAGACGCTTCAGTAACCATCGAAGCCGATGTTATCATGGCAATGAATATGCAGAAATCGACGAAGAACACACTGTATATCGTCAGTTGCGTCATATGATTGTCATACAGTTCTGGATGCAGCATTAGATATAAAGAGGTAGAGATTCCGAGTATGTTGTTCAAAGTGATCATGAAGACAAGGGGTCCGAATTCATCGTCAATTCTGCTTGCGACTGATTTGATGGTAGAATATAAGTGCAAAAGGATGTCATATTCATGAGCACTTTTTCCAGACAAATGTTTGGCAAAATTTTTTATGATTTGTCTCAAGTCACAGCAAATAGCTATGTAATAGAACGAAAAACAAATGAATGGCAATGTGAATCCGAATAGGATGAAGAATTCAAAAATCATTGAAGCTATGTCGTTGTAAATTTTGTCTGGGAACGGATACCCAAAAAAGAAAAGTGACATATCAAAATAGTCTTCTTTAATATATAATTTAAATATTACAAGTAGTATTTGAGATAACGCACTGATTAACAGAAAAACTTTCAACCACTTGTTATCGCCATTCTTTTCGCTTAAATGCAAATCATTGAGTCTTTCGACCATAATATTCATCTGGTTTATCTTGAAGTTAAGAAGGAGACGAAACACTACAGAAATGATCGTCAATAACATCATAGGTAAAAATAAAATAATCACGTTCTTCTTTTGCATACTAAAAGAAGCTGCTAATAAAAACTGAACTACTGATAGTGCAACATTGAAAAATGTGATCATTCTATTGAACTTTCTAGAATTGCCTTTATTATTTGAACCCAATTTTCTTTGAAATATTGCACAGCAAATAAATAGAATAAAAATGTAGTATATATAGATTTCATTTTTGAAATTTTTATATAAAGAAAGTTATTCATAAGCAGATACCCAATGGAATATTTTTTGATGCAGATGCTTAAATTAGTAATTCTACCCTAATACAGAATTGTTAAATTTGATTTATTCGATAGAGCACTCAGCAAGATTGGTATTCAATGAGACAATTTCATATTTATATCGATTCTTAGATCCATTAAAATTTGTTTTAATGGATTCGATTTTATCTGATTAAAATTTGTTGTTCTCAATGTCCCATTACTATAGTTACTTTTGTAATTTTTTTGTACAATTGCCAGTAAATGGCTTTTCAAATTAATGAGGAAATGGGGATTACCACTGAAAAGAAACAGCATATGATTGAAAGATTTTACTATAAAAACCCATTTCCATTTGGAATTAGATGTTTCATTGGCTTTGGTCTTTCGGGAGAATTTTTTATATTTCAAGTGCATTAGTATTAATTTGAATCGTTCGAAAATTTTCTGGTTGCTCTGAACTAGCGATTGATAAGGTACGTTCTGTTTATATTCAATAAACTCCAGAATTATCTAAAATTTCCACAATCATTTTAAATTAGTTTTATTACGTTAAATCGAATCAACTTTCATATTTTTCTCATATCTTTTTCTTTGTATATTCTCATTTATACTTGAAAGAGAAAGAGGGGTGTTTTTAATCAATTTTTCTCTCTCTTCTTTATTTAATTTGAAAAGTTCATATAACAAACTAATACGGAATAAAGCACTATTTATAAAAAATATATCAAATATATCTTCCATTCTTCTATATATCTTCTATTCTTCTTTTTGTAATAGAAATGATTCGGGCCTTTACTTCGTTTTTATCTCGATACGAAACTCTATAGAAAACATCGCAGAGACCATAAAGAAAAAAATGTATAGTTAAAATTGTTGGTATTAAAATTTGAACAAAATGTATCACCGAGTAGAATGAAGCTTCCATTTTGTTGATCATCCTAGAACGTCATTTTTTATTCTAAGTTTGTTTCTTCTGAAAAACTATACTGCAAGGTAAAAAGAAAAAAAAATAGATAGTTATATATAGATTTAATTCTTTAAAACTGCATGAAACAATACAATCATTTAACTACGAAAGGAATATACATATGCTATTAATTTTTTAAAATTAGTTTAAAATGTTAAAAGCATTAATGGAGTGTTATGTGACAGCCATATCTGACCTAAAAATCATTTGAAAATAATTCGACAAGTAATCTGTCAATCAAATTAAATGATATAGTCTTAATTAATAATGTTCACTCTATTGACCAGAATAATAACTAATAAGGTTACCACTTTGGAACAAATATATTTTAGAAAGTAGGAGTATCTCTTCAGAGCGATTTTAAAAAATTGGCGATTGCTTAAGAATTAAGCTAGACTTTGATGCTTTTTAGCGATAACTTCAGAAAATTTCTTATGCAAAATTTATTTTTACATCTTTTGAAATTCCAACAAATTATATTTTTAAGGATATCAATTGAATTGCAAATTTTTTTTTAATTTTACAAATTTTTAATTAATATATTTAATCAACTTTTAAGCTTATCTTTAAGCATAATTGACAACAATGTTTCGTTCTTATGAAAGAAACCTAAATCATTTTCATTGTTCCATCAATTATTTAATTATGCGATTTTCTGTTCATTATTTATGCTGTTGACAAAATACAAGAACCAAATTATAATCGAAGAAAAAAATTTATTGGCTGAGAAAATACAGCATAAAAGAAATATGAATATTCCAAATGAAATCATTATCTACATATTCCCTAAAAAAATTATATATGGGCTAATAGATTCTCTTTTAATCAAAAATAACTACTTACATTGCATACCTGAAAGAGAATAAAATATCATGGCGTACGTGAAGATTACACCCAAAATACTAAAAGAAATATTTCTTCTTATGGGAATAATCTTCCACACAGTCATATAAATTTCTTTCTGAGTACACATAAGAAACTTTTGCTGAGTAAATGGCGATAATGTTTCGTTTTCTGGCATTGACAGTCCTTTGGAGCCCACAGTCAAAGACGCTTCAGCAACCATTGAAGCCGATTATATCATTACCATAAATATGCAGAAATCTGTGAAGAAAACGCTGTATACCCTCAGTTGTACCATGTGATGGTTAAACAGTTCAGGATGAAGAGTTAGATACAGAGCGCTAGAGATACAGTGTATGCTGTTCAAGGCGACCATGAAGACAAGGGGTCCGAATTCATCATTTCTGCTTGCAACTGACTTGATGGTAGAATACGATTGCAAAAGAATGTCGTACTCATATGCAATTTTCCCCGAAAAATTTTGTGCAAAAGTCTGTATTATATCTTTCAAGTCAGTGCAAATAGCTATATAATAGAATGAAAATTTCATAAATGGTAACGTGATATTAAAAAGGGCAAAAAATTCATAAGCTATTGCAGCTACATCATTGTAAATTTTATATTGGAAAGAATAGCCGAAAAAGAAAAGTGACATATCAAAATAATCCCTTTTAACGCATAATTTAAAAAGTAGAAAAGCTGATTGTGATAGCGCACTAATTGTAAGAAAAACCAATAACCACATGTCGATGCTTTGATTTTTGCTAAAATGAAACTGATTGAGTCTTTCGGCCATTGTTTTCATCTTGTTTATCTTCAAGTTGAGATGGAAACGGAATATTGCCGACAGAACAGCCAGCAGCACTGTAGGCAAAAATAAAAATATCACTTGCCTCTTTTGCGTACAAAAAGATGCTGCTAATAAAATTTCGACTGTTACAATCATGACACTGAAAAATGTGATAATTTTGTTGAAATTCCTGCCTACCTTGTTCGAAATTAATTTTCTCTGAAATATTGCACTGCAAAGAAATAGGATAGAGATGTATCTATACATAAATTTCATTCTTCAACGCTGTGTATAAGGAAATAATCAAAAAGTATCTTTTCCTTGTAGGCACTTGACAGAATATTGTTGATGGAAATGCTTAAAGGACAAAGTCGACACTAAAGGAGAACTACTGAACTTGTTTTATTCAATGTAATATTCAAATCGATTGTCAGCTTGTATTGAAATTTCATGCCCATATTGATTATTAGATTCATCCTTTTATTAAATTAAAATGTGTTGTTCTTCATGCTCGATTGCTATAGTTACTTTTGTAAATTTAGACTGAAATTGTCAGAAAATAACTTTTCTATTTAATGAGTAATCGTTGGTACCTATCACAAAAATTAATATAAGGATGTAATATTTCTTTATGACTAGCCATTTCCTTTTAAAAACAGGTGTTTGACAGGCTTTTATTTGTTCGAGAACTTTTTCGACATGCATTCGTATTAATTTGAAACGACAGAAATTTTTCTCTTTGCTCTGAGCTAACAGCAGATGAAATAATGACAGGTATATTTTTATTTTTAATTAACTTATTGATATTTTACTTTTTAGATTTAATATTTTAAGTTAATTTCAATGCTCTAAATTTATTCAATTTTTGTAATTTCGCATCTCGGTTAGGTAGTGCTACGAGAAAGACTATGCTTTTTTCCTAGCATTTAATTCTGAAAATTTCAGACAGTAAGTGATTTCAATAGTTTTTCTTTGCTAATTATTTAATTAATTTTACAAATATATCATGTTTTCTTTTTTTTTAATTTAATCGCTTAGATCCAGATTTGGTTTCAATGTGCAGTTATTTTTTCTCATTATGCAAAAATAATTTATTTATTATTATTATTTATACTCGCGTTGCTTATAAAATTTAAATTTTATGTTCAGTTCGTCATGTACATGGACTTTTTTAGTGTAGAATATATCTGCTTCATCTATGCTATATATATATATATATATATATATATATAGCTATAGCAAAGATGAAGCAGATACATATATATATATATATATATTGAAAGATAATACCAATAAAAATTTCAATGTTTCAATGTCCACGTAATCTGTTACTTATTTTAACGTAATCATTATTTTGAGAAAGAAAAAATGTTTTTTAGGACATACATGAACAAAGGAAAATGAAAAACATCAAGAAAATGAGGTTATCTCGTTTGTTTTACTTCCTGTTTACGCGAAATAGCTTATGAAAGAAAAATTTTCATACATGGAATGAGAATATTTAAGGTAAATTGCAGCTAAAGCAGTGACAAATCTAACTTTTCGAATCGAATAACTTTTCACAATCAGTCGTTTTATGTGTATTTTACTTTTATGGAGGTTCATGTGTTTTGTTGAATGAAATTACAAGTAAAATGCAGGAGGTAACGGCAATTTCAGATAAGAATAACAAACTCCTAATAGCTGTGATGTCACGAAACTTATCACTTCTTACGCTGATTGTAAGTAAAAAACAGGTCTCATTCTTTGATTCCACATAACACGTAATAAATCATAAATTACGAATTCGTAATGTTGGTTCGCAGCAGAGATAATTCTATCTTAGGAAAGATGGTTTAAGGGACAGATCTATTAGATACCGTATTAACTACTGCCGGGACTAGTGACAAATGTGGCAAAAAAAATTGCGAATTAGAAAAAAATTAATTGTTTAGAAATTTGAGGGATAAGACTAATAACAGATAAAAGCTATAAAAAGTTGGCTGTCCAAGTCGTACAATCAGTCGTTTAGTGAATCAGTGACTGAATATTTGGATCAGTTCAGCGAAGCGCAAGTGTTGTGTTGAGTTTTGGAGGCAAATATTGAAGCAGCATCGAGTCTCGTAAGTATAGCTAGTCGTGTAGTAGAAGATTGCCCGTTATATACAACTAAAGCGAGAAGACGCCGAAGAATAGCAGGCTTTTTTAGATAACCTTAGTGAATAACCACGTGGATTTTCTCCTCCTGCATTCTGTCTGGCCCTTTACTACCAATTGCTACAGGCCGAGATTGCCTCGTTGGTAGGACATTGGACTCTCTTCCCTTAAGATGTGAGTTCGAACCCCGACGGCCAAAGAATCTCCGCATGTTTGGTGACTGCCGTGTGTATAAATATATCATTGGCGCTAAGTCTTCCATGTCGGAGTAATATCATTGGAGGTACTGGTTAGAAGTGATCGTTCTCTAATTCAGGTCTAAATTATCTAAATTACGAATTATGGATGAGTGAAGGAAATATATGAATAAAGTCCGCTTTGTAAAAAGATTTGTAAATGTGAAAGGCTAAATCGTACTCTTGGATCTTGATGGGGATATTGAAAAAATAAAAGACGTGAAATTTGGATTCAATCGCAATGGCTCGTTAGTCAGAGGGCTTGTCGATGACAAGTGCCAAAACAGCAACAACAATCAATTACCACTTGTCCTCTGTTGTGTGTTGCTTGTGTACTTCTCAGCTATATATTAATCTGTCCGTGTTAATAAATTTCGTTATTTGTTATTGAGGTTATTTAATATTACACCATATACCAATTACTTCAGACCTGATCAAACGTTACCGCAAATTTGATTTCCTTAACAATATATAGCAATATTTCTGTTTATAGATGATATCAGATTCAAGAAATTCCCTTTTTCTTTCTTATACAAGTTTTTGAAATTTTTGATGGTTGGTTTGGTTTGGTAGTGTGTATTGGCACAAAAGCCATATATGGCCATACTGCGCCATAAGTATGTTTAAAATAGAAGACATTGGTGAACTGTCATATCACTTTTCCCTGGGAATGTAAAAAAATATATAAATGTACAAGTACGAGAAACTAAACTAAATCAAATGTGAAACACCAATGGCTCTTAAAAAATTGAAAAGATTCGGTTGGGGCCTCTCTCCCACAAGGTCCCGCATATTTAAAATCGACGAATTAAAAAATTTCAAGCGATGATAGTTAAAAACTGGACATTCAATTCAAATATGCGATACACTGAAGTTAACATGACATGTGGAACAGGTAGGACTATGTTCTCCAAACAAAAGGTATTTGTATGTAAAACGAGTATGGCCAATGCGGAGTCTCGCCTGCTTTGAATCCAATTTGAATTTTTGAATCCAACCAGTTAAATCTTCTACCTTTTTTCGAATGATATTCTGTTGCAGAAAAATGGAAGTAAAATTCTAATATTTCTGATCGATAACAAGTGTAAGCAGATAAGTTATTAATAGTGATGTTAAGTATAGGGATAAAGAAACATTAAATTTAATCATTACTTTCCTTGTGTGCTCTTATTCAGAAATTACTCACCAATCTGGAGAGTGAGATAAGATTCATTTTTTTTTATTATCCTATGTGCCCAAATTTATAGTGCTACCAGTAAAATATAGATAATTTTTTTAATTGCGTTAGTTGAAAAAACTTGATGCATAAAAATTCGGCATACTCATATACTTAAAGGATGCCTTCAGTGGCGACTTTTTGCAAATGTTTTTTATAGAGTGAAAAATTTTATTACTTACTCGGTACATGAACAGTTTTCCCAAGAATAATAATACATAAAATCAAAGGAATAAATTAATGACAGTCTTACAGTTTAATTTAAATAAAATTATTAAAGGATGACACCATTTATCATCTTATGAATACAGATTTTTAAAATCTTCAAGTACCGAATGATCAAGAAGTAGCGGGAGATGTTCGGAGCCCTATAGCCTGTTATTTACTGTACCAAACAAAATAAAATTTGAGCACATTAAAATATGTAGTTTAAATTTATCAAGAAAAATTAGTACCAAAAACCGCCGATGGGGGAAATCCTTGTACCCTGATCGAATACTTTATTATGCAATTTGCTTATACGAATATTTTGTGACATGAAATCGAGAATAAAAAGGGTTGTGGAATTTATGTCATTCAGCAAGAATTCACCCGTCGATTGCGTTATCACTACGTGAAAGCGTCTTCGAGTAGTCAAAACTGCTTTATCAGCTGGATGAAAATGCAAATACTGCTCTTCGTGAATACCGGTGGTTAAAGCAGTTGCTTAAAAGACTGATGATTATAACTAACTTACGAAGAATGGCTCAAAGATTTGAAACAACAGGACTTGTTCAACAACAGGACAAGATTTGAAACAACAGGACTTCTTGTTGTGCAATCAGGGCTAGGAGTAAAGATATCAAGCAGGAATAAGCTGAAGAAGTTGTAACTGCAGTTATTTATCAAGTGAGAGCTATACGCAAGGTACGAGTAGTGCTCGTTCAATATCACTTCGAAAAAATATCCCGTTCTCCAAGGTGCAAAAGACATTGGGTAAAATACTGAAATTTTATCCATATAAGATAAAAACAAATTAACTGATGACAATAAACTGAATGTAGGCACTTTCTGGTTGTGCGGTTACTTCAAAGGTATTGTGTATTAAGGGCATGTTCCTGAATTCCCACTTTAAAAGATCAAACAACGTTAAATGTCAGACGAAGAAATGCCGATTTGCTGCAAGCCACTGTCAAAAGCCTCGTGTACTGCAGGAAATTATTAGAACATCAAACTTGGTGGTCAAGTTTGTGTGTGTAAGTTGTAATAAATGTAATAAATGTTTTTGTTGCTGTAATAAATGTTTCTCATTTGTTAAAGCAATGTGTTACTCTTTACGATTTCCATTGGTAATCTCGTATTCTTTTTTCTCACATTATAGGCTTGCAGCGCCAAGATTTTCCCTATCGGCGATTTTTAGACTATTGTTTTCCTTGATAAATCGAAACCTCACTCTTTAATCTATACAGTGGACAATTTTTTTTATATTTCTTCCAGTACATAACATGGTACAGGGTTCCAAATACCTCTTATTATTTCTCCATCACCCTGTATGTAAGATTCAACTCTGGATACTGTGACTGATATATAGAAACCACCTTTGCGAAATGAGGAGATATCACTTTTGATTTCAAAAACTAACCTGTACAAATCAAGTGACGTGTTTGGACAAATTATCGAGGTTAAGCGATAATCTAAAAATACTCTTCTAAATTCTGCGAATATGTTGATCGGTAAAATACTTCCTGGAATTATTTTATCCCAGCTTTATCCCAAATTCTTTATGTATTTAGTTGAAATGTTTCTTTGTAATCTGATTCTTTCCATTTTAAATCTGTAATTTTCTTTTTGACAATTTCTCCAGTTATTCTGAGCTATATTGTCTAGTTATTTCATCTGTAGAAAGTTTTAATCTAAATCGTTGAAAAAAAAAAGGAAAATTCTTCGAATTCATGCAAGACGTAAGGTAAAATTGAAAAATTCTGACATATCGTTATTAATAACCTTTCAAACTTGGAGAAACTGAGAGACTTAAAAATAAATTTTGTAACGAATTACAATTTTCCTAATTTTCAAATTGAAAAACATTTTTAAAAAGACATAAGTGATTAAAAGTAAGCTTTTGCTGTAAGCTTAGAAATTTTTTATTTAAAAGTTCAACAAGTTTGTTTTATCTATTCTGGAAAACTATTGGAAAAAATAAATGTGATTTCGTTTTTTATAAATTACTAATTTTGGAATAATTGATGAACTTTATCAATAATACAATTTCCATTTATTAGATAATAATATCTTTCTTTCTTATCAGCTTTATTAAGGGCATCGTAACGCTATCGAGAACTACATTTGTTTAAATTTGAGTAGTTAAAAAAGGAGACATATTATGTATGTATTGAATCATATTCGGTAACATTTACTAAAAGTAGAATTCTATTGCGTAACACTCCATTTTTACTAACCCTAAACTATCAGATTTCAAATGAATTTTTAATAGGGTTGCCAAAACTTTACAGCACGAATGTTGGCAAATTCAGATTATTCGTTAATTTTGAGATATCCTCAAACACTATGACCTGTTCCATACCTTTGCAAACATTGATACATCTCGTCAATATTTTTCTTGTATATCCCCGATTATTTTGAAACAATTTGCCAAAATTTGTTTTCGGAGAATTTATCTTTAATCATTTTAGAAGATGTACAATTTGAGGTTGTATTCAAAAAATTTGATTATGCAGATATAAATATGTGGATGGGCCCTTATGTGAAATGCAGTTACCTAATGTTGAAGGTGACGCACTTCCAGTTCAATAGCACACTTCCCTTGAAATAACCTTTGATGATTAAGAGAAATATTTGGGTTCTTTTTTTGACTGATTGTGCAAGGACCTACTTAAATCTTAACGTCACATCTCTTAAACATCACTTTTATTCGTAATGACACTTGTTATTGATGAATCTCGACTATTTGATCTAATTAAAATCCGATCAAGTTATTCCAACTAATTATGGGTTTAACATATATCTACTATACTCCAAATACATTAGTCAGTTAATTTTTTTAATCCAGTAAATGTTATAAACATGTGATAAAAATATTATCGAGTCTGCTGTCTTATCAACTGTTCTTTTTAAAAGAGAAA
>JAPMOQ010057534.1:0-10375 GCA_026543055.1 Argiope trifasciata | reverse complement strand
GGCAAAAAGAATGGCATAATCATGTCTGCCCCGCTGTGGTGGAGACTTAAGTTATAAATGGTACATCGCTGGTGTTGGAAAAACATGGGAAAATCGCATTGGAATTTGTGTTTTTCACTAAAGTAGGATAAAATGTTTTCTTTGTCTTTGTTTATTTTCCATTTATTAAGGGTGAGTTGAAGGGTGGTAGGAGGCGACTTATATTCGTGAGTAATCTATAAGATGTGTCAAGGTTTTTCATTGAATATGTAAGACAGGAAATTTGTTTTCAAAAAAAGATATATTTCTTGTTTGAGTTCATTTTTCTCTGAATTTCTTCTTTATATTTCTGCTGACATTTTTTTATTTCACTTAAATAATGAATTTAGATTAATGTTTAGAGCTTGAAAATATAAATCTATAATTCTCATATTTGCGTCACGAGGAAAGGAGTTTTCAGCTATTGAAACTTTTTTTAAAAAGTTCAAATTGCAGATCTGTAAAATGTAGCTAATAAGGATGACTACTTTTTATTTTGTATGTACGTGTTGAAAATGTATGCTCAGGAAATATACTATTTCCTCAAACTGCATGTCATCTACAGATACTCTCTATTCATTGCAAAAAAACCCTATAAGATGGCTAGGATAAAACACTGCAGTAGTAGACAAAAGACGACAAAGAAGCTGTCAGACTTTTAGGTTAAAATCTTTCCAATGAATATCATCAGTGTCTGAAGGTTCGAAGATAATAATAAAAAAGATGCCGTAAATATCCCGAAAAATTGAATGTTTTAAACTTTAAACAAGTGATCATTATATATGCTTACTTCATTTAAATTGTATTCCTGAATAGCCATTTTAAATTTTAAAGTGCTCGATTGTGCCATCTATGAGCGGTAAGTGGATTTCAACTTATAACCACCTGTTATATCAAGTGGTTATACCTTGCAAGAAAGTGGTAAAAGTGCTTAACCATACAAAGATTGATCATAAAATTAATTAAAGCCGCCCTGAATACTTCAACAATACCAGTGTCAAAACAGAATTAAAATATTAATTATATTTCTGAGGAATTTTCTAATTGAAATTTATTTATATTTGTATTTTGTGAAAAATATAGCATTTCAAACACTGAAATCAACAATCCATTTATAAAATATCACATAAAGTAGAATCAGTTAGTCAGATATGCTTTGATTCACGGGGTAGGGGTCGGCAGTCTACTGAAATGAAAGATCCAAAAGCAACAATTTACGAAATATTATAGTATTTAAAGAGTCATTTATCTATTTAATATTGTAGTATTTGCTTTTATATATTTGATTTTGATTTAAAATAAACGGCTTCAAATCCGGAATAATCTTTATTCATAAAAAAACACAAATATGCATAGTTAAATCAATATAAAAGTTGGCTTTGCGCGTCTTTTGAAAGTTTGATTAAATCTGGCTTATAGCTTGGTGTTTTAAGTTTCAAGCACTACTGTATATTTTTATTTGTTGCTTCTAACTTTACTTTTTATTCTATTCATGCAAGCGAATGCACACACAACCTTGTATTTCGGTCCATAGATGGTCAGGACTCCATATGCTTCACCTCACTGTAGCGTTCTGGTAGACTATTCCACGCATCGAATAGGAAAACCTCAACTCTTGAAGTTTCTTTTAGAGCTGTCCGCTGGTGCTGAACGATGTGCCTGCGTTACTGGACCTCGAACTCTTCCAACTTGTTCTTGAGTTCTGTGAACTTGCCGCTCCACAAGTCTTAAAAGATCCAGCATCCTTTACAAATGGTCCAATGTTGATCTTATTTGTATTTGTGTTGAGAGGATTTGCTGTGAACGAGAGAGTACTTTTGTTTGCTTTCAAATGCTCGAATCTCTCAACGAATCGATCCTTCATGTTTTATAAAGTTAGGCAGAAACTGTTGAGAGTATTTTTGTTTGGTACTTAAAAATATACTTTTTTATTTTTTAAGAGGCTTATAAATTATTAATTTTTCTTATGGAACTGGAGAGCCCCAACTTTACATCAAAAGATCCGTAGGTTGCCGATCTCTGCACAAGGCTATTTTTAGTTGAAATGCACAATGGATTTGATTATTAGTAAAATATAAAAATTTATGTTCATGTTATATAAAAGAATATATATGAAAATCTATTTGTATACATATTTTCTTCTGTATCTATTTATAAATATGTAGAAGATTTATTCTGTCTGATACCAATTCAATTTCTGTAGAGATATCCTGTATAACCAATTCTTTTCAGAAGAAGTTGGATTGAAAATATCAGATGTTTCGTAACTTGAAATACAAAAGGAAGGAATTCTAGTCACAAGTCGAAAGTATGAATGTAAATTTCTATAAAAAAGCTCCTGATTCTAATATTTTTTCTATTCAATGAAATAATTTTATTTTTTATTTTAGTTTGCCTCTTTCGAATGAAGTGTTCTTACGTACTAATACATATTACAGATGAATATTGTTATTTTAATATTAATTCAATTTTTAGGAAAAGAAAAGGTTTTATAACCACAAAAGACTTAAAAAGAAAAAATATTTTCTTATTTATTAATAATGTTAATAAAAATATTGAAACCAAAATATTTCAGAAGTCACGATTGAAAACTGTAATAATAAATGTTTACCATAGAAATTCCGGAATGTAAAAATGTTTCTTTTGCGATAAAAATATTATCTCCCAGACTAACGCTATATTCCATATAATTTTATTTTATCACTACTTTCAAAACAAAAATGATTTCTTAACGACCATAAAGTACTTAAAACAGAATAAAAATATGACTTTATTAGCTAATGGTGCTTCTACGAATATTGAAACTAAAGTTTTTTGAAACAAACATCTCTTACAATAAATCTGGCTGATGTAACTAAGTTGCCTAAGGAATTTTTCGAAGTAAAATTTTCTGGATTAAAGAAACAGTTGGACATACTCCTATCCAAAAGAATTCCTGATTATAAGCATGTTTCTTTACCAATTGCTCTCGAGTGATAGGTATTCTCTTGTGACTTGTAACTTTTCTGAATTGTTGCTTCAGTTTTATCTTTGAAAAAATGCTTGTAACATTTCTATTTCAAGTTATCAAGAGAAGACATGTTTTTCTTTTTGTCAACTCAAAGTTTGTAATTTATTGGAGAGAATATATAAACATGTCTAGAGAAATCTTTAAAAAAAGGCCTTTTTTTAAAATAAAACTAAGATAAGCTTTTGATGAATTTTCTATCAAAAATAAAATTTCATAGTTGAATTATCTCTCAAAAGGTCTATTTCAACTTTCTGAATGTGAAGAAAAGAAAGATAAAATTTAATTTTTGGTAACAGATAACGGATATGAAAGAAGTTTTGAAATATTTTAAACAAATATACATCTGACAGATGGTCAGAATATATATCTAATAAAAAATATGTTTCAAACTATATTTCAGTAATAGATTTGGAAGATTTCTTTTTTACATTTTAAACAAATATATACATCTGATACAAAATCAGAATATATATCTGATACAAGCCAGAATATAGATCAGATACTATGTCAGAATATGTATTTGATAAGAAAATATATTCTGTATTTGCTTCAGTGAACCATTTTTTTTCTTTATGTTTTGAAAGCTCAATTGAAAAAAGCCCGCGTTTCTAACTAAATCGCATTGTTTTTTGACTTACCAAAGAAGTAAAACCAAACCATTATACAGTCGCTAAACAGATCTTTTATTTCAATCCCCCAAATTTTTCCGAAGAGTTTTATGAAACAGAATTACCAATTTTTAGAAAAGAGTTTTCCAACAGAATTTCCAAGAGTTTTATATAACAGAATAATTCTATGACCATACCGACTATGGACAGATTTTTTAAATCTAAAACAGATCCGTGACCGTATAGTCATGCAGGATTGAAAGAGACCTATTATTATTCATTATTGAACAAGAAAATCAAATATGTGTCTTTCTCAAGTAAAATTTGGATAATGGAGAAAACTGTTATTGTGGATTAAGTGACGATATTTTAAAATAGTTTTCGTTCCTTGAATTAAGATATTTACAGCGTAATTTCTCAGAATTTCTGCTTTTCTTTAAAATTTTCTATTTTTATTGGTAAACCCAGTCTATCTAAGAAATCTAGCCTTGCCCATATGTGCAAGAGAGCCAAAAGTTTTTAATGTTTATTTAAAGTACTTAGATCGTATTTGTAGAATAAATTAAATTTATTAGTAATAGAAATATTGCCTTCTTACTATTACAATATCTGTCAAACTGTTGGTTTAGATCAGGTATGGGGAAACTTTTTCGATCGCGGGCCAAAAATCGAAAAAATAAAGTTTGGCGGGCCAAGATGAATTTTTCTAAAATTTTAAAAACAATATACAAGTATTACAATTTAATATATTAATGAGATGAATGAAATTGCGATTTCATTTTTAAAAGTTCCTTATGTTGAGGTTCGAAGTGAGATGTATTGATTCTAAGGAACGAGGCTAAATGCTCCTCCGTCAATCTACTTCTGAAATAATTCTTTCTAAGGTTCATAGTTGAAAACACTTGTTCACATAGATAAGATGAAGCAAACATAGCACTGATTTTCTGGGCATGAGATATTAAATTTGGGAAACTTACTTTAGATAATGATTTGTAAAACTCTAACTTTGGCATATTTAGAAACAATTGCTTGAGATGATTGTTAGATTGCAACTCAATTAATTCAAGCTGCAAATCTAACCTCACTGCTTCACAATTTACGTTGAATGGCATGGTAAAATTATCCAATTCTGCTTGAATATATTGAATTTCCATATGTCTGCTCCACAAGAAAAAGATAAAGCGTGTTGGCGCCAATCTACAGCTATAACTAACAAATAACTTCCGCTTTTAACACTTTACCGATTGAAAACTGCCTGCGTTTGCTATTTCCTTCGATTTATGTTTTGCAGAACAAAAATAGAGAATGTAAACAGATTACCAGCTCTTTGAAAAAAAGGAAGAAAAAATATAGTATTCAAACAAAGTAGAAAAGGAGATGGATATATAATATATGAATATTTCTTTTAATTTCCCTCTGACCGGCAAATTAAAAGTCTATCCGCGGGCCGGATAGAACCTTCCGGCGGGCTGGAGTTGGTCCGCGGGCCGTAGTTTCCCCATCCCTGGTTTAGATCAATTAAATTTGGCTGAAATATACTTTGTAGGATGGAATTGTGAATAGAAAAGTGATTTTTTTCTGTAATTTTAATTAAAATTTTAATTAAATAATAAGTGGGTGATTATTTAGCAATTTTCTACGATACATTTCAAATTTATTAAAGATCAAAACTAATGCCTTTGCACGATTTCAAAATTAAAGCATTTTCTATTATGTATTTCTCAAGCAAGTCACATTGAGTACTCCTAACTTCTTTGAATTTCAATTTTCAATTTCTGATTTCAGATGAACGACAATGTTTTACTTTATTTTCTTTATTTTTAATAATTCCAGAGATTCATTTATCAGTCCTCAGTTTTACTTTAAAAAATATGAGAGAAGCATAGGAATTATATCCTATAAAGGGTTAAATTTTTAAAATATAAACTCGTCTTCTTAACATAATAATACTAGATGGTGATAAATTTCCTTTTGAAATGGTCATAAAAGGAAAACTACCAGCTCAAATGTTTTAATCTTGAAAATAGTTTAAATAAGGTCATGGGAATTACTTTTCCGAAAAAAAAAATCACCACCAGAAAAAAATAGCGCAATATTCAAAATTGATAAAAAAAACAAACATGGACATGGAAACATCATTTAAAACATCTTTACTCGTTTCTGAAACATGTTACGTATATGTGTCATTTTAAAAAGCACAGTTCATGGTGATAAACTAAACGATTTGGAGGAACTGAAAGATAAGATAAACCGACATATGCATTACTTTCTTGCAGGTAGACAAAAGTCTACTGTTGAGAATTCAGTAATGAGATTTAACTTGCATTAAAGTGCAGTAATGAGAATTAAACATATTTTAAATGAAGTAATTAAACACAGTTTAAACCGATCTTCATGTCCTATTTTGCTTAACAATATTGCATATAACGCCTTTTCTAACCTGGTGGCCTCTTTTTAGATTATTTTTTGGCAGAAAAGAAATTTCCCTATCTTCCTTTAAACTATTACCTAGTTTGGTAAAATTTGATGCTATAGTTTACTTTTAAGACCATTTCAGTGGAAATTTAACTATAGCAACCCTGTATTTTTAAATTATCATGATATCTTCTAGAGTTATGGGAAATTAATGAATAAATATTAGTTTAAAATGCTCTAGAAAGCAGATTGCTGAGATTAGAGCTATCATATTTGTCATGTGATGAATTTTGCTATTTATTTTGTAGATGCTCAGTAAAAAATGGTTTTTAAACTTTTAATTAAAATTTTAATTAGAATTTTCTTTTTCACATTTAGAAAATTTAATTAGCTTTTTTTTCTCTATTTCCCACATCATATTATTGCTCAGAAACCACTTTTACAACCATTTTAAATTTTTAAAAAGTGAATTTATCCCAATTCCAAATCCAGAAAATTATCTCTAAATTGTTTTGCGCAATTCTTTTCTCTGCCTTTAAAATTTTTTTAAAATATACATATTTTAGGTATCTTTTAAAATAATAATTTTTGTTCTTTTAGTTAGACTAATTATATTCCCGCTCGATCTGATATTAAATACATATTTTTATGCACATTTTCGCTGCATTAAATCAAAAAAATTTAGAAGACAATTAAAGATAGACGAACCCATTTTAAAATTTTATCATGATACGATGTTTTGGAATAGAGCTCGAATATGCAGAACTTTGAATTTACTATGGAATATTTTGATTCCAAAACTTAATTCCAAGCACTAGGTAATTGCATCAATTCATATAAACGCAGATTAGATGATTAATCCCTTATGCATAGCCGGAAGATATTAAGCATTACGTAAATCTTACGAAAATCCAAAGGCCATGGAAGCTAACACCTTCTAATCTGCCACTGAGTAGTAAAGATCCTTTCATAAGTTTAGTATTCGAATTTATAGCATCGGACAATCGACTAGTAATATTTTATATCAAGAAAAAATGTCCAGACATAGTAGAAGTCTAGTCATAATAGCAAGATATAGTAGAAGTACAGTCAGATAGAAAACATAGTAGAAATTCAGACATAGTAGCCAGAGATATTAGAAATCCAGACATAGTAGCAAGACAGTGGAAGTAAGTACAGACAAGTACAGAAAAACAGATTGTTATCAGAATAAATAAAACTGAAAGCATTTAAAAATACTTAATAATTAAGTATGTGTTTAGATAGATAAGCATAAAAATAATTGAAAATTGAAAATCAACTGAAACAGTAAAAAGCTGTCAGTTAATCTTTTCTTTATTTTTTGGAAAAAGTACAAACTAAATTCATTTATAATTTTATTTTCAGATAAATCAAAACGTTAACGAAATTTTTAATAAAAAACACAGAAAATTTCAAAATTTGAAAAAAAAAATCTTAATTAAAAAAATATTTATCATTCACATAAGTTTTTTTTACAATGCGAAAAAAAATTTAAAACCTTTGGTTAAACTAAGATAAAACATTCGATATTATGTGGCATAGTATTTATATTTTCATATCATTATAAAGTTTATATCGCAGTTCGAGGCTACTTTCTTGTTTGTGTTTGCTGGCTGGAAAGAGTTGAAATATGGTCTCTTTCTTCTTCGGTGGACGCGGAAAGAATACTTTTATAGTGTTAAGGGAAAATGTTTTTGCTTCTTTCCAGCCTCAGAAAAAGATGCCACTACAAAATAAAGATACTTGCAGCAAGAATGGGTTTAAAGAATGGCATAATCATGACTGACCATCTCTGGTGAAGGCTTATGTTATAAATGATACATCGCTGGAGTTTTGGACATGTGAAAATCGTATTGAAGTCGGTGTTTTTCACTAACGCAGGATAAATTGTTTTCTTTGCCTTTTGTGAAAATGAAGCTCTTTTTCTGTCCATCACATATTAGTTTGAAGAATCGATGGAGATAGGAAATGTTGGTGTGTAATTTCTTGTATCTTCACCAAATCTCTAAAATTAAAATTAAATATTTTTCATTATATAAAAAAACATTAATTTTATACTAGGGCAAGTTTAAGTACAAAGATTAATCTAATTTATTCTACTTTATTTTACTTAAAAATAAAGTAAAAACAAAAACTGATCAAAATTTACCATTCAAAAATATAATTGCAAATGTCAACCATTAAATTTAATTCATATAATAATATTCTTGTTTGATAAAAATATTTTTTTTTTATTTAAACAGCTATAGCAATTGTATTCCTTTATCTTTTCTTTTGGATAGTATATTGTGATGTCTGATTTGGTACGCATCCCATGGTGCATTGCGATTGTAATTATAACGAGAAGAGACGCTGATCTGATTAGGTGTGAGAGCGTTAATATCCGGTGTTCTATTGCCTTTGTGTTTGCTTTGTGTGAAATGCGATTACTAAAGAAATGTTCTAAAAAAATGGGTCCTCATGCTTCCACTGCAAGGGTCTTAATGATTATGATTCCATAACATTGGTGTGATGAAGCCGTTGCATTACTTTACCTCCTCTTTTGGATAATAGATGGCGATGCCTGGTTAGGTACCCATCCCATGATGCATTGCGATTATAATTATGCTGAGATGAGATGGTGTTCTGTGTCCAAGCCTTAATGTCTTGTCTTTGTGTTTTTGCTTGTTTTGTGCGAAATTTGAACATTAAAGAAATGTTCCAGAGAACATAAATCCAATCGCTTTCATTGCATGGATCATAAGGATCATCATACCACCATATGGTATATTATATAAGAACATTGCAGTTTTATTTCAATACTACATTTAGAAACTAATACATTTTTAAAGATCATAAAGTATTTAAAATGGAATAAAAATCAATTTTTATTTGCTAATGATACTTCCACAAGTAGTTATCTAGCATTTTGGGAAATAAACATCTCTTCGAATACTCGTCATGAGCGTAAAAATTGCCTCAAACTTATTCGTCCATGGAATCTTTTCAAGTAAAATTTTTAGGGATTAAAGAAATGGTTTAATGGTTGTTAATGAAAGAAAGAATGCAACAAACGCATTTTATCGTTTTTATATAAAAAGAGAAACAGATAGTTTACAAAATAATATGGTTTCACATGAAACACAAAAATACATAAACACATTTAAAGTTATTAAATATTTGTATTCAACTTTTAATGAAATTCTCTTTTGTGATTATATTTGAAATAAGTTATTTTGCATTAACAGTATGTATATTTGTAAATGACTAACAGTCTGTTCGTAATGTTTTCATAGTTATTAAATTCATTATGTATTAATATCTTTTATATTCAAAAATATATATTTAATAGTAATATAATAATTCAAACCGACAAACATTTACATGAAATAGAAGAAATATCTATTTAGAAGTATGTTAGAACTAGATTAAATTGTTCGTAATGCATATCTTATACAACAGAATTTAATATAATTTCCTGCAAAATATACCCTATTCCTGGAACAGAGTCTTTTGCATTACAATTACCCACAACTTCTCTAATTTAATAGCAAAAAAAAAAAAAAAATCGAAATTTGCAAGGCTTACATTTATTATTGTTTTCGTGGCTACAAAGAAACAAAATAATGTTTTCTTCTACTTATTACCTTCTAAAAAATGTTAAAAATATATCTCCAATATCTTACGAGTAACTTTCAATCGAAATTTACCATGCTTCAAACCAATCGAACTGTTTATGCAACTAGAACATATCCACCTCATCTTCTTGAAGAAAGGAATAAAAACAACAAACTTCCACGATTCTTATTTTGTAATAATTAGTAAACAAGGAGCTACAAATGTTTCCGAGCATCGTCAATGTCGTATAGCTACCATCCGATATAGATATTACCCCTTAGCCAAGTTAAAACAAACAACCCCACAATTCCCTTAGGTTCCACGGCCTGCCTCTTTATTTATGTTTATACCTCAGGTGAACGTATTTATACGTATAGATATGTCAGTCCATGCCCATTCATTGGGGTCTCTTCGGATAGAACGAAAATATAATAAGAAGGCATTGTTGGAGGATTATAAAGTTTATATCGCAGTTCGAGGTTACCGTCTTGTTTGTTTTTGCTGGCTGGAAAGAGTTGAAATATGGTCTTCTTCATCTTCGGTGGACGCGGAAAGAATACTTTTATAGTGTTAAGGGAAAATGTTTTTGCTTTGTTCCAGTTTTGGAGAAGGAAAAGACTCCGTTAGAAAATAAAGATACTTCCAGCAATGATGGCATAAAAGAATGGCATAATCTTGTCTGGTCCGCTCTGGTGGAGACTTAAAT
>JAPMOQ010057531.1:0-14621 GCA_026543055.1 Argiope trifasciata | reverse complement strand
CTCATGGACAGCAATTACCCCCACGTGTTCGCCGTGCGTGGCGACCCCTTATACGGGTGGTGCACTGTGGTCCCCGGTGTATCAATCGGCCGGTAACTATCAACCTGAGTTGCTAGTCTGCTAGGGATCAAGCGAAGGGGTTACTCCTTGGGCTTGGCGTTAAGGGTGGTCACTGTCCCCGGGAGTAACTCTTAGCGCATAGGTTCTGGTCAGCATTATGGCAAGTGCCGAGGTTGGAAAATTTCCAGAGCCGGCAACTACCATCCCTTGTTGGGCTCCGTGGTGGGCGATGCCGCTGGACCTGAATTACCCTCTATGTCCTATGGGTTCTCTTTCAAACGTCGTCGAAGCCAAATCTAGTACTCGTTACATTTTCATTCATACACCTACCACTTTTCATGCCATTTCTCCTTTCCTCAGTAATAAACTTATTTTATCTGCTATTGGTGAAGTACAAAATATAAAAAAGTTACGCTCTGGTGATTTACATCTACAGGTATCCGAGAAACTAGCATTGCAAATCAGTAAAATGACAACTCTAGGTTTTTTTCCCTATAGAAACATCTTACCATAAAACAATGAATATATCAGGTGGTGTTCTTTCCGAACCAGATTTTATAAAAGTTTCTGCAGCAGAATTTCTGGAAGAGCTAGGAGATCAAAATGTCTGTGCCGCTCGTCGCATTAATGTTCGACGAGGTGACAGACTTATTCCCACTCAACATGTTTTGACATTTCAAACGCCTGTTTTGCCTAAATCTATCAAAGGTGGTTATATTAATTGCAAAATTCGACCCTACATTCCCAATCCTCTACGATGTTTTAAATGTCAGAGGTAAGGGCCTTCCCAAACCAGTTGTCGAAACAAAGACAACATTTGTGGTAAATGTGCAGAACCTGGTCATGAAATGAATGCTTGCACATCTGATATCGAGAAATGTGTTAATTGTTCTGGCTCTTATGCTGCATTTTCCAAATCTTGTCCTAAGTGGATCCTAGAAAACTAAATAATTTCGATTAAAATAAAAAAGAATATTACTTTCCCAGAAGCCCGAAAAATTGTGAATGATAGAACTCCAAAAATTGGCGTTTCCTACTCATCTACTCTTAAATCTATTCAAAACACATCTTGCTCTCAAACTGATGCAAGCATTACCCACTGTCACTGTGCATTAACTAATCCAGCACTACGGGATTACAAGCCATCTACTCCCACTCAAACACATGCAAAAATTACATCAGAAAATTTATTTTCAAAAAACCCAGCACCACGACTTCCTGGTGTTTCAAAAAAAAGAAACTGCTAAAAACAGGAAGAAATTGAAATCACTGGCAACAAGATCTCTGGTTGCTGAAGATTTTTTAAAAATTAACACTTCATCATCCGAATGGAGTTGGATTCCTTTACTTCACTCAAGAAAAATCCGGCAGAGGGTATTAAGAAGTAGAAAAAACCTCCAGATAAAGAATGAATTTTATGGGTACTCTTTGTTCCTGGAATTGCCACGGCTTTCGTAATGAAATCTCATATTAAAGACCTCATTAACGAAACTCATCTCGTCTGCATAGCTCTCCAAGAAACCTTCCTGAAGCCACCAGATCTTGCAAAAATTCGGCGTTACAGCATTATTCGAAAGGACGTTAATTCTAATCGAGCATCTGGGGGTGTCGCCCTCTTAGTCTCTCATGACTGTCCATTGACTGTCATTTCTTTACACACGAATCTACAAGCAGTTGCTATTCGAATAATGGCTCCATCTCTGATCACGGTATGCAGCATCTATTTTCCACCAAATGCGCCTATAAACCAAAGAGACATCAATGCTTTATTAAATGAACTTCCACCCCCTTTAATTCTTGTTGGTGATTTTAATGACCATAGCCTTCTCTGGGGTAGTGAGGCTGTTAATAGTCGGGGAAAACAAGTCGAGGAACTAATTGATTCTCATTCTCTTTGCCTCTTGAATAATGGGGAACCTACATATTTTCATAAACAAAATGGAACATTTGATTCATTAGATCTTGCTATTTGCACACTATCTTTGGCTCCGAAATTACATTTTAAAGTGGAAAATGATCTATTGGAAAGTGACCACTTTCCTATTTTCTTAGACCCCGTTTCACCTAATAACTCTCTAATGCAACGCCCCTCTCGTTATTTATTCTCAAAAGCTAATTGGAAGTCCTTTTCTGCATTAGCAAATATTACAAAATCAATGGTAGCGATTGAGGATATAAATGATGCAGTTGACGTAATTACTGATTCATTAATTGCAGCAGCAGATTCAGCTATTCCAAAATCCGGAAACTACTTTCCGAAATACCGGAAGCCATGGTGGAACCAAGAATGCACTAAAGCTAAGCAAAGAGAAAAAAGAGCATGGAATAAATTTAGAAGGCAACCAACAACAAAAAACCGCATCACTTATAATGAATCAAAAAGTAAGGCGCAACTAATTAGAAGACGTAGCCAAAAAGATTGTTGGGTGAATTTTGTATCAAGCATTAAGTCTTCTGTCTCGGCGAAAGAAATGTGGACCAAAGAAAGCTTGTGGGATATACCCTGAAATCTCTTTCTTGTTTAAAGGTAAACAACAAGGAAATTACAGACTTGCAAGAAATGGCGAATACTCTTGCAGAAGCTTTCGCGTCCATATGCAATTCTAACAATTACACTAATAAATTTCTTTCGATAAAACGTCAATCGAAACGAACCCCTCTACTCTTTCATACAAACAAATTTCTACCATATAATTTGGATTTTACCTTTTCCGAGTTACAGCACGCTTTATCAAATACAAAAGAAACAGCACCTAGTCCGGATGGAATCACGTATGCTATGCTTAAACATCTTTCTAATGATGCTTTGTTGAATATCCTGTTTATGTTTAACAGAATCTGGAGAGAGCATGTTTTTCCTATTCAGTGGCGTAACGCAATTGTAATTCCTATAACAAAACCTAATAAAGATCCTCAAAACCCCGTGAATTACAGACCTATTGCGTTAACTAGCTTTCTGTGCAAACTTCTTGAGAAAATGGTGAATTCTCGCTTGATTCACGTGTTAGAGACAAAGGAATTTATATCCCCCTCTCAAAGTGGTTTCCGAAAGAGACGCTCCACTGTTGATAATCTTATAGCTTTGGAGACAGACATAAGAAATGCCTTTTTCCGGAGAAACCACCTGGTGTCTGTCTTTTTTGACATAGAAAAAGCTTATGATAGAGCTTGGAGATTTGCAATTTTAAAAGATTTGTTTCATTTTAACTTTCGTGGAAATTTACCTATTTTTATTAAAAAAAATTTAGCACACAGACTCTTCAGAATACGTTTGGGGAATACTTTCTCTGCAGCACATTGTCAAGAAGAGGGAGTACCGCAGGGAAGCGTATTGAGCGTGACTTTATTCATTATAAAAATCAATCAGATTTTAACTACCATTCCATCCACTGTACATAAAAACATCTATGTTGACGACTTGCAGATCTCCTGTTCTGCTAGGGATATGCGTTTTATAGAACGGCAATTACAAATTGCAATTAATCACATAGTAGCCTGGTCTGAAAGCAATGGTTCCACATTTTCTCCTCAGAAAACTGTGTGTATGCATTTTTGTAGAAGACCACTACACCCAGATCCTGAATTAACACTAAATGGAAATTCTCTGACTGTATGCGACCAGCATAAATTCTTAGGTGTTATATTCGACAAACGCTTGACTTTCCTCCCCCATATTATGGACTTACGGAACAGATGTCTGCGATCGATGAATATTCTTCGAGTTTTGTCAAAAACTACCTGGGGTGCTGATCGCACAAGTTTGTTGAAAGTATATCGTAGCGTTATTCACTCCAAATTAGATTACGGCTGTTCTGTATATGGTTCTACTCGAATTTCTTATTTATCTCGCCTTAATTATGTTCATCATCAGGCTCTGCGTGTTTGCTGTGGTGCATTTAGAGCAATCCCGATTAGTAGTCTATATGTGGAAAATTGTGAACCTTCGTTGTCTTTTAGACGGAACATGTTGACAGCCTGTTACTGTTTCCGTATTTTATCGAATTGATCTCATCCTTTAAGGAGAATGGTTTTAAATAGTAGTCCATCTCCTCTGCTTAATGTCCGCAGATCTTGTATACCTCTTCTGGTAACTCATATTTTTAAGTTCTTACCTGAAACTTACCGTAATATTGAAATTCAGATCGAGAATCCTTTTTCTATACCACCTTGGTGCGAAAATGATATTACTCTGCTTAATCCATTTCAAAAAATTTTTAAAGCCCAATACACCTGACTTTATTTTTAGAGCACTTTTTTCTTCTCATAAACATATGTACAGCGACTACATTCCGGTATACACGGATGGTTCCCAAGCTGATTATCACGTTGGTTATGCTTTTGCTTGTGAGAGTGTTGTTATAATTCACAAATTACACCAATTTATTTCAGTTTTTACATCGGAGGTGATAGCTATATATCATACTATACAATATATTGCTAAGAATATGCTGAAAAAGGTGATAATTTATTCCGATTTTTGGAGTGCCCTCCAAGCTCTCATTGGAAAATTGAATAATCATGCATATATTTCTGATATTAGGAATTTGCATAAGGACCTAAGCCAAAATGGTTTTGAGATTCTTTTCTGTTGGATTCCGTCCCATGTGAGAGGGAGTGTTCTCAGTGTTAGGCTTTTTATCCTTCATTCTAGTGACATACTTAATCATTTACCTCAATCGGTACAAGGAAATTTATACGTTGATGATCTGCAAATCAGCTGTCAGGGTAGTGACATGCGTTTAGTTGAATTTCAACTACAGAATGCAGTTAACAAATTGAACAAGTGGTGCGAGGAAAGTGGCCCCTCAGGGGCTCACCTTCTTTAGGCGAGTGCGGGTGTCCCAATCCCGAGGTACCCAGGGATCTTTACTCAATTTAAGTTTATACTCTTCTACGCCTTCTGCTGTCTCCTTTTTCTTCTTTCCCTCGAGGGTAGGCGAGGGAGCTCTCCATGAGAAGCTGTCGCCGCTCTGTTTGCTTCCAGCTTCTCATGGACAGCAAATACCCCCACGTGTTTGCCGTGCGTGGCGACCCATTAGACGGACGGTGCACTGTGGTCCCCAGTGCATTAATCGGCTGGTACCTAGTCACCTGAGTGACTAGTGTCTGCTAGGGATCAAGCGAAGGGGTTACTCCTTGGGCTTGGCTTTAAGGGTGGTCACTGTCCCCGGGGATAACTCCCAGCGTATAGGTACCGATCAGCACCATGGTGGATACTGAGGCTGGAAATGACCAGAGCCAGTAATCGCCTTCCCTTGTTGGGCTCCGTGGTGGGCGGTGCCGTCGGGCCCGAATCTCATACAATATCGCATGGCTCCCCGCAAACAGGGTCCCTTCAGTGGGCGTCACATTGTTTCAACAAATTTCAATTTAGAACATCATTTTGATAGATATTTTATAATAAATAGAATATCCGATAATAATGAAACTTTTCAGACTGTGTCTCCATTTTTGGTGCGAAAGGCAATCACAGCTACTGTTGGTGAAGTGAGTTCAATCAAAAAGATGAGGTCTGGTGACTTGCTGGTGGAAGTTAGTAATCGAAAGCAAGCCCAGAATATACAGAAATTGAAAGCTTTAACCACAATTCGAATCAGTGTCATTCCTCACCAGTCACTAAATACATCCAAAGGTGTTATCACCTGTGGTGAAATCTTCAATCTCCCTGTCGAATTAATCACAGAGGAAATGAGACCCCAAGGCGTAATAAATGTGAAACGTATTACCATCAAGAGAGATGGGGAAATAATTGAAACGAAACATCATATTCTGACATTCAAATCACCTAAATTGCCTGAATATATCTATGCCGGCTACATAAAGCTACCTGTTAAACCCTATATTCCGAACCCACTCAGATGTTTCAAGTGCCAGCGCTTTGGCCACTCAAAATTAAATTGCCATGGAACTGAAATTTGTGCACGCTGTGCAGTAAAAGGCCACGACAGCCAGCAGTGTGCCGCAACTGAAAAATGTGTGAACTGTGGTGCTAATCATACATCCTATTCTAGGTCTTGCCCGCGTTGGCAACTTGAAAAACAAATTGCAACAATAAAAACTAAAGAAAATATAACTTATCCCGAAGCCAGGCGTAGAGTTCAAGCTCTAACTCCTGCTCCTGGTATTACTTATGCTTCCGTATTACAAAAAACGTTTTGTGCAAATTGCTCATGCACAAATTGTACTAAATTATCCACAAAAACAAAAGATACTGTCAAAACATCACATTCGGACACTGAAAACTCCGTCAGCAGTAACTCTGAGTCGTTTAAGGAAACTAGAGAGAAATCTAAACGAAAATCAAAAAAAATCCTCACTCACATTAAGGTTAGCTAAAAGAGGCCTTTCTCAAGAGGATCTCCAATTGAAGTTAAAAGCAGCAAAGTCAAAAGCTTCTGTCGCTTTGGGGCTGGCGAGGCAGGGTGTTGCCCATAAGGACTTATCGTCCCTCTTTGGTGGAATGCCCAACAGCCCTGATATAAAGTTACATCCTTCTGAGGATGAAAATGATCTCGGGATGAGTTGCGATGATCTGGCGACTCCAACAAACGTACATAATCTTCCTCCTAATAAATCTCTATCTTAACGGTTACCTTTGTCTCCTGGAATTGTCGCGGCATTCGGTCCAAATTGTTTGACATCAAGTCCATCATTAACAAGTTTCATCCTATTTGCATTGGTGTCCAAGAAACTTTCTTAAAGTCCAACATTGCCATTAAATTACGTGTATACAACTGTGTTCGGAAAGATGCAGACACTGAAACTAACTGCTCTGGGGGTGTTTGTATCTTCACATCCAACCTTTATCCGAGCACACCACTAAATCTGCATACTTCTCTTCAGGCTGTGGCTGTACAAGTTCATATTCGAACGTTGGTCACAGTCTGTTCTATATATTTACCGCCAAATGATATAGTACGTCAACAAGATATTGATAACTTAGTGGATCAACTTCCCTTGCCTTTTATCCTGTTAGGAGATTTCAACGGCCATAGTACGTTGTGGGGTTCGGACAGTACGAATTCACGGGGGCAGCAGATTGAGCAACTTCTTTCTAATAAATGTCTCTGCTTGCTCAATAGTGAAGAGAAGACATATTTCCACGAACCCACACGCACCTTCCATAATCTTGATCTCGCCATATGCTCTCCTGAACTCTTGCCATTTATGACTTTTTCTGTCGAAAGCGATTTATACAATAGTGACCATTTCCCAGTTATCGTGTCATATGGAGATGGAAGTAATGCGACTACACACCCTTCGCGTTACATTTTCCAACGGGCAGACTGGACTGTATTTACGCAATTGGCAGAAATCACACAGGCTATGGTCAGAACACCAGACGTATCGGAAGCAATACAAGATGTCGTTAATACCATAATAAACGCAGCAAATGCCACTATTCCAAAGAGTTCCCCACGTTTGAAAAAAATTCGCAGACCGTGGTGGAATGCAGCTTGCCGTGACAGCCACAGACAATTATGGAATATCTTTCGAAGGTACCCAAGTACTGAGAACCTCGTCGCTTATAAAAAAGCCAAAGCGCTAGCTCGCCGCATTCGTCGGTATAGCCAAAGAGAGTCCTGGATATCTTTTGTCTCTTCTGTTACATCCAAAACCAGTAGTAAAACTTTGTGGAGGAAGGTAAAGAGTGCCAATGGACTATATACTGAAACTCCCATTCCTGTTTTAATTGAAGGAAATGTGGTGCATTCTGCCCCATCCGATGTGGCCAAGATTCTCGGCCAGGCGTTTGCACAAGTGTCCGCTATAGATTCTTACAATCCTGCTTTTCTGGCTGTTAAGACTCGCCTGGAACGGTTGCCTTTACGTTTCAATGAACGAAATACATCGCCGTATAACTGTGAGTTTCGGATGTATGAAATGGAAATGGCACTATCTAAAACCCATGATACCAGCCTGGACCAGATGGAATCACATATAACATGCTTCGCCATCTAAATACAACTTCCCTTTCCAATCTGTTACTGTTGTTTAACAGAATCTGGACAGAATGGAAGTACCCTTCTCAATGGCGTGAAGCTATTGTGATTCCGATCTTAAAACCCGGCAAAGATTCATCCAACCCTCACAATTACAGGCCGATTGCCTTAACAAACTGTCTTTGTAAAATTTTTGAGCGCATGGTCAATTCTCGCCTTATGTATGAATTGGAGAAACGTGGATGCATTTCCCCGTTGCAGAGTGGTTTCCGTAGAGGCAGATATACTATTGATAACCTCGTTTTATTGGAAACCCAGATACGCAACGCATTTGTTAGGAGAAACCACCTTGTTTCTATTTTCTTTGACATCGAGAAGGCATATGACCGTGCATGGCGCTATGGCATACTATCGACACTATTTAAATTTGGTTTTAGAGGAAACTTACCCATATTTCTGCAAAACTTTTTATCACTTCGTACTTTTCGTGTTCGTGTTGCAAATTTTTACTCAAATCATTTTATACAAGCTGAAGGTGTTCCACAGGGAAGCGTTCTTAGTGTCACACTTTTTACAGTTCATTTGAGTCAAATTTTATCAGTTTTACCATCATCTGTCCATGGAACTCTTTATGTCGATGATCTTCAGATCTCATGTCAAGGGAGCAACATGAATCTGATAGAGCGACAATTGCAAAATGCAGTTAACAGGGTAGTAGATTGGTGCAACAATAATGGACACGCAATTTCTCCTGAGAAGTGCAAGTGCATTCACTTCTGCCGGAAAAGAATAATTCATCCAGATCCAAATATTCATATTCAAAATATACCCGTTCCGGTGGTGAATGCAATACGGTTTTCGGGGGTGATGTTAGACCGAAAGCTCACCTTCCTACCACATATTTTACACTTGCGAAAAAAGTGTGAAAAAGCTCTAAATATTTTGAAGGTCCTCTCCACCACATCTTGGGGGGTGGATCGTACATCCCTACTTCGCATATACCAAGCAGTTATTCTCTCTCGAGTAGATTACGGCTGTGTGGTGTACGGCTCTGCTCGCCCTTCTGTTTTGCGAAGACTAGATACCGTCCACCACTCTGCTTTGCGTATTTGCTCTGGTGCATTCCGTACATCTCCGGTGGAAAGCCTCTATGTAATATGTCATCAGCTACCCCTTTGTTTAAGGCGAAAGAAATTGTCTGCCCAATACTATTTTCAAACTAAGTGTGCTCTAACACATCCCCTAACCCAATCAACACTGCCAGTTGGTCTTCGTCGGCTTTATAATGCACGTCCCTCTCACATCCTCCCATTTTGTGAGAGAGCAAAATCGCTTCTACGAGATTCGGACTTTGAGGATGTTCAAATTAAAACTGTTAACTATCTTAGATTCCCACCGTGGGATGTCCCGCAGTTCTCCTTCTTGAATCCCTTCACGGGATTTGATAAATCCTCAACTGCTCATGTTGTTCTACAACAATTATTTTTATATCATCGTTATCAATATTCTAATTTTACACCCATTTTTACGGATGGTTCAAAATCAGATGGATATGCTGGTTGTGGAATCGTACTTCTAACTGATACACTGAGCCATCGTCTACAAGATTGTTGTTCAGTATTTACTGCTGAGCTGGTTGCTATTTCTTGTGCTCTTAAGAAAATTTCGCTTTCCTCTCAGAGTAAATTTATTATTTACACAGATAGCAAGAGTGCATTAGACGCACTCTCCCATTACCACGATCAAATGCATCCAATAGCTGTGTAAATTCTGTTCACTTTGCACACCTTACAAAATGAAGATTTTGATATCCTTTTTTGTTGGGTCCCGAGCCATGTAGGAATTCATGGCAACGAATTGGCGGATTCGGCTGCGAAATCTGCAATAACACTATTGAACCAAGGAATTCCATACAGTGATATTAGGAGTAGTTTAATTAAGCATATCCATTTCAGCTGGCAAAACACATGGGATCTTCAGATCCAGAATAAACTTTATTCAGTCAAACCAACTATTGGATTGTGGCCTAATCACCCTATACGGGAAGTCGATGTCAAATTGACTCGCCTCTCTATAGGGCACACTCGCTACACGCATAAACGCCTCATTTTCGGCGATGCGGCTCCGAAGTGCTCTACATGTCGTGTGGAGTTTTCCATTAAACATATTTTAATTGAGTGCCCGTCTTTTAATTCATCTCGTTTACACTTTTTTAACTCATCGTCATTAACACTACAGGACCTTTTAGGTGAAAAATGCCATCCAAACATTTTAAAATTTTTAAAATCCATTGACATTTACAATTGTATTTAATTTCTTCTTCGGTTCAATCTTGACTTCTATATTACATCATGGTAATGCATTTTTAGCATCTTTGTTTCATTTACTTTTTTTAGCTTGGACGTGTTTGAACTTTTATTTTGGTAATTATATATTGATAACTTTCTACTTTTATTTCTATCATGTGTGCTTTTAAAATTCGAGCTATAACTATACCTTTTGCTTGGCGCAGTTTGATCAGATATGGTTATTGCGCCAAAAAACCCTAATCAACCAACCAACCGGAGTGGGATTCATAGTTAGACCAATATTGTCCCCACTCCTCTATAATATATTCTTTCAATTTTCTTTTCAGAAAGGAATAGGACGCTGGGACAACATAAGGATACCCCGACGTCGTGCCTTCCTTAGCAAGTTGGTCGGCCACCTCGTTACCATAAATGTCAACATGGGCTCTCACCCATTGGAGAGCAACATTATTAATTGCTCTTGACAGTTCAGATTTAATCTTATTGACAAAATTGGATCTGGAGTAGTGGCTCCCGAAGGCAGAAATTGAAGAGAGGCTGTCGGTATAGATGTTAGCAGTCGTATTATTGCCGACAGCCCAGCCGGCCACGTAGCCAATGGCGACCAGCTCTGCCTGAAAGGCTGAATTATAGCTATTAAGTTTAAAAGTAAAAATTTTTAAAATTAGTATTATTTTTTAAAAATACACACCGAGAATCCAGTGGAATCTTCCATTCTGGATCCATCGGTGAAAATCTCGAAAGCCGCATTAGGGATGGCATCTTTAACAGATACCACCCTCTGGGCGACTGGGATGTTTTTAATTAAAATATTATGATCTAAAATGACGTTGTTGATAAGATTATTAAAATTTTGAGAGCCAAGTACCCAGATCTGGGAGCGTAAAAATTCAGCCTTGGCCACGACGTGCAGGGGTGGGATACCTGTGACGACATTGAGAAGATAGGTGGAGGTAGTTCTGTAGGCCCGTGTGAATTTTACTAGGAATATTCTTTGAATCGTATGGAGCCTCGAGATTTGAGCCTTAGTCAAGGCCCCGCCCCAGATACTAGAGCCGTAGAGCAGGACCTTCTCAATCACCGTATTATACCAGAATTTTATGATTTTGTTATCTAGGCTCCAGTTGGTTTGAATAACTCTATTGAAATCAGAAGTTAAATTGAGGGCCTTTGCGGTAAGGGTTAAAATATGATGGGTCCAGGTAAGTTTATTGTCTATTGTAATTCCCAGGATCTTCAGGCTGTCGCCAATTTTAATAGGATTGCCATTGATTCGATAGGTCGGCCTACGATTTAGGGTGGTTGAATTCTTCTTTGAGAATCTCCGGGAATAAGTACTTCTAAAAATTATGGCCTGGCATTTATCAGGTGACAATTGCAATTGGAGTAACATTAATTCATTATGGACGGTCCGGGGGTGACTCCCAGCGTATAGGTTCCGGCTAGCATTATGGCAAGTGCCGAGGCTGAGGACGGTCAGAGCCGGTGGCTGCCATCCCTTGTGGGGCTCCGTGGTGGGTGGTGCCGTTGGGCCTGAATTTTTGTCTTTTTTGCATGGGTCTTTTTTCTCAAACCGATTCCGATAGGTCAATTAACATTGCACAAACTGAGCTTACGAAATTTGTTCCGAAATTTTTAGTGATACACGGTAAAGACGATAAACTTAAAAACATGCCTCCTTTTTTGATACAAAAATATATTCAAAGTACTGCTGGGAACGTTACATCCGTAAAGAAACTTCGATCCGGAGATTTATTAATAGAGTCTGCGACGTCGGAACAGTCAGAGCATCTACTTGCGATCAAGAATTTCGGGGATGCCTCAATAGAAGTCTCCAGTCATAAAACTCTGAATTATACCAGAGGTGTTATATCTAGTATGGACCTTATTATGGTGAGTGATGAAGAATTTGTTTCTGAACTACAGTCATTTAGAGTAACAAGTGCGCGTCGTATAACATTGAAAAGAGATGGTAATATAATTCCAACCAAGCATGTTATTTTAACATTTGCCTCTCATGTGCTTCCCAGAAAGATAACAGCTGGATTTATAAGTTGCGATGCACGTCCTTTTGTGCCCAACCCAGTGCGTTGTTTTAAATGCCAGAAGTTTGGACATACAAAAACTAGTTGCCGCGCTTCTTCCTCTCGCTGTCCACAATGTTCTGAAATTGGCCATAATGACACTCCTTGCAAAAAACCCGAAAAATGTGTTAATTGCAACGGTAGTCATCCAGCTTATTCTAAATCATGTCCCAAGTGGAAGATCGAAAAAGAAATCCAGACAATTAAAATTTCTAGAAACATCTCATTTGCAGAAGCTAGGCAAATAGTTGAAAACCGAACTCCAAAGGAAAATCTTCCATACAGTACAGCATTAAAAAGAACAGCTTGTTCTAGCATGCAAACTGAACCCATACAAATTCAAGAAAACAGTAGTCCATCACAAACAATCACGAAACAGTTTCCTTCTACATCAAACGAGGAATACATTACCATCAAACTGAAAGATTGGCTTGAAATAGTGAATTTGAACAGGTCTTTCATAACTAAAGAAAAAAACATTACAAAAAACCAAAAATCTTTAAAAACAGTTCCACAAAATAAAAAGAAAAAAAGGAGTCTTCCCATTCAAAACCAAAATGAACTGAAAGAAAAGAAAAACCTAAATAGTAAAGATGTTGAATTGGAAATACACCCATCTGACGAATCTCTTAGCGAAATGGATCTGAGCGATGAAGCTAGAGTAAGCAAAGGAAAGCCACAAATTTTCAAATCTAAATTCTTTAGAAAACCGAAATGACAAATATTAATTTAGTCCCCTGGAATTGCCATGGTTTTCAAGCTCATAAAGAAGATATCAAATCTATTATTAACAAATATCAACCGCTCTGCTTGGGGATTCAAGAAACATAATTGACACCACGTGTATCTCCCAATGTTAAAAACTATGTCCTTCAAAGAAAAGATAATGGACAAAATTTTAGAGCATCTGGAGGAGTTGCATCTTTAACTACACGCCACTTGCCAAGTAGTGAAGTTATTTTAAATTCAAATTTGCAGGCAACTGCTGTACAAATTCAGTTGAAAGTATTAACAACAGTTTGCTATTTATATTTGCCTCCAAATGAACATATTGAACAACGACATTTGGATCAATTAATAGAACAGTTGCCGAACCTTTTTTTCTCCTTGGTGATTTAAACGGTCATAATCCTATTTGGAATAATGCTGATATTAACACTAGAGGACGGCAAATAGAAAAACTGATTGAGGATCATTGTCTCTGTATACTTAATGACAACGCTCCCACTCATTTTCACCAAGCTAGCAAAACATTCCACACGATTGATCTTGCACTTTGTTCTCCTTCCCTTGCTCCTTACTGGAAATTCTCCGTGGATTCAAACTTATACAATAGCGATCACTTCCCTATTGTATTGACGTACATTTACAATGATTTTTTATTTCCGAAAAGACCCAGGAGATATAATATTAATAAAGCAAACTGGCCACTGTTTAACTCAATATGTCAACTAACACCAGATATGATTAATGATGCTTCTATTGATTTGGCAGTCAAACAAGTAACCGAGCATATAATTGCAGCAGCAGATCTCAGTATTCGCAAAACATCGGGGAAAATACCAAAGCTATGCAAACAGTGGTGGAATGACAAGTTTGCAAACTGTAAAAGAGTGCAAAGCATGGAATACCTTCAGGAGATACCCTACCACCCAAAATCTCATTAAATTTAAAAAAGCAAAATCTGAATTTCGTAGAATCTGACGCATTAGTCAGGAGCAATCCTTTCATTCGTATGTCAATTCCATTCAAGGACAAATACCTTCTAAAATCATGTGGGATAAAATAAAAAAGATTTTTGGCTGTTACTCAAATTCAGATAAAATATCCTTTTTAAAACTGAATGGACGAGTAATTTCTAATGCAAAAGAAATTGCTAATCTAATTGGACAAACTCTTTTTAACATATCGAGTGAAGAATTTTATCCAGAAGATTTTACTGCTTTTAAAAAACAGGCAGGGAAGCAAACATTGGATTTTTTATCTTCCGATCAAGAGAAATATAATAATACTTTTAAATTTCATGAATTGGAAAATGCATTAAAAAAATCCCACTCTACATCCCCGGGACCTGATAGAATACATTATGATATGCTGAAACATCTCAGTGATTCGTCATTGCGGATACTTTTAACTTTATTTAACAGAATTTGGATAGAAAGGTTTTTTCCAACCTGCTGGCAAAAAGCAATAATAATTCCTATTCTCAAACCTGGGAAAGATCG
>JAPMOQ010057523.1:0-13590 GCA_026543055.1 Argiope trifasciata | reverse complement strand
TTCACATACATAAGGTTTTTCATTTGTATGAATCAACATGTGATTTCTTAAACTACTCATCACTCTGAATCTTTTGTCACATAGTTCACATACATGAGGTTTTTCATTTGTATGAATCAGCATGTGATCTCTTAAACTATTCTTCGCTGTGAATCTTTTGGCACATAACTCACAGACATAAGATTTTTCATTTGAATGAATCTTCAAATGAGTTCTTAAATTATTTCTCTTATTAAATCCTTTGCCACATATTTCACATGTTAGCAGCATTTCACTGGTATGAATCAATAAATGTGTCTTTAAAACAATATCAATGAAGGCCCTTTCCTACAAATGACATACACACCATGCAGTGTACTTCCCTGACAATCAACAGTCAGAATATTGTCAATTTCTTTACCAGAGAATGTCGTTCACAAACGAACGGAACGTCAATGTGAACGTATTGATGGGCGGCGCCTTTACCTTTCATATCGCTAAATCAGACTACTGCTAATCTCCGCTCGGCTTTCTCTCTCTCTAGTAAACCCTTTGTGAAGTGATATACGCAATAACGTATACTTGATGGCTTATTAATATATGCATTTGTACAGGGTGGTTTCTTCAGCACGAAACAGCAGACGATTTTTATCTTTCTGAATTATTTATCGCTTCTATTTCTAAAACTTACTCCCAGCCGAGACATCTAAGTGACAGTAGATATAGTCTTAAAAAAACTAAGAACAAGAAATAATGTATGGTAAATATAAAATAATGAATTAAAATAAACCAAAGAGGAAGGGCATTTTGCATTCACGATTTCCTTGAAACTTTAATGCTTTCTTTTCATGCAATTATCTGTGAAAACATTAAATTGTAAGAAAGAAGGGTGAAAAAAAATTATCGAAAAAATATAAAGAAAATAAATGGAATATTATCCACGAAATTATATTTATAATTAATGAAAGGATTGATTAAAAGGTATAAAAAAGAATCCATTTTTTTCAATTATTTTTTTTAAGTAAATCACTTCTTTAACTCCATAGAATCTCTTTCCATTCCTTGTTTCACGAACATGTTCAATATGTGTTATTTAAAAATCAGTGTTTATGGAGATATTTTAAACAATTTGGAGGAATTGAAAGATGCGATATACTGACATGTGCTTAGCATTCTTCCTGATATACTAAGAAAGAGCTACTGTTGAGAATGTAGTATTGAGATTTAACTTGCTTTCAGAAAATGGCGGAGGCCGCGTTGAACACGTTGCTTTGTAATACGTTTCTGAAACGATTAAACACGTTTGAAACTGATGTCTTCGTATCCTATTTTGTTTAACAATATTGCATACAACTTAATTCCCCCCCCCTCTGGTAGTGAGTTTTTGAACTTTTTTTTTTAGAGGAAAAGAAATTTTTATGGTCTTATTTCAACTATTACCACGTTTGATAACATTTGAATCATTGTTTTTTCTTTTATGACCATTTTTAAGTGGAACTTTAATTATAATCACCCTGTGTTTTCAGATTTATATAGTTTTCATTCTTCAAACCACTGACAATTTTTATTGCTCCCATGCCAACTGAAATTATGTATTGTATTTATAAGAAACTATCCGTCCACAAGCAATCATTTATGAAATTCAATGGTAAAAAATAGAGTGATCCTTGTGGAAGTTTTCACGCCAGATTCACCGAGTCTATTTTTGCATAAAACTTAAAATTTCTTTCTAATTTGGTTACTATATTTATATAAATTTTGGTACTTTGAAAGTATTCGTTGCTACAAGGTATCAAGAATTAAATGTAAATTGTAAAATGGAAATGTACAAAAAAAATTCTTTACTATTTTAATTAAATTTCAATGCATAAAAAACGAAGACGGTTCAAACATTTTGCAGACAATTATTTAATGATTTTGCAGAGGCGGAGGCAAAGATTTACCAACGGGGGTCAAGATAAATCGGACAGGAGGATAAGCACAATATATCTAATTTGGTTTCAATACCACTCATAATAATTAATTTTACATTTAATTAAAGAAAATCAAGTATTATTTCATTTCTTTTTCATTCAAATGCTGATCCTCTCTTTCTTTATTACAAAGGTATTTGTAAAAAATGTGTTTCTTTTGCTGGCCATCAAACATCTGTCAATATTTGAATCTATTACTTAATGAGACTCTTGAGGGCCAAAGTAGCTTGGTGGTAATCTTCCAACTTCAGAATCAAGGGGGCCCAAGCTCTAAACCCGCTTCCGTCGAGGAACCGTCGTACGGTGCATGCTAAATCCATCGGAGCCAAACGTCCTTCCCTCCAACTAGTGAGGTGTAGAAGTTTGTAGAGCGGATACCAACTAAGGTACCACCCTCTTCATCTGATAGTGGCTCAAAATTACGAAGTCCATCCTAAAATAGCCCTAATTTTGCTTTCAAACGGGACGTTAATATAACTGAACTAAATTAAAACTTTGTGATTCTTGAAATTTAATTTCTTTGATATCTAGTTTTAGAAGAAAAAAAATAGTTATAAGATTGAAGATTGCGCTATGCTTGTCATGCTAAATGAACAAACGTGTGCTCTATTTTATATTAAAAGCTATATAAATGAATGTTCGAAAAGCAGTTTTATAAAAGAAAACGTTTTATAGAAATAAAAAATATTCGATGTTTTGGCTAAATATTGAATTTTTAGCATAGTCTCTTACCTAAAATATATGTTACATAAGGACTGCAACAACGAGCAGAAATTCAGAGGTTTTCGAAACCTGGTGGAATAAGTGAGCATATTCAACAAAAATTTACTGCAGTTGGAATACGAACAGTAGGAAAAGATAGAATGATGTTGTTTCTTAAGAAAGCTGGAGAAAATATTTTGTACATACAGAGTATCCCGAATGCCGTGTACAGACTCGGAAGGGAGGTAAAGAACATCGTGAGGATCCATAATTACATAGGAAAGCATAGGTGGCAAAGTAGTAAGGTCACAACACAGAAAGTAGTGTAAAAAAGTCTAATTACACAAAAAAGCGATAATAAATAAAAAGTATGACATAAAAGTATCGTAGGAGGTGTTCGAAATTTCAGCCACTGGCGCGTATGCATGCACGACGCCGATGCGACATGGATTGGCAGACATACTTGAAAATACCGGGCATTTCACCGATAGTACCAGGAGCGATGGATATTCTTGTCACCAGGTCTATTTCAGAACTTACGGGCGTGTCGTATACAAGGCTCTTCATACCACACCGGAGAAAAAAAATTCAGAAGAGGTAAATGGATCTGGAGATATGGGTGATCAAGCGACGGGACCGCCATGCCCAATCCACATGTTTGGAAATATCCGGTACAAATGGTCACGTACACGCCTTCCATAGTGAGATGGCACCCGTCCTGTTGAAACCACATGCGGCACAGAACAGGACATCGGTAAGCAGTTAGAAAAACGAGCAACTTGTAGAAATAGAGATACTTGTCAGAGTCCAGTCGGGGCGTTAAGATGTGTGGACCGAGTAAACTCTCCCCCACGATACCCGCCCAGACGTCAACAGTGAAGCGTTGTTGTGCGGCTCGTGGTCCGGTGCTGTGCGGGTTATTTAAGGTCCACATGTGAGCGTTGTGTGTATTGAACACCACTTCAAGTGAAACGGTTGCTTCATCATAGAACAACACAGAACTAGCAATGTGCATGTCTGCCGTACTTTCGTTAACAAACAACTGTGCAAACGCGACACGTCGTGGGTGATTATCAGGCTGTAATAACTGCATTCTCTGTGCATGAAATGGATGTAAGCCTTCGTCCTGCAGTACACGATGGACTGTTGTCGAAGATCTTCCAGTTGCAACAGCAAGCAAGCGATACTAGTATTGAGAGTTCAATCCACAGCATGCAAAATGCCTTCGAATATGGGGTTCGTCTTGTTTGCAATCACCCAGTATCTTCAATCGTGGATCTTAAGAATCCATGTTCCGCCAGGTTCTGATGCACCCGAGCAAACGTTTGATGATTCGGTTGCCACCTCGTTGGATATCTTTGCCCGTAAAACCGACGAACAGGACGTCCATTTCCGTTGGCAAAGTCGTAAATGAAGTACATATCCGCCAATTCGGCATTCGTATAATGATTGATGATTATTTCACGCTTTCCGTGTCTGAAATGAGAAAACCACCAGTGTGACCTTGCGCTACCTATCGCTTTCCGTCCATACTTTCCTATGTAATTATAACTCTCTAGGATGTTCTCTACTTCCCCTGCAAGTTTGTGCATGGCATTCCAGGACACACTGTATATGTACAAACTTACTATTTTATGTAACATATGAAAAAGGCTCTTGTAGAAAATGGATTGCTTAAACATAAAATCGCCCCCATGTTTTTATTTTTCAATATATCTTTAAGCTTAAAAGAACCAATGCATTTCATTAAGAAATAATTAGATCTTGAATATGAATTTTCTTATCATCATTTTTAAACATGCGTTCTTATGGTTAAATACATTTTTACTTCGAAATTGTTGCAAGCTAATATTTCTCTAAAAAAAGTGAGTTTTGTCCCCAAAATTGCATACCTTGCTTTTTCTTTACCCCTTAATGTAAATGAAGAGTCTCTGACTCGCGTATGAAATTACTAAATTTTTAATTTTTATTCTGCAATTAAGTGAAAGTATTAAGTAATTTAAAATGCAAAAATCATTCGAAAACATATCATTGCCTCAAATATTCTTATAATATTCCAGAGATTGAAATAATAATAACGATTGTCCCAAATAAGATCTGCCATGTAATAAAGAAGTTAAGTAAACTCGTACATCAAGGAGTTAGTGTGTTATACATGAATATGCTATGAATAACTACACTGAGGGGAAAAAAATCCCAACACTAGGAAGGAGCTGTGCTAGATAAACGAAATTTGGTAGGCGTGTTTATACATCTGAAAGATGACGTCGATTCAAATTTCGAGCTACGCGCGTAAGTGTGGCGCTAGTAGCGACACTATGAACATGCAAACGAGGTTTGCTTTAAATAAGCGCTGTAAGGTTCGTGATCGTTATTTACAGTTGAGATTTGACGTAGTGGGTTAATGTTAATCAAGAATGCCTCTGAGAAGACGAAGAAACCATTATCAACAGCTCACTGAGTTTGAACGAGGTCGTGTTGTAGGGCTACGAGAAGGTGGGTTTTCTTTCCGCGATATTGCTGAAAACCTTGGCAGGAATGTATCCACTGTGCATGAGTATTGGCGGAAGTGGTCAAGGGAAGGTACTGCCTCAAGAAGACCAGGTTCCGGGCGGCCACGTGGTACTACTGAGAGGGAAGACCGTCGTATTCGGCGTATGGCTGTGACTAATCGTACTGCGTCTTCAGCTGAAATTCGAGCTGCACTTGGCACCACAGTGACACAACGAACTGTTACAAATCGGTTACTTCAAGGACGGCTCAGAGCCAGACGCCCTGTACAGTGCATTCTACTGACTCTAAACCACTGCCGTTTGCGACGTGAGTGGTGTCAAGCTAGAGATCATTGGAGGACGGAGTGGAGATCTGTTATGTTTTCTGATGAAAGCCGGTTCTGCCTTGGTCGCAGTGATAGCCGTTTGTTGGTTAGAAGGAAGCCAGGTGAACGCCCGCTAGTGACTTGTCTGCGGCCTAGACACACAGGACCTACTCCTGGAGTTATGGTTTGGGGAGCAATTTCGTATGACAGCAGGAGCACTCTCGTGATTATCCCAAGCACCCTGACTGCAAATTTGTACGTCAGTCTAGTGATACAACCTGTTGTGCTGCCATTCATGAACAGCATTCAAGGGGGTGTTTTCCAACAGGATAACGCTCGCCCTCATACCACTGTTGTAACCCAACGTGCTCTACAGAGTATCGACATGTTGCCTTGGCCTGCTAGATCACCAGATCTTTCTCCAACCGAGCACGTATGGGACATCATTGGATGACAACTCCAGCTTCATCCACAACCAGAATTAACCGTCCCTGCATTGACCGCCCAAGTGCAACAGGCAAGGAACTCCATCGCACAAACTGATATCTGTCACCTGTACGACACAATGCATGCACGTTTGCATGCTTGCATTCAAAATTCTGGCGGTTACACCGGTTACTAATGTACCAACATTTCCCATTTGAAATGGCTCTACCTGTGATCTTGAAACTTTAATCAATTAAATATGTTACCTAGACAAATGTATTCCTAAAATTTCATTACTGTACAATGATTTTTTCTTGGTGTTGGGATTTTTTTTGCCATCAGTGTATTTTAATCCTCAATATATCTTTACTCAAAAACTGAAAAATTTAGAAATATCTGAAATTATATAGTTTTTGCTGCGAATATCAGTTGAAAGGAAAAATAATAATATTACATGTAGAATCTGAAGAATATAGTGGGGAATTTATTTAACAAATTTAGTGCATACTTGGATAAACTATTTTAGTGTAGCTAAAAAGCTAAGATACCACAAGTATTTATTTTTTTGTTGTCAGTTGCAGTCGGTAATATTTCTGCTGTGTAATAATTAGATTTCGAAAGAAAACAAATATTTTCCTGGTAAATAATTTTAATTTACAATTATACAATTTATTTACTCCATGATTTATAATGAATTCACATAATTTGGCTACAACAAAGTAACTTTTTAGCAAGTACATGCTCAAAAGTGTCACAAGAAAAATAAGTTTTACTAAATTTAGTTTAACCATTAATTAGATTTTAGTCAGACTATTCTCATAGTAAATGAATAAATTCGTTGCCAAGGAAGTAACAATTAGATGAATAAGATGACAATTGACTTAAGAACTTGAACTTAAATGATGAATGATGGAAAACACCTCTATCGTCCTATTCATGAGTAATATTAAAGCATCAATTTCTCTAATAATTCTACTGGCAGGTAATCGAAAGTGCTGGATGAAAACAATTTTTCTCCTATAATCTGTGATAAAATTTTAGCCGAAGGACAAAAATTAGTCGGAAAAAATTTGATGTCTTATTCACTTGCCAGTTTATTGGTTATTCTTTTGAATATAGCATAAAATATATGCTGAATGAACTTTATAGCATTTCAAATAGATGTCTGAGAATTTGGACTTAATGACGTCGACAACCACCGTATTGAATTCTCAGTGGATAGATCAAAATTTTATGGCAAAATGCAACAAATCTTATTCGCCCGACGCCTAATGGGTTATATCGCCCAAACTAGTGCAAATTAAAAATTCATAAACGATATTTGAATAAAATGTCTGAAAATCTGTGGATATAGCCTTTGACATTCGTCACATTCAGTTCAGACTCGCCACCCAAAATTTTTTGGTAGAATGCGATATCTTATTCACTTACCAGACATTGCCAAAACTAGTGTAAATTATAAGCCAAATGACACATTTCAATCAAATGTCTGAAATTTAACATATTCGACACTACCGCAAAAAATTGTCAACAAAATAAACCTATCACCTTCTCGATATTTTATTCACTCGTTACCTTATCGGTTGTATTGACACAGGTAGAACAAATTATAAGTTGTATGAACGACTAAATTATCAGCTAAATGCTAAAATTATCAGCTAAATCATGTGATTGAATTAATTTATTCCGAATAGATATACTCCGCGTTTCTCAGGATGAAAATATTTATATATCTAATTTTACTGAACTTGGCACTAAAGCTATAGAATTAAAACATGATCGTAAAAGAATATTTTTTAAGCTATACAAGATCCCCCTAAAAAGTGGAACAAGAATTTATTTCTTTAACTATCACAATTAATTTTTTCCAATTACGAAATTTCATTAAATGAGACACCCTAAATAAGAAAATATTATATCTATATAAATAAAAATGAATGTTTGTCTGCATATCTTTTATGCGGTGCCGTTCCGTTCATCCGATAGCTATCAAATTTCGAATACTTAATACTTGCACTTACGGGATGATGATAGGCATAGTATTATTATGTAATCGATAAAAAATATTTTTGGATCTATTTACTACTAGCCGCCTTTGGCGACCAGCTGGTTCGCCATGAGTAATGCGTTCTAAAATTTTCAATTAAATCACATATACATTAGCCAAAATTTAAGAAATAGTTAAAGTTAAAAGATTCAGTTATTAGTAGTTAAAGAGTCGGTAACTTTATTCGAAAAAACTTTTTGAGTTTAATGCTCTAACAATTTATCGACAATTTTACAACAATTTATTAATGCTCTAACAAATTATTTGCTTCCAAAATATTAAAAATGTTTTTTTCGGTGATGTTGCCAAAATGTTAAATATGTTTTTTAAAGAAAGCGAAAAAGGGGAAAAATTATTGAATTAATGATACAGATATTACAAACGATTATAGAAATATGCCATTGAGTCGGGATTTCAATGCATATCCTGTCTAAATTCAATCAGATTTACTGTAAATAAAGATAATTTATGGAATTAATGATATAGATATTGCAAACGATCATAGAATCTATTGCCTTGCATTTATTTTTTTAGAAGATATCTCATTTTATATTTATGTTATTTTATCCTGTCACGTGCTGAAAGTTGTATTTTTTTAGATTTGATTTGCGATGATAGTTTTTTTTTATTTGAACTTCCGGCATTGTTTTATTTTATTTTATCCAGTCACGTGCTCAAAAAAACATGGTTAAAATATTTCTTTAAAAATTCGTTAAAAATAGAAGCTTGAGTTATACATTAAAACACTGATGTCACAAGTTCATCTCTTTTTAATTAAAAGCTAAATATTCTTCATTTTTTAAAGCATTTATAGACTCGTGCTACATACTATGCAGCTATTTACTTCATTTAGACTTTTTTATAGATGTATTTCTATTATTAAACAAAGCTGATTTATTTAATTAATAATATTGTAAAAAGTCACAAAAATTCTATGTATTTTCTTTTTTTAAAAAAGAAAAAACATATTTCATATTTATTTCATTTCATGCAGACACGTGCTGAAAATTGCATTTTTAAATGTTTAATTTGCAATAAATATTTATTTTTTTAATTTGAGTTTTTATCTATCTGATGGCAACCTATTGATAAAAGATAATTTTTCCCTTTCCACTCGTAACGTTCTCCTGCAGATTAAATTTTATTGTTTTGTCCGAAATATATTGTTGAAAAATATAGTTGAAATGCTTCTTTAAAAATTCATTACAAATAGAAGCTTAAGTTAAATGTTAAAATACTGATACTATTAGAAAGCTAATTTTTTAATCTTTAAATTGATGCTAAAATCATGTTTATCCGATAATATTTTCGGAAGTTATAGCGGAAAAACGTCGAAATTTCGCTTAAATTTTAATTATATCAAATTCTAATTAAAAATTCGAAAAAAGGACTCCGAGGTGCACATTCCGGACCTCCAAGGTATACATGTACCAAATTCGGTAGCTGTAGGTCCAACGGTCTGGCCTGTAGGGCGCCAACACACACACACACAAACATTGAGCTTTATTATAAGTATAGATATCTATTAACCAAGGATTATTGACAATTAACTCTCCAAGGAGCCGCAACAGATCCAGTAAAGGTGCTAAATTCAAGCTAATATTTCGTAGCTTTTGGACGTAAATGTTATGTAAGCCGTTATCTGAGGTAACAGACTTATTAGAGAATATGCGATAATGTTTTAGAGGAAACACTCCAATAGGATTAAAATTAAAAATTTAATAAAATTTTAGCGTTTTTGCAATATTTTCCAGAAATATTCCGGAAGTACAAAATTTTTTACATTATTTTAACTTACAAAAAATATTAATTCAACTATATCAACAAATTTATGGCATAAATATATTTTCTGTGTTTAATCAATATTAAAAGAAAATATTTTAATTGCATTTTCTAACATTAAACTTGGGAATTCTGGTTGAATATTAAACGAATCACGGAAGATATAAAAACTAGATTTTTTCCTTTACAATCTCAAAGTACACCAAGCAGTGCACCAGCATTTCTATTCTAAAAGAACACATAAATATTTTATATAAAAACGAATTATTGTTTGTTTGTACTTTATGCGCGGCCGTACTGTTCAACAATTTCTATGCAACTTGGTCAACACACTAACTGCACCTGCATGAAGTTTGTAGGCAGGGAAGATTGTTCAGTAATCATATCTGTTACATAAAAATGAAATTTCGTTTGTTCATAATCCATGCGCTGCCGTATTCGATGAAACTTGGTAAAACATATTGCTTGTAATTCCATGAGGTTATATTTTAAAATTGATAGTTGACAAAAGTCAAATAGCACATCCTGTTTGAATTAATTGCACATATATCAAACAAAATAAAATTATTATGATTGATATCAGTCAATGTGCGGGAAATGAAATCGAAAATACTTTGTGAAAGCGCCACTTTTTTCTGCTCATTCCTGAATAGTTTTCTACACAGGGTGTGTATCATTTAGCGTGCTAACTATTTTGCCTGCAGTAAACCGCACACATTATTCAGAGTTGATCTCACACATGCAAAATAAAATAATTATCAATGCCGCTCAAGGTAAGTTATATATAATGGAAATTTTCCAATGCAAACAGTATTTTTGCTATTTATTAAGTGAATCTACAAGCAATATTTCGATTACACAAATGTATATTGTGTTGAGTGCTTCGACAAAAAATATGTTCCCAAACGTTCGTCACTTAATTGATCTAACAGAGCAAAATTAGGCAAATCGAGAGACGATAAGAGTGCAATTAAGCAGATCATTTAAAAGCTGAAAATTCCCGTATTTCAGAGTCTCAAGATCAACGTGGGCAAGAACTAAAAGATGACGAGTATCAGAATCAAAAAGTCAATATGAGGAGAAATGCGTGACAACCATCCTTATACTGACTTAGCGACAATGGAAAAACCCTGAACATGGTTGCCGTAAGTAGACGAATCTAAGAGGAAAGTGGGCATTAAACCAGACCCCAACTTTTGGCTAACTAAACGCGTATCATTAATCGAGAAATTCATTTCGTTTGTGTTTATACAGATATCCAGTTCCTAACTAGTTATTGTGACGCCAAATGAAGTACAGCCCTTTCTTTCACCCCTAAAATGTAATAGAATATCTCGTTAAAGCCCACTGACCGCTACATTTAGTTACTAGAGCTTTTCTCGTGATGGTAGGACAGTAGAAACGTCTATCAGAGATGTGCCCACGCATTCACATTATTCCTCTCAACATTCTTTTTGATTTCAAATGACTGCAGTTACCCATTCGACTTGCATTCTCAATGACCATCAACAAGGCGAAAGGTCAATTACTTCAAGTGTACGAACACATCCTAAAAAATCCATGTTTTTCACATAACCAGTTGTATCCTGGATGCTACGAGTCGGGCAGTCAAGAAATTTGTTTCTGCTGAGAATGGAAAATCAAAAAACTATTGCCTACCCTAAAGTTCTTGAATAATAAAGTAAAAAAGAATAGAATAAAAATTATTTACACTTCTCCTTTATATATTTTCATATCGTAAATGAATGTATTCATTTACGATATGAAAATAAATATATTTTTTTGTATTATTCCTAATTAAACAAGAAAGTTATTTTAAATTTCAAAAGATATTTCAAAAATTATTTCTTCTGCGGCAGCAACGCGCGTGTACTAGCTAGTTTAATATAAAAAATATAAATAAAAAGTTGAAAAAATTACATTTTTATACGGCTTCTATAGAGGGAAAATAAAACTCCTTATATAAAATATTTTTCTTGCATTCATCTATAATTATACAAGTTATCACGCTTCTATCTGTAAAACTTTTTTGAGATATAAAAAAGCAAATTTCTTGATTTGAATGATTCTTTCATATATTTGACTGGTATTAGGACAAGAATTTCACTGTAATTTTCAGACACAATAATTTATAGTGATTTTCAGCTATAAAGCATTCTTCGACATGTATCAAATATCTTTAATTGTAATAATTAAATGTGATCTTTTAACCATACTTGTATACATATGCGATTTGACTCATCATGTGTGACAAAACAGGCTTCTGAAATTTGGCGGATTAAAAATCTATAGAACTTGTATAGACAAAATCAATTCATCCCTTAGTCAGACATATTGCAAATCCATGTGTCTTGGCGCAGTATAGCCACAAAAATCCAAACCAACCAACCATATTAATCAAAACCAAATAAATGTTATTGGTCACTATTCAGTATATTGTTATACAAAATGGGACTAACCAAAAGGCTTTTAAAAATGCCCCAACAAACATTTATAAAAAAATTGACACAAATATTGAATCTACGAAGAAAGGATTTTTAAAATATTAATTTTTTCATTATATTGAAATTTGTCGACCCAAATGAGTTCTGACATTTTTTTAAAAAAAGGGGATATAATTTTATCCGAAATAAGACCCAGCTGTGAAATTTTAGATACCCATCGTTCACATAACTATGGTAACAATCCATGCACTCCGAAAATACTGCATAAATGCCAGTTATTTAATTTGAAAAATTATTTACACTCTCGTTTTTGATATGTTGCGCTTTGAACTGATTTTTCATGATCCAGCATGTGAGTCACTTAAACGAGGTCAAAATGTCAATTTCTATATCCTTTGTGTAACTCAATATCCTTCCCAATCCTCCATGGGAAAATAAGAATCCTGTAGTTTTCTATGATTAGTATTCCTCCTGTATTTCCTATGACCGTTTTGTAAGTACATTTCCTAGAAAGAGACGGGGAATTCAGGAATCACTGCTGGGTTTCTTGTACAATTAGATTTGAATTCGATTGCATGGCATGATTATTGCAGACTAGCCGCCTTTGGCGACCAGCTGGTTCACCATGAGTAATGCGTTCTAAAATTTTCAATTAAATCACATATTCATTAGCCTTGAAGTAATTCCGGGCATTTATTGGCCTGAAATTAATATTTTCTTTAAGATGATGGACGGAAAGTTCTAAAAGAACACGTTTTCCTCATAATATTCTTTAATTTTATAAATCAGTCAGTTTTAACTATCGGTTATGCTTCCAAAATATTAAAAATGTTTTTTTCGGTGATGCCAAAATATTAAATATGTTTTTTTTTTAAAAAGCGAAAAAGGGAAAAAATTATTGAATTAATGATACAGATATTGCAAACGATTATAGAAATATGCCATTGAATCGGGATTTCAATGCATATACTGTCTAAATTCAATCAGGTTTACCATAAATAAAGAAGATTTGTTCAATAAATGATTTAGATATTGCAAACGATTATAGAAACCTTTGCGTTGCATTTATTTTTTTAGAAAATATCACATTTTCTTTTATTTTATGCACTCACGTGTTAAAAGAAGCATTTCTTTCGATTTATTTTGCGATGATATTTTTTTTTTTATTCGAACTTCCGTCATTCTTTTATTTTATCCAGTCACGTGCTAAAAAAAACATAATTAAAATATTTTTTTTTAATTCGTTAAAAATAGAAGCTTACGTTATAAATTAAAAAACTGATACCGTTAGAAAGCTAATTTTTTATCTTTAAATTGATATAAAAACCATGTTTGTGCAATGATATTTTCGAAAGTTATAGTGGAAAAACGACGAAATTTCGCTTAAATTTTAATTAATTCAAATTCTAATTAAAAATT
>JAPMOQ010057521.1:60980-91337 GCA_026543055.1 Argiope trifasciata | reverse complement strand
AGTGACGCAGCCCGTGAAACAGCTCGGTTGGCAATGCAGAATCGTCGAGCGAACAACAGAAGTCAACAAATAGATAATTTGAGACGCAGAACAAGATATTTAGCTGATTTGAATCGAGCAGCGTTTCGATACGATTGCAGTAATGATTACAGCTTGCATCCTAGCGTTTGCATTGGGCAAATGGACGTTGTTTGCGAGTATTGTGGTGCATTAAAGTTTTCCGGAGAAACGCCTGGATTATGCTGCCTTAATGGTAAAGTGAAATTGCCAGTGTTGACTCCGCCACATGAGCCATTGAATTCATTGCTTTGTGGCGAAACACAAGAATCACGCCACTTTCTTGCAAATACTCGAAAATACAATAGTTGTTTTCAAATGACGTCATTTGGGGCAGACATTATCGAAGAAGGAGGATTTAATCCGACATTTAAGGTATTTATTTTTGTACTTACATAGAATGTAGTTAAAGAATAACTTACTTTATCTATTGGTATGTATTATATTTGCTAATACTGAACTCTACTCTCCCACAGAAAAAGTGTTTATAACCAAGTTAATACTGTCTGGTTTTTATTTTGTAGATACAAGGACAGATTCACCATCGAATTGGATCATTACTACCTTTCGAAGATACACAGAATAAATTTTTACAAATATATTTCATGGGCAACAACAACAAGTGGATTGAAGTGAAGTGAAGTTTAATTAATAATGCCGCGACCAAGACGATCGAATCTTTCCCGACAAAGCCGTAATGCAAGAAGAATACAAAATACTGCTGGTCAATTATACGTGGCATGTTCACGGGTCGGAAGACCATCTGCGTTATTTGTTTTTGCGCCTGATAATAAAACAAAAAATGTCGTGTATCACAAGGTACTTAAGTGAAGAGCAACCTATGTACTAAAATACAGAAATAATAATGAATGATTAATGTAGTTATTTAATTTTTTTTTGTATTTTTTTCAATAAAAACACAATCTGCTTATTTATTGCCATTAAGGCGGAACAAAGTTCGCCGGGTCAGCTAGTATATATATATATATATATATATAAACAGATCAACTTTTAATAAAGATATATAAAGAAAGACGGTTTTTAAAAATTATTTTTTTCCCTAAGAAATTCTTCTTTAAAATGATCTCATGTTGCAATGATCTTTCCTGAATGCTTCTTTAAAATGATCTCATGCATGTTGCATACGTGTTGCAACTTTTTTTAATGGAAATACTTGACACTTGATAGCAAAATATTCATTATTTGTTAACGATACTATTCAATATATAATAAATGCTCATATAAAAAAGGCACGAACTACTAGTCACTGAAACGTTTGATACATTTCATTAAAAAACCCATTTGTAAGGAATAGTTAAATTTACACAGCGAATTCATGTAAGTTCTGCTCATAGTTTTATGCTTTAACTTAAAAATTGCCTTTTCTAGTTTAAGCAGCTAAAGTAATTCATAAATAATTCTATGTACCTCAAAATACTGCCACATTTTTCGGCAAAAAATATGAATTTTGCTAGGTTCATGCATTTGCCTCATTTTTGTGTTTCTTATATGTATGTAGTTTAGTAGTCTTATATATATGTGTAGGTAAATATATTTAGTTTTATAGAAAAACTTGAGGGACATGAATACAGTTAAAATAATAAGGTTAAAAAGTAAATTCATAGTTTATAAGAATAGTTTTTACAAAATTTTACAGATGGTGTGCATATAATATTACTATAATCTCTTTACAGAATTGAAATAGTGTTGTATCTTTAAAAATATAGGCAAAAGTCAAAATAAAAAAATTAATTTTGAAGTAATTTCTAGTGTATGAATTGCTTAGAAAATTTTGAAAGCTCCATCTTTCATCGCATTCCTAAATATTTTAAGGCATAAATTAATAATGAAATTGCCGGAAATAAAAAAGATATTATAATTTGTTAAATAACTATTTTAATATTATTAATTTTTATTCATTATTACTTAACGCCACACATTTTTTCTTATTTGGCGGCATTAAAGCCATGCAATATTTTTGTTACACAAAATGGGTTAGTTTATGAAATTCTTCTCGTCATACTAATTTATGTAATAACATCATAATTGAATTCAACAATTTTAAATATCTTTACTGACTTCTTTCTGCATTTGTGTACAAAATGTACATTAAAAAATGTGCTGTAATAGTCAGAAAATTGTACTTCGAGCAATTGTTGCATAATTAGGCATCAGATTTCATTGAAACAGAAAAAGGCATTTTTTTCTCTCATGACAGTCCATCGAGGAATATCATTATTCAAAGTCCCAAGAAGTTAGAAGAAAAAAATTCAGTACATGATTTTCATATCATTTAATTATATATTTGTCAATTTTTTTAGTAACCTACGATGGGAAGTTTTTTAGTCTATTCCTCTGTATTCTGGTGAATACGGACGGAAAACTATCAAATCAAAAGTATTATTTGGTTGAACTCAAAAACAGAAAAAGACTGACTCATTAAATTTTATTATATACTTGTAACTTCAATTGCTAGGAATATTAGTAATTTTTGTTTTCGGATAAATCATTCAAATAAAATCCTTCCCATGCCCATGCCAAATTATACGACATTATAGCGGCATTATTTTGATTGTCTCACTCAAGTTTGTTTTCAAATAGTTTATTGTGTACATGAAACTTTATTATGGAGAAAGTCCCATAATATCATATTATTATTGATAACATGATAAATCACTTATAAATTTTGTAACATTATAATTTCGCTTTTTCATTTATCTTGTAAACTATACTTATATTTTACAGTCCTTATTTTCCAGCTATCAGCAATGGAAGAAAATCATGTAATTAAATATTTAATGAGACAATGAAAATGGTTTGGACAACAAGATAGCATTGTTGCAGGCAAACAGCAGAAATCGGCTTAGTTCTTACTTAGTTATACATCGAATAAAAATTCAAAACAAAAAAATTGGCCTGAAGTGCAATTTCCGTCACTCCAAAGTATATACGTTTCAAATTTGGTGGCTGTAGTTCAAATAGACTTTCCTGTTGAGCTACTACATATACTTTTGCACATTCATTTATTTTTATTATTAGTTGATTAGTCGATATAATTTTTTTTTCATTTGAATTACTTATTTTTATCAGCTTTTGCGTGAAACAATTAAAAGAATTGTTTCACCGTTTAGCTTAACATTTCAGTTGTGTTCGAATTTCTTCACAATTCTACAAAGTTAAACACTTAACACATAATGCTGTGTACTTATGCAAAGAAGCCAAGAGATAATTATTCGCGCAAGCTGTAAAAATACATAATGTGACAAGTTGGTTACATTAAATGCTGTATGGAAGCTTTTTTTCGTAAAATTGTAGGCATTCGTTTAAAGTTTGATTCGACCAGTTGCATGGATGATATCCAAAACGCATACACCGGAATTGCTGTTTATTATTACAGGAAGACAATTAGAGATTACTCGGGAAATTTTGAGAAATTCAAAATTTCAAATGAAGCAATCAAACAGATTTAACTTCACAATCATGCCACAAAAAATTCCTATGAATAATAATCTACTGATGATGTTTTGAAACATTGATGATTAGTTATCTTGGCGACATAATGGATCAGAAAGTTCAAATCGTCAAATCCAGCGATATCATTATGAGACACCATTAAGTCGCTGATTTTAAAAAAAGACTTTGGTTTATGTCGAATATGAAAAATTAAAATAGGGGGAGAGTTTTCTTTAGTTTTATTGCCAATTCATTTTTCATTCGACGATGATGTTCATCGACAATCGTAAGAGATGTAAATAATAATGAGAGAGAGAAACTCTTAGAAGGAAAACAATTTTCTATCTTTTCTTTATATTAATTTTGCTTCTTGACTTATTTAAAATGTGTAAAGTGGCAAAAACAATGATGCATTTATAAAAAAGAAATATTAATTTTGCAAGTTTCATTAAAATGAAGAAGAAGGATTAGTTATGCATTGTCTTTAGGTTATACAAAAGGTTCAAATACAAACGTTCATCAAAGTGTGTTAAAATCTTCATTACTAAAATCAAATGCATTTCTATACAGAATTATCTTATTAAAGCAGAAATGATTACGTATTGAATCACAAGCAAATTTTGAGCTCACGTTTTAATGTTTATGCTAATTTGATGTCAAAAAGGGGAAAACTATTGGAGCCAAAAGTAGAAATGGTGTTGTAGTTTAAATAATTTGCATGAGAATGAAAGCATCTTAAATAATTCTATCAATATGACTGTGCTTTAAGCAATTTTTCCCCAAACTGTCCTCCCATAAAGCCGTTGTCCCATCAAAATGCGACTTAAATTTGATTTAATTTAACTAAATTAACTGATCAATCATTAAAATTTTTACATAAGAAATAAAAACACTTTTATTATGTGCAAGGCATTTCAACAGGCTGCACAAAGATCTCTTACCGTTTAATAATTCTGCTTTTGAACGTATTGGTACTTTTGTAGTACAATCTAAAAGGAGCTACAAACCAAATATAATGTAGAGAGCTCAAAAAATTGTGATTTCAAAATAGCAACAAAAAATATGTAGGCAGTTGTTTATATTTTGTTGAAGGATTTGTTGTATATTTGAAGACAGTTGTACATAAGCACTTTAAAAACTTCTCATTTTCTTTTAAAATAAAAGTTGTTAGGATATATAAAAACCACATGTGTAAAAATTAATTTATGATCCAGACAATAGTTCATGTGTAGAAATTGCCTAAACATCCCTGTTGAATTTCAATAAGTTTGTAATTTCGTTTGCATGCTATTATTAACATATTTCTGTAATTTCAAGATTTCCAATTAATTTTTAACTAAAATCCCATACCAATACTTTGAAATTAAACTTTTGGATGATTTCATGCACTTCATTACAATGATTTTTCCCTAAGGCACATTAATTTCCTCTTTCATTTAAATCCTTTCTTGTAAATTAATTATTTTTCATATTCCCTTAAGATAAATCTTAGGCCTCTTGATCAAGAGGTTTAACCGACATTTGTTTCATTCCCCTACTCTTGAGATATTTAAAACTGGCACACTTCATTTGAATTATTAATATTTCATTTTTAAGATAATAAATATTTTAAGTACGTAATTACACGTTTCAAATATATTTATCAATACTATATTAAAAAGTTAATTCAGTCTGGGTTTTAAGCATACTTAAATTAAAAAATTTGTTAGCGTTTATGGAGTTATATGTATCGTGACAATAATATATATATTTGTAAGGTAGAAGGATCTCAACTTTCCTACAATTGAACCTAACTTCAGGAACATACAATTCTCCAAAACTCCATATGATTAATTATTAAACAGAGAATAAAAACGATGTAAAGTGCTTAAGTATAAATCATATAAAAATCTGTGAGAATTGGCATGATGTTAGTGTATTTAAAGGTGAGAAGCCATTGTGAATTTTTACAATATCAAACTCCTATTTGGTTGAAAGTTTCAGGAAAAGCTATAGAGAATCGGAACTTATAAAATTAAAACTTCTTGTTGAAAAGAATCCTCTTTATTACTTTACAAATATTGATTAATAAGTCTTCTACCCTGATCTGATTACCGTCTTCAGATTTTTGCCAAAGAATTAAGATTTCATTAAGTGTACTTTACACTAGACATTGAGGTTCCACGCCAAGACAAGCATTCGAAAATTGCCTAAATATTCAGCACTTTTGTGGAGCAAAGAAACATATTGAAATAGATTTTAAATTTCGTTACGATTTTACAAACAGAGAAGGATTAATACTTTAACTATATTAAGACTATCAACTGATATGATTTTTACTTTTTATATTATTATAAAGAAGCAACATATTATTATTTGCAATCATAACGAATTCAAAATCATTAAAAAATTATGCCATCTGTGTATTAACAGCAATTAGATGAAAAAGAGTTAGTAGACCATTGGAGTAATTAGTAGTGATCTCAAAAATTAATTTCCAAGCAATTACTTCTAAATAATTTCTTTAAAGCTTTAATCAGTAGCACAAAATCAGAATGTACATACTTTTTTGAACAATTTAAATGTCTTTTTCCTACTTTTCTGTTTGAATCAAAAATTATATTATTCATTTCTGTAATACGTTAAAAGAATAAAGTTATCAATGTATTTTCTTTCAGAGTATTTTGAAAATAATTAACTGTTCTCGAAATATATTATTTGTATCAGTTCAATAAAAATCCCGTTTAGCACCTTTCAAACCAGCCAGATACTTGAACTATTTTGAATTGTTTTAAGCTTTTTATTATAATATAATTTAACAAGCTAAGATATACTTTTAATTGCAATTCCTTCATTTAAAGCAATTCTTAATTTTTTTCTCTCAAAATGTTTTAATAAGAAAATTTCCATTTACGGAACCATTTTTTAAATTCACTTAAATTTTTACATTAACTTCGATGGATTGGATTTATTAATTTCAATTCTTGAAATATTGGAACAGAAACAGATTTGATTCAATATCTGTATAATGAATTGACACTGAGGAGGTCCATGAATTATGGATATTTTATCACTCTTTTGCTTGCTTTATCTTCGCAAATGACTTGAAGTTAATTTGGAAAAAAAAGAGCTGAGTATTTTATTTTACTTCATCACCACGTAAAAAAATATTTTTAAAGAAAAGGTTTTAGCTTCGTTAACTCCTTCACAAAGAATAATTAATTAATTTTCCCTCCGGATTTATTTTTAAATTCCCGTAAAAGTAATGCTACATTTTTCACCTCCATAAGTTGTTCTTTTGCAGCCAAATACCGCGCATAAAAACTCATTAACATCGTAAAAGATATAAGGAGATAAAAATTTTTGAAGAGTTCATTAAATCTTGTTCATTATGTTGCCTAATCATACATCAATACATGTATTCAGGGGACTTTGAAATCAAATTTAATAATTGATTTACTGCAAATATTTGGAAATTAATAACAATATGTCAAATTGATTTTTTTATTAAAATCAATAAATATTTATGATAGGCTTAATATAGAGAAAATAAATTTAAGGATACTTGAAAGCTCACGATTGTTTATTTGGCAGATTATCACACTCTTAAGTTGCGTGAAATTTAGTTTGGAATGGAACAAACACTTGAACAGATACAAGATTTTTCTTACTTGTAACCTACATCAAAGTGATGACTTTGTAACCCCAATGACAGGTTTCACAAGTAGAAACACGCCTGACACATGGTATTATACAGACTCGAACTTCATAACCTTCAATCCCAAAGAGGACCTTTCATACGATTAACAAAACCCTCTGGAAGTTTAAATGCAAGCGATGAATCAATGATACTAATTAAAGAATTTACTGTAAAAAGGAGGTAGCTCCAATGATTCGAGTTTGCAGAAAACAACAGAATTCATTTGAAAATTCTTAATTAAAAATAATGTGAAAATTTCCCTTTTGATCAATATTTTAAATTTTTCCTACATATTTTGACAGGATTTTCACCCAAAAATATCTTTTCTAGATGACGTAGCTTACTATGACTAAGCATAATCATCTTCCATGACTGATCATAATATCTTAACATTGCAACTTTTTCGTGAAAGTTATGCTAAATACGTTTATACAGAATTTATAAAAGATTGATGCAATACATTTAAAACCGTTATAGGTAGTCAGTAGTTTTAGGCATATGAAATTGAATTCCTTGTAAAAAATTGCAAAAATACCTTTTAATATATATGTTTTTTATAAGAATTCATTATTAAATTTTTAAATTTTCTAACTAATCATGAAGAACAATTTTCAGCTAATGAGATGGAATTTCCAACTTTAAGAAAATGAAAAACTGGAAGATGAGAATAAAGACAAGACCAAACTACCTAATCATGACTCTATTGTTATTTCGCTTAGTATATTGAATAATCCTAGGCATAACTTTCTTCACTGAAATCTATCAAGATATCATGAAAAATTTGCTTTATAGCAATAACTGAGGAGTTAATATCTTTAATTGCTACGTTCTTGTATAAAGAGAAAATAATCGTGATAAGTAGATAATAGCAAATCAAAGAATGTATATAAAAACATTAATCTCCGTTTGAAATCTATTTTGCATCTTTCTCTCTTTGTTCCACAAATTATTATTGTCTCTCGTAATAAAGTCTGAATGAGGAACATATAAGGAAATAATATAAAATTTGTTATTAGGAAACACTTGAGAAAATAGCAATAAATAATGAAAATATAAAAAGATGAAGTTTCTTAATCCTTACTTTTTATTAGTTTTTTAAAGGCTTATTATTAATAAATATGCCGTTTGTAAATGCATATTATGCTGCATTTCTAACTTAATAAATTTTTAAGTTTCAACGTAGTTTCATGCTTCATACATTCCATTAATTATTAAGATAAAGAGCTTATGAAATTAAATTATATTTATTACTAGCTGGTACCCGGCGTGTTGCTGCCGGGTAAAAAATAACAATAAGTGCAATCAATCAAATCAATCAATAATTTGGCAACTTTTATCGAAATAGGATGAATGGTACGAGAGTATATAAAATATGAACAAACAAATATTCATTTTTATACATTAGATTTACATTTAAATAGTTTCTTATAAAATTGATTATATAGTTGGAAAGATAATTTTTGAAAATTAAGATGGTTCAAAATTATTTGTACTACATAGTTTTGATAGTTACTGCAAAAAACGTTAAAATTTAAAACTCTCAGGGTTGGTCTCACCAAAACATTCGCGCCTAATCTATAATAAATTTGTTACCTCTGAAAATGACTTGCATGACATTTGAGTACTAAAGCTACAGAATATAAACCTGTAACTTGAATTTAACATTTCTACTGAATCTATTGTCTCCTCAGCGAGTTATGGGGGGATTAATCCTTGGTAAACATATAGGGTTGAGACTCGAAATTTTTTTGTTTAATTTTAGATAATTGTACTACCCCTATAACCCTTCGGTAGGTGTAAACAATAAATTGATCACGTTCTATTGCAATATCGGATGAACGGTTTAAGAAGGCATAAGAGATATACAGGCAAGCATTCATTTTTATTTATATAGATTATGCCGAAATTTTCTGATAAAAATATTTCATGTCAAGATGTGAAGATTAATCTTAATTTAAAAAAACCACCTAAAATATTGTTTGGCAGTTTATATGCAAATCATATTGTTACATGAATGCAACTCGTTTCTCAATATAGTGTTTTAAATATACTTCACCATTGTATTCGAAACTGATTTATGTAATGCATTTATTTAAAATACTCCAGGCCAAAGATTGTTCACGTTGATTGCTATGAAATGTAAATTTAAAGATTTTAAATTTAAATAATTAATGAAATATAATTAAAACATGAAACTGCAGTATATTTTGTTACCTACTGAAAACTATATTAAGTTAACAGAATAATATTCCTGCTATTTTGAGCATCAAGAAATAAAGTTTTATTTACATATAAAAATACACTATTTTATGTATTGATAATTTTTATTACATTTGATTCGAGAATCATTTCAAAATATCCTTAAGAGAATTGGTATTTTTTAAATAAATCTATTATCAGAATATAACTTGCATATAAAAGTAACTTATTGTTTATTAAAATATTTTTTTCTTGCATTTCATTTGAGAATTTTTCAAAAATATCATTTTGAGAACTGGTATTTTTGAATAAGTTTAATGTCAAAATATAATTTACTATATGATTGTTAAAAACGTCAGCCCTATATTATACATAATTTTTAACAAGCCTTTTTCTTCATGCAGCAATTATCATTCGAATTTTATCAATTTTAAATGGAAAAATACGCGTAATTTCACAGACACATGGCAAAAAAAAAATGTGAGATAGCATCTAATTTTACTTTGTCTCATGCTTTATAATGACTTTTTACCCCTTTGTAAAATACGAAATGGATTGAAAAATAAAATGGACCCTCCCAATCTGGCTTTCAATACATAAGGATGAATTTATTTAATATTTGCATGCAGAGATACATAGAAAAGGAATTACGCTTACTTTCATTCACCCTGATGTGTACATATTTCATTTTTTTACCCATAAACTTGTTTACTATTCATATAGTAATACAGTTGAATATAAATGTAACATTACCTAAAGAGTTATTAAGTATCCTACGTATTAGCTGAACAAAGCTGAACGCATTAGCTGAACAAAGAACTTATTGAACAAAGCTGAACGCATTAGCTGAACAAAGAACTTAATATTTATTGCTTAATACCTCCCATTGTTCTACCATACTCTGCGAACCGTATGGTAGAAGAATGACTCAATCATTACAGTCTTGTAGTAATTTAAAGAAACAGAAAGAAGTTTTTAAAATTATATTTAATAGCAATATGTATATTAATAATTAGTATTAGGATGAATTGTTGGATCAGGAGGATATATTCTGCGGCTAAAAAGAACTCTTTACAAATAATTTTGTTCATAAAAATTCTAAGACACATTTGGACACATTTAACAACACGAAAGTTTAAGGACATTGTTTCTCTTCCAATCTCTCTTTTTTGCTACATTAACTCAGAGTTGATTTTCTTTTTCTATTCATTGTCTTTCATTTTTCAGTCCTTGTGATCATTTCATTAGAAACTATAATTATTAACACATTTCAAGAAATCGACTCTTCTGTAAGAAAGCAATTCTAAGCAATTTTTTTTTTTGCTACTTCTATAGTATCTAGGCTAAAAAAATAGAGTTCCGTTGAAAGCTGCAATTTATTACAGGTGCCTTCACTTAAATATCGTAAATAATTTTTTCATGCATCAGTCACAAGTTGAGGTTTATCTTAACGCCGCAGGCTGCCCAAATATCCCCAGAGTATCTTCGAATATCTTCAGATAAATACCTCTTCATTTATATTACATCAAAGCTGAAGCATAAAGAAGAATTAATGTATGTAATGCAGATAAGCTATGTCTTTTCGTCGATGGTAAGAGTTTGAATTATATTTTATGCAATGAAAATCTTGAGTTGAATATTATTATCTAGACGGTCTTCTAATTTATTTTAAGGCTAAAAGTAATTTTATAAATTGAGGATAAATTTTCAAGTGAACGTTATCAAAATCTTTTCTTCGTGCTATCTGGCTTGCACTTAGTTCAAATCAAATTGAGTTTCAAAGTTTTCGCTTGTCTGATTATTTTGATGGGAAATAATTTAATATCAGATGGGTAGTTTTTTACGAAATGTGAATTAGTTTAATATTAAAATGAGAATCAAATTGAAATTTTGATTTTTTTCTCTCAAAATTATAAGACGTATAATTGAGATTTAGCCCTTTCCTCCTTTATTTTATGCAGAAGTACAAAGACACGTGACCAATTCGAAAATATGATTCTGGGTATAAGATAATTTTGTTCTGGGAGTAGCTTTGTATCAATTATAATTTTTTAAACTTGCATTTAGAGTTTAAAAATTAGGGTTCAATTGATTTTATATAAAACAGGATTAAAACTAAACTAAAATTAAAGCACAAATTAATGTTTAGTTTACAAGTTTGCCTCTCTACGACTCGCCTACCTGAAAGGTATAAGACCTTGAAGGTCACTGGGTTGATCCAAGTTGGAGGATCATTTTATCAACTGGGGTGAAATTGTAATTTTTCTATACTACGTTTTCTTATCTGACTATTTATAGATAAAGAAGGCTTAGGTTGGAAAATTTTTAACTAAAGTGGGGAATCTAATTTAAATTAATTTTAAACATATATTAGTTTTTTGTCCTAAATTAGAGAAAGGTAATCCAAAGTATAATGGTAAAAAAGTTCCTTTCCACATTCATTTTCTTCAACAATCATGAAGTCGAAAATGATTTGCTGTGCTAAAATTTAACTTATGAACATATGTAAGGAAGAAATAACATACAAATTGACATAATTACTGAGAGTGTGAAGTGGGCATTTCTAAGAAAGCTTTTAGCCCTGAATAATTAAAAGTATTTGAACTTTAAAGGTTTCAAACATTTGTAAATATGTCTGTTTCTTCCTCATCGCTTTTGGAATCAAGAAGAAACAGGACTAACAATAATGCATACATCACTATGGTATAATGTATAAATGAGGTAGTCCAAGTTACAAGTCCATCTTCTTCCATGGTTGTCTATATATGGAATTAAAATTTTTTATCTTTTATAATTAACATTCCTTATTTTACTGTTCACAGACAGTGGCTATAAAGTTAAATAGATGTTATATAAAATATTATTCTTATATTTAAATTTAATTAAATAACTAATTTTAATTCGTACTGTAGAGAATTTAATCCTAGAAACGACAATTTCCCCTATAGCAAAAAATATTAAAAAAAGGGAATAGTTTGCTTTTCGAATTAATCTTTCTCAACAATTATGAAATTCAATATAACTTCAATAACACTAAAAATTTAATTTCTGAGCATGCTCAGACACACTGATTAAGTGTAAAATCGAAGCAAGATTTCAGCCCATAATATTTGGAAACATTAGAATAATGAAGTTCTAAACTTTCATAACTTTGAAAGACCTCAAAAAAGCATTTCCAAAGCATTTCACACCCGGGTTGAAAAAGGAAATCTCTCTCACCAGCATTCATAGATGTCCCTATATTCCAGAAAAATAATCTATAACCTTGTCCGTAAAAGTCTGTAGTAAGCCAGCAGGGAAAAAAGAATCGATGAGTATATTTACGTACGTATCACGAACTTTTTCATTTCGAGTTGGGAAGCTATCGTCAGAGAAGGGGTGATTCAATAGTCTGTCTGCGAAGGAGAAGTTTTGTTGAAAAAAAAAAAAACGCACGCTGGATTTGCATGCTTTCAGACAGAAAAAGCAGGTAGAATGTGAAAGAGTGTACGCAGAATGGCTTGTGACATAGATTTCAATGTCATTCTGTGACAGTTGAGAAAAGATATGTTTCCAATATTTTGAGATAGTTTTTTAATGCAATGCACCCTATCTTGGGACTGCTTGCGCCAGTTCAGCTTTCTTTGCTTGCACCTAGAAAAAATTCTTGAATTTTATAAATAGCTTCGCATTGATTGACTTAAAAATTATGAAGTGATTACATCAAAATAATGCAAATTTTCTGTTACTTTTTGTTATATTCGATGGTTATAAGCTGCTTTTAAAGCGATATTAATAATAAATTTGCCGGTGTCCTTTGCCGGTGTCTTCCCCGTGATCTGGGCATCATGGGTTGAAGTCCTGATTCCGGCATGGTAGTTCTTCACCTTGTGATCTATCTGTGAGGTGTGTGAAAGAGTCCCTTGTAAAAAGGGGTTGCGTAAGCGAGTGTGTGAGTAAGTATCATATTCATATGAGCCAGAAGTCAGACTTCTGCTTTGTGGTGATCAGTGCTCTTTACCCTCTACTCTACCCTTCTTTACCCTCAGAAGCTACTGCACCCTTCTTTCATCATGATTAATGATAAATTGCTTTAAAACGCCCCATTTCATAAGGTGATATTAAAAAATCAAAATGAAAACTTTAGAAAAATACGCATTGTAAAATAATGATTTTATTTTATTCAGGAATAAGTTTTATACAAATATTCTTCAAATTCTCTGATTGAAAATTGTTTATTTAATCTGAAATTCTAACACTAATGCTATGATTAATCAAATTAAAGTTTCACTCAAAATACATTACTATCTCTTTAAGCAACAATATGTTGCTATGGTCTGGAATCAGAATTTTCAGATCGTTGGATTATTGATTCGAATCTCAAATGTAATTAATTTTTAAATTCAAGTCATGTCTAATGTAAATTCTATTGCTAAATATTAATGTAAATTCTATTTTGAGATAATATGGAAATATTCATCCAAAAAAATTACATCCAACTATTTTTTAAAACTTTTAACTCGTAAATTTCTTGACCACTTGATTTGTTACCAGGAGGAAAAAAATGTCATTTCACAAAATAACTAAAAAAAATCCTTTAAATTGAAAAAACAATAATTTTTTTGCTTCCCTTTCTAAAGCAACATGATAAATTATAAAAAATGAATGTATAGTAAAAAACTTTGTCTCATGAATGAATAAATAGGCTTAAAGAATCTTTTTTGTAATAAATTTAATCTTAAAAAGCAGATATCCGCATTGACAGTTCATATATATTAATTTAAAGCATATCGCATATTATTTGAAATATATCAGATTTTCTTAAAGGTTTCAAAGATTCTGTCCATTTAATTGTAGAAATTTTAGAGCATTTATATTTTAGAAAAATATTTAGATTTTTAGATCAAGCATACACTCTTAAAATATATAATAATACTGATAATGAAAATTAATTTCATGAAAGTCAAATTCCAATTTTATTAATGACCTCTGAAATAACATTACTATTACTAGGAATGTGTCCATTCTGAATTAAGCTGAATCTAACAGAAATAAGTTATATCAGAGACTCTCCAGCCCACCCGAAGGCACACGGATAAAAACTGAATGACCGGACAACCACTATAATGCCTATGGAACTGCTGATGAATCTTAAAAAGCATTACCGTCCGCGGTAAAATCCTTCCATAAGGAAGTACGTCTCGTCATCAATTGATGGAGCCAAATCCCCACCTTTTTGTGTACCCTCCGCAGTGACGAGAACAAACCACCATGCCGGAAACATGTCAATCACAATTATTAGGTGCCCCCCGAGGGGGAAGAAACAAAAATAAAAGTATTCTTATTCAGATAAAAAATTAAATGTTTTCTATTAACAATGAATACTGATAAAAATGAATTATAAATTCAAAATTTTTTATAAAGTTGCTAAATATAAAAAGAAAACCTGCTTGTTGCCTTAAAATAGAGTGTATCCCATTACAAAAAATGATGCAATCTGAGTAATGTTTAGAATCTTTTGAACAAAGATGCTCTTAAGATCCAAAGAAACAAATTCGGAGCTTATAATTTAGAATCTTTTTCTTTCTGTTCGATAAAAGCTTTGATTTCTGTTACTGAAATAAGAGATGCTGCTTTCCATCAATATTTTTTTGACTCTAACGAATGGATAGATATTTTCTTCAAAGAGAAGAACACGGAACTTTGAAATATTTCCGATTTTCCAAAAAGGAAGTAAAACCGACATATTGATAATGTGTCAAACTTCTATGAGAAACTGAGCTTATGATCGATTACATCGCTGGAAACTTAAGCCTAGTTTTGTCTATGTTTTTCAACTAAAACCAGTGAAAGAGGGAATTTTGCAAAGCATTGTATATCCTTGATCGACATGGGAACTTGTTTCACTTTGAAAATATTATCCAGTTTTCTGATGAGAGTGAGGACCACCGAATAATTTTTTTATTTTCAATCAGCAAAGGTAAAACAAGTTGCTCAGTGTAGCTTAGTGAAGCGACTGCTATAGTATGAAATATAGAAGATTATGTGGTAAAGAAATACATATAAAAAACCAGAGGGCATAAGATATCATTTAATCGCTTAAATCGCGAATAAAATTAAGTTATTCTTAAAATCAATCTGAAACTCAATCCCCAATTTATGTTATATGTACAAATTAAGAATTATTTTTATAATATTTACTACTTTTTAAATTAAACCATACATTTATTTTTCCATCAATTTCAAAATACAAAATATCATGTTTCCTACCAAAACTTATACAAAAAATGTTTAAATCAGAAAACCAAAAAAAAAAAAAAAAAAATAAAATAAGAAAGCAAAAAAAAAAAATTAATTGATAATCTAATTTTTTTTTTTTTTTTTTCATTTTTTGTAAGAATCTAAAAAGTCGAATTCTAAAAGCCCATAAAATTTAATTAAATATGACATGCAAATCAATAAGTCATATTTTCTTAAATAGAGGGAAAATAAAATACAACTAGTACCTTATAAAAATTGACCAATTAATTTTGAAAATCAATGGATACTATTAAAATAATTATATGGTATTTAAAATAACTTTATAATATTTTTTGTTACTCAGAATATGTAGATGAGATGCAAGAAGTGAGTGAAATTTAATCTTGATGTTTTCAAGTCTCAAAATAATTTAATAAATGCTTATGTATAAAACATAGCAAATGGTTTCAAATAATTAATTTACTATGTTTTTACAATTATTTATGAACATGGTTTCAAGCAATTAATTATCAACAATTAATTTAATATTAATTATTAATTTTCTTCACTCGTTTATTGTATGAAATTTTATGAAGTATTTTTTTGTAAAAATCATTTAGTTCAACCGATATTTTGATTTTAATTAAAAATATTTCTGGTCAGTAAATTCTTTTTTACTTCAAAATATTACAAATGAAAGACTTCAAATCTTAGCAACACCGGATATGTCAATTAGTACAAACTAAAAATCGTACAAATGATTTTTATTAAATTACTAATAACAGATTTGCTTATTTTAATTCTTCTATTTAAATAAGCATTTATTACGTATATGTTCTGTGCTTCCTTAATTGTCGGAACTTGATATCATTTCAAGAAATTAATGATTAACCCTCCAAGCGGCGGAGACGTCTTTTTCTGGAAGGCACAAACCCTCCGAAACGGGCGTAACCGTGTTTTTTCGTTCTGTTCAGTTGTTTCCGAGACGGGCGCAAACGGTTTTTTCCTACTTTCAATTGAAGCGTCGAAAAGGGCGAAGACGTGTTTTTTCTTCTCTGCCGTTCCCCTCTGTTAATGACCTTCTTGTCAGTGATAGATTACTTTACGATAACCCCCTAAAGAGAACCGAGTAGAAGCACTTAGCGCTCATAAAAGAATTCCTTTTCGTTAAATGATTTAAGTAGGAAGTATATTTCATGTGGTTTTTAGAAACTTATGAGAAAAAAAATCTTCTCCCTAAATTTTACTTACCAAAATAATAACTTACGAACACATTCCTTAGTAAAGCAAAATATTTCTAAATAGATTTTTACGTAAAATGTTGCTATTAAACAATTTTAAAATACGTCTAACGCCTTCAAAAGAATGACAAAAATAAAAATAATTTAAATAATTTATTTTATATATTTATTTAACTACTTTGCCTCAAAATTCATGACATGAATACGTTGACAAATTTTCAGTTAAGAAATAAAGACTGTCTGTTAAAATTTGATTTTTGATGTAAAAATGTTTCAATTTTCTTTTTCATTTATTTAAAAATACGGCATAAAGACTTGCAAGGAATTTCATGTTTTAATTTAATTATTTGTGTTTAAATTAATTTATTTTTTGTGTTTTATTTTATTTAATTAGCAGTAATTTAAATTTATATTATAGGTTCCGAATCAAACGTTATAATATATTTATAATAGCCATATTGTAAAATTCTTTTTTTTTTTTTTTTGTAAATCGCGAGAAACGATAATCACAAAAAAATTAATTAGAGAACAGCTAGAAAACAAAATAAACAAAAAATTAATATAAACAGCTGGTCCTGGATTTATAAAATTTGGTACATAATTACTTCCTGACCAATAGATAATCACTAATTAGAATCTTTTTTAAATTTCTTATTTATTAAATCTTAATTTAAATTTAATCAAGCAGAAAAGCTTATTGGCAATTGTTGTGACACATTAAAATTCAAAAGATTAACTTTCCTTAGATAAAATTTTCGTTTTCGGGACAATTTTTATTCAGGTTTTAAAAACAATTCAGAATTTTAGAAGTAATTTGTAACAATTCTTTTTTATAGAAATGAAATTGAAATCAATTTTGTTATTTTACCGTAACTTTCCGGCGTTACTTTCTTCACGTTGAGAAAAAATATCTGCTTTGTTTAAGCAGTAACTTCAGTTAAAATTTTTAAGAACTTTTTAATGGCTTATTTGAATAACACAATGTAAGAATCTTTCACATGATATGCCATAATTGATGAAATCAAGAATAACGACATAATTAAGACTTTGATGATGAATGAATGAATATTTTAATGAGCACTTTAAAATATTTAGGAAACTATTTTTTAAATGTGACATATGAGATACTTTATATACATTGCAACTAATCCCAATTTGAAATAATAATTTTCTAAAACTATTTAAAAATGTTTCTACAATTTCAAATGATATCATTCTAATAGTTTCAAAATATTTGCAAAGATTAAATTTTGAAAAGAAAAAAAATCTTGCGTTTTAATGACTCATTCTGGAGTGTCATGAAGAAATAGGAATCGTCAGCGCAATGAATATAATCAAATGAACATTAGCTTGAAAATAGAAATAAAATGCTCAATGCAAATTAAGTTTTCACTACTTTATTGAATTTAATTTCGGATTTATACCTGATTCTGTTAGTGATTAATGTATATATTCTATACATTAATCACTATATTATTTCTGCATTCATTACGTTATTAATAAATCACTGAAATAAGCTGTAGATTTTTGAACAATATATAAATTAAACAAATATTATTTAAATATGAAAAACTTAGTCTCAAAAAGGCACTTTAATTTCTTCAAGATCAGATTCTTTGAATTAGAAAAACATTAAAAAAATTGTTTGAAGAATCAACCCAAATATTTTAGTTGAATATTAGTAAAATTAATTTTGAAAGTTGCTTACTTGCTACAAACATGCTCTTGTTATCATCTCCAATAGCCTTAATTTCGGTTTATATTCTGTTTTGCTTTGATATCATTTAGGAATATGACAAGTACGATATAACTTAATTTGGAACGTTCGATTCATACGCTTGCATATTCTGTAATTCAGAATTTTTAAAAAAATGTGCCTATTTGTTAACTCTGATATTTTCAAAGATAGATTCTACGACGTATTGTGCTGAAGCGCTGAAAAGTGTTTTCTTGCCAAAAGTGATATTTGATTTAACAACAAAACTGTACTAAACTTGACAAATAACTTTTTATTCATAACAGGTAGAAATATATTAAATGATTTTTTTTAATTATATTTTTAAAAAATCACAATTTATTATTTTTTACAAAGGCGTTTTGATTTCATACAAATATTTAGATAACTAAGGCTATAAGACCTTTACATATAAAATAAATCACGGCTACTACTGTGAGTGAATTGCAATTAATATCGCTTCATATCTCACTAAAAACTGATTTCATCAATTGGAAATTTTCAAAAAAAAAAAATTAGTGAAAAATTTCTTTTCTTTTCTTTCAATATCTTTTGAAAATTGTCTTTCATTTTGAGTTAGAAACAAAAATATCCTATTAATATTAAATGCAAGAACACCTTAAGTGATATTTTCCAACATTTATATAAATTCCAAAAGCTTTAAAATGCAGCTTTGTAAAGTTTGTCAAAGAATTATCGAATCATATGCTTCTCTATGAAAAAGCAACGACATTAATTGGTGTGATGCTTTAATTAAGATGTAAATTTTTCACCTCTCAGTGAAAAAGATATCTTAAATTACTTGTCTAAAAATAAATTTTTGAAAACACAAATTTTGAAAATTATATGCACTCGGAAAAAAGAATATTTATTCACATTAAATATTACTTATATTATATGCAGAAAAAATTTAAATGTGTAGCATGTCATCAGCATTTTTATGTTTCTAAATGCCTTTCTTCTTTTATATATATATACTTTTAAGAAAAAAAACAATTAATAGCATAGTGTCTTTTGTAAAAATGTTGGAATAATACAGATATGAGATAGTCAATCTAATTATATAAAAAAAATTAGTTCACAAATTTAAGACCTCTATGCAAAATATTTCTCCCTTTCAAAGATGTGAATTCATATCGCCGTTAAGTTCGAATTTACATATTGCTAATACGAAAAAAAAGTTGGTGAGTGAAGAATGGAGGGGAGGGAAGTGGTCATCAGTAAGATAAGATAACCAGATAGATTGCAAACCAGTCTCCCCACTGGGTTAATGGGAACCCCGCAGCTGAGAAAGAGGGGAAGTGAAAAATGCTCGTTTATTTTTCGGACACTGTCTCGTGTGAAGCTGATATTTTTTTGAAGCAACCTATTGACGGATGGAGGGAAATTTTTGACAAGCCAACTCAGAATAACTGGGCGCCCGGAGGGTTAAACTTTCAACTGAATATTTTAAATATTTTAAAAACATTTTCTTCAAATTGTTTGAGAGTCATAGTAATTTGATATCTTCATCTAATTGTTTCAAAAACATCGCGATATGCCCAGCATTTCAATCAGCCATTCGAACTCTGCATTCAGATGAATAGATAATCAAAAATAGCTCTGAATAAATCATTAAGGAATTTCACTTGCCAGATAATACAAATGTCAAAGTTACGATATTCAAAACGCAGTTTGCAGCAATTAATTATGAGTTAATTAATTAATTAAATATTTGCGCGTATTTAAACTTAAATACCACAAATTCCTATAATGATTAATTATAATGAGATCAATCAATTCAAATATTATATTTCATCTCGCAGCTTCGTTAAAATGCAGCAATCAATGGAACAATGAGTTTCAAATCGAGCATGAGTTTCAAGTTACAGACTTTTGAACAGAATAATTTTCGGCATCTATTATTAGGAGAGAAATAAAGAAGCTAAATCAGGAAGAATAAAATGTTAACCATATTCTTATGCACAATAAATTATTTAAAGAAAGCAAAGTTAGTGCTTTATTGGACACAGTTTTATTTAATAAATTTATCGGAAATAGTGCCGTAGAATGTTTTCCACGTTTTAAAGAAGGTTTCAAATTGATGTTTTTGGAATATTGGCGGGTATATTTTAAAAATCTCGAATGAAAAATTTCGAGTTGTTAAAAAATCATATAATGCCATACTTATTTTTGCCTTTATCACCAAATAAATCGATGTTATTAATAAATACGGAATTCATTCAAATCTTTTAGTTTAGTGCAGCCATATTAGCATTCCATATTGAAGAAACTACGGCTATAATTGCTATTTTTAGAAGATTCTCCCTAGTTTAATCTCATAATGATGAATAGGAAGGTTGCAGGCAATTATCTGTTTATCATTTATCAACGAAGAAAATCTTTTCATTATTTTAGATCTGAGTCGATATTCAATTACATAAATAACACCAAATTGGCATTGTGTTTATCACACAAATAAAACACTTTCGTCGGGACAATCAATATAAAATGATAAATTTGTTGTGCAATTGTGAAATTATCGCTTTGTCCGAGACAGAAATTAAATCATTGATTATTTTAGTGCTGATCTGAAGAACAAATATTAAGTTAAGCCGTATATATAGATAATTTTGAATAAACTATTAGGAGGAATACTGGAGTAGTTTTAGAATTAATATACGTATTTATATATGATAACATATGAATAAGATAACATTTAAAGACGCTAACATTTTAGACGATAACATTTTAAAGAGCCGGTTTCTTGGCATAGGGCTTCCATGTGATATGTGCGTCTTGGGTTCGAGTCCTAGTTCAGGCATGATTGTTCTCCATCTGTTATAACTGTGAGATGCGTGAATGTGCACCCTCCCCTGAAAAAAGGGATTATGCAAGCGAATGTGATGCGTGGGTTGCTCAGACGTACTCTTGGCCCTACTTGGCGCTATTAAAACAAGAAACACCCCCTTGACTTAAAATATCTTGCTATGGACAAGTTTACTGACTCGGCAAGTGCCATTAGAAGTTTAGTTTAGTTATATTAACGTCCCGTTTAAAGCAACACGAGGGCTATTTTGGGACGGAACTCGTAATTTTGAACCACGGTCAGATGACGAGGACGACATCTGAAGTGGCATCCTCCTCTCCACACCACACCACACCAGCGGGAGGACGTTTGGCCTGACAGATTTAACGTGCAAGAGACCCCCTCAGCAAGTGCCATTAGAAATAACAACAGCAACATTTTAAAGGCGATAACATTTAAATAATTGTAAATTTGATTTTCATTTTAATAAACCAGAATCAGAAATTTTCATCTTTAAATATATGATCATGGATGTAGAATTTCGTTCATTTTGATTGATTTATTTTCTAAACAATTTTTCTCTTCTATTTATTTATTAAAATTTTTCTTTTACATTTTAAATCCTTAATAGATTATTTTTAAAAATCAAGAATATTCCGATAACATTAATTAAATAATATTCGAAGCAAATGTAGAGAAAATCCACCATCATCTTACTATTATCTGGAATTTCTAAACTATTAGAGACGCACATACACTTACAATTGGAAAAAACATAAAAAATACATATCGTTATGCTGTTAAAATTATATATTATTCTGCTGAAAAAATTGCCGAATTTAAATTTTTATACATTTTCTTAGTTCTATTAGTCATATCTAATAAATATTCTTGACGCACTGATCGCTTCAAAACCAAAAGGCTCACTATTATTGCTATTACTAAAACTCACAGAGTAATGAATCTGTGAATATCTTTATTTCAAACCAATTAGCAGTGATTTCAAAACAGGGCTCCTCATTTTATGGTTTACTTTTTTGAAGAAATCCTTGAACTTGTCTAAAATTGTCAAAAAGTTATTACATTTGTAACTATAAAATTAGGCAAGTTTTATTTGTATAAGAGTAGAGTTTTCTTGTTTAAAGTGTAACATTTAAATAACATTTTATAACATTTAAAACATTATAACGTTATAACATTTGAAAAAATAATGGCATTTTACCAAATAATATGACTAATAGTAACTGGGAACTTTATAAAAATTCAGTTTTGTATGTTTTAAGAAATATTGCCTTAATTGATTAAAATAAAATTACATAATTCAAAGCATTTTTCTCTCTAGAAATATATGTCTATTTTTAAGGGTTTAGAAATTTGGTTCTGTATATAATGTTCTGTATATATTTCCCATTTTGAGATATAAATAAAGAAATGTATAGAACGATAGAAGAGAAAAAAGAGTTTATTGTTTCACACACATATATATTTCCTTTTTTCATTCATTTGACATATAAATCCATCCATACATGTAACGTATCACTGTCAGTTTTCAAAGTTACCATATTCCTACAGTCGACAAAATCAATTTCAGTGGATTTTAGCCAAAATAAAAGTAGTCTATTTTATTTAAGATCTCAAATCAAAGATATTACAAAAAGTGATGGAGATCTAGATTACTAATTTTCACTTCTTTTCACTATTATCTACTATTTGATACATATTGCAATTAAGGTGTATGTACACACTTGAAACTTCGTAAATCGTTTTAAATATCGTATGTTGTTTTTATTAGCTCAAAATCATTCCTAAGCTTGCAAACGATACCAAGATGTTGTCAATATTTGAAATATTTCTCAAGTTATAATGATATTTCTTGAGGTACTTACACTAAAATCTCTAGTTTCGGTGTTTTTAAAACTCATTTTATGAAGTATGATATATTTTCAAATTTTGCTTCATTCAAACAACCCTAACTCAACAAAAAATTAACAAATACAATTATTTATATATCAAAATAATCTATATGAAGCAGTAGATGTTTTGTACTTCAATCAAAATTATATTTATAGAAATAAATTTTTAATAACTATTTAAAATTTAAAATTACAGAAAAATCTCACTTTTTCTATTCATCGTTGATGAGAAAATTGCTGTATAAAAGTACATATTTTTATAACTTGATTAAGGCAGACAGCATAAAGACTTATATTAGGCATAAGTTCTAACTATAATTGTGTATCTGGACAAATAAGAATTTAAGATATCATTTTCCAAAAATAATCTAATTAGCTGATTAAATATTAATAAATTAATTAAAAATTAGTGTAATATGTTTTTTCTCACTGAAAGGAGTTTAAACATATATTCTTTACTGTGAGAAAAATTTATTTTTGAAGTTAAAATTAAAAAAAAATATTCTATGTACACCTTAATTTTTTTATAATAAACAATTTTTTTATTTATGTATATGTATAACAACTCATAAATTAATTAAAGCTATAATTATTCAGATGTCTATACGCATCTTATCTTTGGATTGTTTAAATAACTTAACTAGTTGCAGTGGTTTCTTAAAATGTCAAATAATCCTATGAGAAATGTTAAAAAAATGATGAAAATATTATAAAATTAAGTTCATTAATATTTCATCGTTCTCAGAGATACCATGACTGTTCTTGTTACCTCTATTTAAAATTAATTCCGACTCAAAAATTCACATTTATTTTCCTTTATATGTGTTTCTCTGAATTCCATCTAAAGCGCGAATCAATGCGGATTAGTCTGTGGTGTCTTCCTTATTTATTATTCATAACCAATCCTCTGCATTTACTTGTTTTTAGCTGCGTGAAATAAAAGGATTTTTTTCAAAACTTATTATCTACTCGGAAAATAATTGGCGTTCTAATTTCATGCATCGCTTTCCCAGAAAATTAATAATTGTTACCGCCCGTTATGTCCCAGCAATAATTTAAGAATCTCCGCTCAGTTTTTCATGCATCACTGTTATTAATAATCAAATGCGGGAGATTCTTTATAAGTGTCTTATTAATATTTTTTTACCGTTTTCTATGATTTGCAATGGGATTAAAAATTTTAATGAGCATCGCTATGCTTTTAAATATGTAATTTATAAATATCCTTAATTATGGTAAAATTCTTTTAATTTAACTGCAATTTGAAATAATTGAATATTTATTGCTCTTGAATCGAAATGGAATTTCAACCATCTTGTTTAAATTTCTCTTTATTTACAATTATATAAATATAATAGACTTTTGTCTATGTTTTACTGTGCAGAAATTAATAGATTAGATCTTCTTTTGCTTAATTTACCGCTGATTTTGCTTTAAAATTATTCAATTTAAATTTTTCATCAAGAAAAATGGAATTTTAACTGCCTAATTAAGACTTCTGTTATATCAATATTATGTTATCGTTTTTATATAAACATGCTTTATTGCAATTTCTAACTCCAGAAAATAATGAATTATACCAAGTCTTCAATAAACTGGCTCACTTTAAAATAATTACATTTTATTTGTTCTAAAATAGAATTGGAATTTTATTTAGTTTGCCTTCTGGAATATTTATAATTATAGGTTTTAATAAAAATATGATTAGCTAATTACCTATTTTATCTTGCAGAAACAAATAGATTATGCCTAATTTTTTTGAAAATATAGTTGAAATGTTTTAGAAACGTTGAACCATTAAATAGCGAAGGAGGGACCAAACCTCAATGAGGCTTCTTAAGACATATATTTTTCCGTCTAAGCAGTAAAATGCCTTACCCCTAAATCGTCATTTAACGACATATTGATCGCCGTTTTTATCCACGTTTTGGGTTGTTCTTCTTCCTTGTATTAGCAATAAACGTAGGCGACATCATGCGTAAATCGATGCAAATGGATAAGGGTTAAAAAGTTCTACACTGTGATCGAAATTTATCAGGAATTTAGTTTTGCATTGGATTGGAAATCCTTAATTAAATCCTTAATTGAAATTAAATCAAATCCTTAATTGAAACAATATTTGTGTAAACCCAGATGTAAAAAAAAAAAAAAAAAAAAACATGTACTGATCTACTAAAATATGTTAGAAAAATTCACTAAAAATATTATAGTCTGTTTAAATATTTCAGCACTTGAATATTTAATTAATTGTATTATTTCATTTTTAGCAAATTTCATATGTTACTTATGTACTTTTAAAACTCAGCATTATATAATTTTCTTCCCAAATACCTGGAAAGCTACTTTTCGTACAATCATATTTTTTCACTCTCTGTATAACTTAATTTTTCCCCTAGTTCCGGCATCCTGACATAGGGTAATGCGTTTTCCCCGCTATCTATGCATCACTAGATCGAGTCCCGGTTTGAGCATGGTTCACATGTGTTTTACCTGTTATGTGTGTGAATGTGCCCCCCCCTTGTAAAAAGGGGTAAAGCGGTTGTGCGAGCGAATACGACACAAAAGTAGCTAATACGTACTTTTGACCCTAGATGGCGCTATTGAAAAACAAGATACGCTGTGTGGGCTTAAAATCCCTAACTTCATCAGTGGGCTTCTCAATGACAAATACCATTAGAAACAACAACGTCATATTTCCAATAGTAAACATTTTCTTATTTTTAATGACACTACACAAAAGTGCTATGCATCCGCAATCTTTGTTAATCAAAAAATTGTCATGAATGTCCCAGCAATTTTTTATAACATTTTTTTTTGCTATTATTATCAAAAAATGTAACTATTTGCTTTTTATTTTATAATTTTTATGCAAACACTTATTTTTAATTGTTGATAAGAAACAATTTCCTTTTTTTCCTTAGTTTTAATTATAAAAAGTAATTTTACAAATTTTTCATAAATTTTCCTAACAACTTATACCTATGATTCTTTCATTTTACTCAAAATAAAATCTTTAATTTTTGTAATATATTAACGAAATAATGTTTTGATTAATGTTTGATTGTCTTAAAAAATTGGTATAATTTAATTTATCATACATATATTGATCATTTTATAAATAATTTAATAGACACTTTTGATTACGATTATTTAAGTCATTAAAATATTTGAGTTAGTGTATTTATATCGATATTTCTATCTTTGGAATTAATATACTATCATTCTTAAAATCCAATTTTACTTCTATATTTTATCTTAGTTCATTAGAAAATTTATGAATTTCTCCTTCTGAACTGTTTGAACAAAAACACAATGGTGATTCAATAATCATCTTATTAATTTACATTGAAGAATCCCATGAATTATAAATATAATACTGCTTCCTTACTCATTTTATCAGCAGAAATGACTCGACATTAATTTGAAAACGGGTTTGAAAAAAGAACAGAGTATTTGAATCTCTTTCACTTCCTTATGAAAAAAATTATCTTCAAAGAAAAAGATTTAACTTCGTTAACTCTTTCACGAAGAATAATTAATTAATTTTTTTCAGCCGATTTATCTTTCAAGCACGTGAAAAAGTAATGCTAGATTTTTAGCTCCTCTACTTTGTTCTTTTGGTGCCACCAACCGCACGTAAAATCTCATTATCTTTATGAAAGATAAGAGCAGTTAGAAATGTTTATTAAATCTGCTTCATTATTTAATTGAATAATCCATTAATACAGGTACTGTGGTGGTTTCACTAGTTTAAGGCATTTTTAGGAAACGTTTTATTGTTAGCAAAGAAATAACACAATAATTAATTTTGCTTAAAATATTGATTATTTAAAAAATATTAACTATGACAAAAGTTGCTAAAATTTTAAAACGAGCACATTTAAAATTATATTAATTAATTATATATTACATTTTCCATAATTTTGAGTTATGAATAGTTGAGGAGTTTTCTCTCTATGCGCCAAACTTCTATGCCAGACCATCATCAGATTTATCGTATACCAGACACACACACAGGACGCACCATAACCATTCCTTTCTTGGAAGCTCGATCCTTTTATCGAAAATTCTAAATTCTACTCTAAGTCCATCGCTTTACGATTTCATTCAATATATCTCAATGCATTATGGAGTGTAATTAAAAATTCTGTAAAATGATAACGTTCGAGAGAATAAAATCTATAAATAATATGCAGTAAGTTTTAAAAGCTCTTTTATATAGGAATTTGTATCATTTCTTTCTCGAATACGAAGTATAAAGAAAATATTGCAATATTCCTGAAACATTTTCAAAAACTCAAGATTATGACACATCGCGTTTCAGACTTTCCTTTGTTAAGAAAACATATTGTTTGAAAATGTCGATCAGTCTCTGAGAAACATAATGCAAAAAACTTTGAGCCAGTTGGAGGAAATATAGTACGAGTCTTTACACTTATTTAGTAGATTTCTATCGAATTTTGCGGAAAATCTGTTTGTCCAGTTGTCTGAATATAAATTAACATGATAACCATAAAACAGAGTTATCTAGATAGATAAAATTCTGTATAGAAAATCAATACCTATATTGTAGACATCTGTCAAATTTTAAATCAAATCCAAGAAGGTGTGGAACGTCTGTTGATCTGTGTGATAATAAGCATGACAATGAGATAACTAGAAAATGCGATGACATACATATATAAACTTTTGTATGTGAATTTGTAACTGCAAATTTAGTTCTGCTTAAAATTTTGGTTTCAAATTTTTGGAAAGAAAATACATCTAAATCACAGTTCTTCTTTATTAGGGGCTTGCGAGAAAGTTTTGGGGATAATACTGTTGTTGATTTTTGTAAAGTATTTTGAAAACCGTATCTAATACAGAACGTTTTATAATGTTTGAATGCTTGATGATAGATGATCATCAACAGATATAGCTCAAAATTTGGCATATGTTTGCATTTTAGATGCTATAAATGTATATCAAATTTCATATTCCTAACTCTTTAATTTTTTTAAAACAATCGTATTTTAATTATATTTAGAGAGCCAGACAGACAGGATTTCTCTGAATAGTTTCCATTTAAAATTCGATCAAAATGTATAAATTTTGTGTAACACACTAATTAACTTGATCAATTTGTCTGAAAACGATTTTGAACTATCTTTGTCAGAGACAGATAGATAGATACAACGCCAAAATGTTTTTGAACTTGCGAAGGCCTGAAACTCTGAAATTTGTCAAAATTTCGAGATCCAAAATTTTGATAATTGTAATATTCTCGCTGCACTTAATGAGTGAAAAGAAAAATGATGCTCTTAATAAAAGTATAATTGCTAAGCAACACAAATAATTTAAAGACAAAAGAAAGAAATAGCAACTGTGCAACATTTTCAATAGAGAAATTGTACCATAATTTTTTGTATAAATGTTAATGTTATTTATTTAACGAAAATAAGTCAAAAATATCATTATTTCTATTTTTTCCCACTTCAAGCTAACCAAAATAAATTTGAATAATAAAAGATATTTCCATAGTGTGAACTATGGAAATATCTGAACTCTGAATGAATTCGAATTAAAAAAAAAACATTTGAACAAGCAAACTCAATGGCCCTTTGAAATTCTCTCAAATTCAATGTATGAAAAGCTATCCATGTTTCTGATCTACTATTCAAAATGAATGCAACTTAATTTAATAATCCAACTCTGTAAATAAAAATCTACCGAAACTTCTATGCATAAATTAGAATTCTGAAGCCTATATAATAATAGAAAATCAAATTACCGGAGAAAAAAACAGGCGAATAATATTTCTAATCATGACTTTATTGTAATTCTATTGAGTAAGATGAATGCTTTCGAGCATCTCTCTTTGCTGGACATAATCAAGATTTGATGAAAAGGATCTGCTTTGTGTCACGAAACATCCCTGCAAAATTAAGTAAAAGGAATAAATACATTTGCCGCGGCTTTCTTGTATAAATGATAAAGAATCGTCGAGAATAGATAGCAGCATGTCAAGGAACTTATATATGAAAAATAAATTAATCTGTCGCTGATATCTACTCAGATATTCTCATCTGCTTTTTAAATTAGGGTTATCTTTCAGTAATAAAGAGTCGAATAAAGAAACCTCTTGTTGCTCATACAAACTGAAATAAAGAACAAAGGAATTGTAAGATAAAATTTGAGCAGCAGCTTCTAGGAATACTTATTAATAAATAATTACTAATCCTTCGTTACTTTAGTAAGTCTGGTTTCAGAGATTTGTTTCATGGATGTTACTTAATTCATAATATTTCCTATAGTTGCCCCGTATTAATACAGATAATAATATTTTGTATCAAGATACAACATTTTAATTTTTCATGAAATAATTACCTATAATTTATCCTTGAAAACGGATAAAAAATGAATATTTTTAAACGTTTTTTTTAAATATATATCTTTATACTATTCCATAGCTTTATATAGACAGTTCACATTTTATTTTTTGTAGATTTATTTATGTTGATGTTTTTGGAAGAATACATTAGGGCTTTATATGGCTAATAAAATTAAGTTGAAGCAAAACATATCACTATCTTCTGCAATTTAATTAATATATATTATTAATTTTGAGCTCTAATGTAAGCGTAAACGCCTCCAGAAAAGAAACCTACAAATACTGAAAGGGTTTATAACTAAGCAGTTATGATGTAATGTTCGAAAAATTAGATAAATAAGCAGTAAAATGCCTAATCTGGCTGAGTCTATAAAATCTAAGATCGTCACCATTTTAAATACTCGTAGTAATATTCATTTAATATTTTTTAGCATCAAACTTAGTAATAATGTACGCCACACAATGTGATAAGCAAGTAAGATTATCTAAAGGGTAATTAGATGAACCCACAAATAACTAATAAGAAAACAGGAAAATTCTGATGATTTAAAAGTAGAAATGTTGCTCCGTTCTCAGAAAAAAATAATCTAACAATTAGAGATCTGCATTATTTGAAGACCCCTTTTCTGATTTTGTTTTGTTTTGTGGTTTACGTAACACACACACACACACACACACACACACACACACACACACACACACA
>JAPMOQ010057521.1:47936-60970 GCA_026543055.1 Argiope trifasciata | reverse complement strand
ACACACACACACACACACACACACACACACACACACACACACACACATATATATATATATATATATATATATATTCGAATTTTTATTCTGAATTAAATATTTCTAAGAGTTTTTGGTTTGTTTGGTGGAATAAGTTATTATTCAATCAAATATGAATATACACACATAATATATGTTATATGTGTGTATTCTAAACTAGACCAGCAAGCTATCAAAAAATTTGAAGTATTTATGTTGAAAAAAAGACTTTTATTCATCAATTAAAAAATTACGAGCAGTTTCTCTTCAGTCTTCGTACCTAAACCGAAAAAAAAATGTGATAAGCTGGAAAGTTGTGAAGTATTAAAGATGCCTCTCCTAAATTATCGCAAATAGCTGTTTCATGAATCAGTAACTAGTTGAGGTTTATCTTAATGACACAGGTAAGCCAGGTATCCCAAGAGACTCTTCGGTACATCCCCTTCTTCGATTTCAAGGTCAAAGCGAAGGAATAAATTTAGGTACTCTCCAGATAAATTCTGTCTCCTGAGAAGATATTCAACCAAGGATTATACGTTGCACACAGAAGATCATTTATTGAGAGTTGTTAGGCTAATATGAACAATTATTGATTGTACTGAATATCAAAAAAGAATAATGCAATTATAAGCAAATTCTCAGGCTATTGCAATTTATAAGTTAGTATATACTTGTATAAATTCCAATTAAATGATATATAAGCGTATTTAATATTCAAAGCAAACTGCTTGAAAAGTTTGCATTGTCCATCAAGAAAGTATTATATATTTTTAAAAATATAAATAAAAGAAAGGGTGTGTTATACATGATTATCAGTGTCAGTGGTATCCCAGAAATTTCCCAAAGGTTCTTTAATACAATTATTATTCTCGGGTAAAATTTTGGATTTCTAGCAAGCCCATAAATGTCGCAAATGTCCAAATATTCTTCAAAGTCGTAAATATGAGTTTTTTTCTTTGCTTTGAAGTACACAAAAAAGTGAAATATCGTTTTTTAGACTGATTGAAGTCAGAATTTATCACATGACTAAAGTTTTATAAATAGGATAATATAGCAAATTTTACTTAAGTTTATTGTGTTGTTAGTTTTCTAGTTCTTGTGTATTTAATTGCGTGGTCTAACAGATAGCCAAATCTATTATAGATTCGGTTCTAATGTTCAGGTGGTGAAACTGTATATCAAATTTCATTTATCTTAATTCTTGCACTTTTGAGTTCCTGCTTTTGTAAGTCTGTGAAAGCAAATGCTCATAAACAGTCGACTCATTTGAAGAATTTGGTTTAAAATTGGATACAGAAGTTGAAAATATCTATTAAATTACATCTAACTATGTCTTTTAAATTTTAACTTTAGGTTTTGGAATTCGTTTCTTTATTTGTAATTTGACAGCTAGTCAGACTATGGTTCTAATATCACTTTCAGATTTTCTGATGAATAAAATATTTTCTCTTTGTATATTTATATATGAGAAAGTAAAAAGCAACAACCTCAATTTAATTGTTTGATTTTTTTCTGAAATTTTAAATTCAAAGAATATTATTTTCATTCATTTTTTTCCTTCACAGTGAAATAATAAATGTCATTGAGATTTTTTCCCAGAATTCTTTAACTTTATTATCCTTTATTTCAAAAATTGTACAGTACTATTAGTTTTTGTGAGTGCCACTTATGATACAAGTGGAAATTTAATTCATTTTTATAAAAACTAATGATAAATAAATTCTTGGAATTGCTTAGAACTCTAATGCTCGGTTTTGTCCTCTTCCATTGTCCTGATGGCTTCATATCTCATTCATTTCAGGTAATCAATATCCGGTTTAATTCATTTTTGAAAAGATTTATTATGTGGCGCTATTCATTCAGAGCTCTTCTTCGTACAATAAATTTTTAAATTAGTAATAAATTCTGGTAGTATTAAGAAGCCAGGGATATAATGTAATTTGAAATAAATATATTTTCAGTAAGTTTAGAATAAACTGAGACGAATAAATTAACTTTTAAACCTTAAAGCTGAACATAAAAAGTAATTGATCATCATCTAAAATGTCTAAAAAAACAAAAATCTATAGATTGAATCAATAACTTATGAAATGTAAGTTGAATATAGATATGCTCAAAACGTATTTTGTCATAATAAATTTACTAAATTGCAAAAGGCTTAATTATAAAGGCTACGGGAATGATTTCAATTATGTTATTCGAATGGCAAACAATTTTGATGCTATATATTATTTTGTTTGGATATGCCTTTATTTATTTCTTCTCTTAATTATAGATATGTGCTATAATAATATAATTCAATTCTTATTATTAAACAAGATTTCACGTGACAGTAGGCTTGATATTAAATAAGTTTTAAAACCTTTGCCATAATACAAAGTATATATTTTCAGGTCAACTTCAAATATAAATTCTTTTAACTTCAAAAATTAAATAACACAATTTAAAAAAAGACATAAACAACATATTTTTTTAATGATAAAATATCATCTTTATTATTGTCTCGTATATTAAGTATAGAGAATATAATATGATCGTCAAAAATTTCGAACTCTAGATTTCGACGCAGCTTCACATTTTAGACATCTCTTAGCTTAGAAAAACAATTTTTGCCATTATGTCTATCTGTTCATCTGTGAAAGAGACAATACTTTAAGCTGGACGTATGAAATTTGATATACAGTCGATGCTCTAATTTTCTATGTTTTTATGAAATTTTGAGCAAAACGCGTTCGGAGTAAATTTGTATAGTTAACACAAAATTACTTTTAAAAACTATAAGAGCTAGATGGATAAAATTTAACACACATTTAAAATATCTGAAGTGTAAACGTTTTCAAATTTTGAAATGTATCTGTCATATAAATTTTCAATTCAATGCCATGAAACGCATTGTCATCGACCATAATCATAAAATTATATATTGTGCAAAACCTAATTTAATCTAGAACAAATTATATAAGTTGGTTATTCTCTTAATTTCGTTACAAAGGTTTCTCCAATTTCTATTTAAAAAGGAGTAACATTAAGCTAAACTTAAACTAAACTAACATTAACTGAAATATCCATTCTTTTCCAATTATGGTATATTAAAAAACTGCTGAAAATGGTATTCATTTATGAAAAAAATTTAGGAAAATGAAGTTATAGTTCAAGTTAATTTGACCAACCAACTAGATTGGTTAATGTTTAATTGACAAACCAAAATAAGAGGTGAAAAATTGAAATGTCTAGACTTTTATTTCAATAAAAAAAATATCAGTCATTATATCAGTTTAAAATAAGACATGTTAATATACCAAAAAATAAAAGTAATTAATTAATTGCAAAGACCATATTAAGTGATCCAAGCTTTTTTTCATAGGCTTTGGAGGATTTTTTTAATTATGGAGAGATAGCAGCGAGGACAAAATAGCTTACAATAGACATTTATAAATTAACTTGTGGGCAACTATTTATTCTGCTAAAGAAAAGTTAAAGCAAACCTAAAGTCTTATCAAGTTCAAAAAATTATTTTTGTTTTATCTATATATGTAATTTAATTATTCTAATTACATTCCATTTATTAACTTAATTTAATTACTTAACCCTTATATATTTATTTATCAATCCTTCGATGATAAACAAATATATAAAATAACATGTTTCACTTCGACCCGATTTTCACTTAAAGTACTATAATGGCAAGACACCCTTTCAAAATTCTAAATTTACCATACAAGCTTTAATTAAGTTGCATTGTTTTGATAATATATTTCTTTTAAGAAAAAAGTAAGCTCATTATTGCCAGGATTAAGTTTTTTTCCCATAAAATGTTTAAAATAACAAAATGCAAAAAAGATATTTGAATCACATGTATCTTAATTTATGAATAATCAACCAAAGAAATGATACCATTGCACTTCATCAATTAAGTAGTCAATAAAAAATTTTATAAGAAGCTCACGTACACCAAAATAAATATTTTACTGATAAATGCAAATCGATTTTAATTCGAACTTTGGTATGCTAACACGATGGCGAAAGAAGAAATTTAATTAATCCTTTGAAATAAAATAGACTTTTAAAAATACTATAAATTGAAAAATGGTTGTCTTTAACAATTCTCTCTTAAGTTGTTGTTGTTGTTCGTATATTTCACTCATTTTTCTTTTTAAATTTATTTCGATATTCTAAAATTTAACCAAAATCAAATTTGGATTTCTTGATAGCGTTTTTCTATCTAAAACGATTTAAACATTGATTTTAAAGTGATACGAAAATTCGAAGATACAGATATCATATTTCTAACACATCATTTATCAGAAATAAATATATAAATACAAAAAATAAATATTATTTATCTGTATATTGAGATTTGTTTAGTAAAAACATCGCATTCTCCCTCTCGTTAAAATTAACATTTGGGTACATATGCAATAATATTTATAAAAACATAAAATTACCCGTAATGAGTTTTACAAAACAAACTGATGCTTCAGAAATTGTAACTACTTTCCTACACAATATACATAGAATATATTAATGTAGTAAACCATAACATTCTGATAAGTTTTAACAACGAAATATACACTGGTTTGCAAACACACGACACAAAAAATGTTTGAGATTTACTCCCTGCTACATTTAAATTAAGATGCCATCCAATAGCAAGAAAGTTTCCATCCTGTAACAAGGCTATAAATTAAGTTACTTTCTTTGGGATAGTGACCTAATGAATTAATCAAATCTATACATTGTAAAAAAAAATTCGATAAAATTTCCGTTTTTAGATGATTTACATCGTAAAAATGTTTGGGGGAGAATATGGGATAATTAGGTAAATGTTTTTTTTTTTCCGATGATGAATGATTTCCTAATTATCTACCACAATTTTTCTTTCAGCATAAAATGAGAATCTTCGAAGAATGATTAGATTAGTTAAAAGTTGATGAACGATTCGTCTTTAGAAAAAAAAAATGAGGAAAATTTAATGAAATAAATGCAGTTATTAAAGTCAACTTGCCCCGTTAAAACCTGTGTTTTGAAATACTTTTGTCTTATATTTAATAATGATTCGATAAAACGCTGTGTTAAATTAAAACTTTATAAATAAAAAAATGTTTTTCATTTCTTTAATTATAATAAGCATTGGTGGTGTATTGTTTATTCATGAGGTATTAGGCATTGCTCTTTAACTAAAAATAAAATTGTCTTCTTATACGTCAAATAATGTCAATATAATCTAGATAACTATTCGAATTATAAATTTCATGCTGCTTTTTCATCAAATAACGTAGATAAATAATACCAAATTGTTCATCTATGTTGGTAGATGACTGAAAAGTAAGCTGAAATATCACATGTAAGTCACGTGACTAAAATAAATATCTATTTTCTGATTTTTGGGGAATTCCTTTTCTTATTTTATTAATTCACAATACATTTGCACAGTTTTTTTTTCTTTTTTGGTTTCCGTAAGGCTTTTGTAAACATATCGGTAGAGTTACTGTACATAGATTTAAAAAAAATTAAAGCATCTGAAAATTGACTATTTTGTCGTGTTATGAAAAACAATCAGGATTTAAAGTAACGATTGTTTATAAAGAGGAAATCTCCAATTAATTTAAACAACTGTGCAACATATTTTTAAAGCAGAAACTTGGCCGAGACAGAAAGATAAGGGATTTTGAATTTTTTAAAACTTTGCTTTTATTCCATTTCGTGAGGCATAATTTATGTACAAGAAGCCCGTAGAAAACAAGAGTAGGAGAAGAAAGAAGAAGAAGTAGAAGAAGAAAGAAGAAGGAGTAGAAGAAGAAAGAAGGAGTAGAAGAAGAAAGAAGAAGGAGTAGAAGAAGAAAGAAGGAGTAGAAGAAAGAGTAGAAGAAGAAAGAAGAAGGAGTAGAAGAAAGAGTAGAAGAAGATTGAATTGTATATCTTCAATGATTATTTACAATGAGATTCTCATAAGGACTTCTGCACACACGTCGATTTACGATAGGGAAATCTAGGTATTTTTTTAAAGAATTTGCTTAGGTCGACAGATTTTCTTTCCTTTGGAGCTTGAGAACTGCTGATTAAAGCATTTTCACAGAGTTCCCGTAGCATTACTTAAATAAAAAAAGTTGGAATTGGAACAGGAATACAGAGAATATTTTAGAAAAAAGTTAATAGGAGCTGAATTAAGATAAGTACTGAAGAAATAGAGTTTAAATTGGTGTTAGAAATGTCATTACGTCGTACATGCATACATATATGTAAAGAGAGAGGGAGAGAGAAAATACAAATGATAAGGAACACATATGTGTAAAATATTGCCACAAAAGGGATTATACCATATTTTATAAATTGTTTTAAATAATTAAGAGTCAAAACACTGTTTTCATCCTAATTTCCATATTAAGTCAGTGGGAAAAGATGTAAAAGTAAGATGTGATAAAAAATAATTTAAAAGAAAGTTGCATAATTCAGCTAGGTCAGTCAAAAATTTACTGAAATCGCTGGAAGTACAAGATGAAGAAATGAAACGAAAAAATATTTAATAAAAAAATTATGTCAAGAAGTATTAGGAGAAAAATAGAATTTTCATGGTATAACAAGTTGACAGATATTGACACCAGTTTGTGTGTGTTGCCAGGGGAATACTAAAAACTCTTGATAACGATAATAAAATAAATTTGAAATATTAAATGTAAGAATTCAAAAAAAATTTAAATAAAAAGACTTTGAAAAAAATTATGAAGGAAAAGTTTTTTTTATTTGGCTGTCGTGACGAAGAATTAAAATTTTTGGTGTGCTCATTGATGATGAAGACAGGGAATTTTATTTGAAATAAAAAGATAAAATATGAATCTGTATCTAATGCATACATATTGGGATTGCAATGTTTCCTTCTTTCTGCAATAGATTATTTAGGAAAACAACATCTTTTCACTAAATTGCTTGATGTATTGTCACGCCCCAAAACGCACAGAAAGTAAAATTTAACCAATTTATTCACTGCACTCTGAATTGAGAACACTGCGACTGTGAGATTTTCGGCTTTTACTCAAGCAAGGAAAGCTGCAAAACACTTTTCTGGAGACAGTACGAAAAAACCAGAGCACTTAACTGGGGAATTAAAGAAATGTGTAGAATTTTAAATGCACGGAGATTCGAATTCACGTTCTCTTGACTACGAGACCAGTGCTATAACCATTCGGCTATGTAGACTCGATTGCTTCTGGTCAATGCTGCAATATTTGACAAAAAACAATATAATTATTTTTTGCATTCCACATTAATTTCACAGTCCAGTCAGCAATTAATGGTTTGATTACTGTTTTTAATTTTTTTTTATTTCAATGTTTTTACGTGCTTTCTCACATTCACTCACTCACACACACACATAAGTGTGTTTGTAATATATTGGATGTTATTTTTCGATATATATAGATACAGATAGGTAGATTTATGTACATACATTTAAATCAAAGAATGCATTATAAATAATTCATATCTCAGTTCCAAATTAATGTACTACTCTCTACTAAATATAAGGATTTTATAATGCTATAAAATATTCCAATATGTCTTTTGAAGCAGCCTTATGCTTTACTTTCTTGATATTCAACAGTCTTTAACAATTACAAATGTCTGAATTCCAGTTTGAAATATATGCATAGTGAGAGAAAAGAAAATATTTAAACTCATAAAGTGCATCTTTCAATGTAGGATTTTTACGGAAGTTGCTTTAAAATATTTGATTAATAAGGTTTCAAACTGAACATGAAAAAAATGTCGAAAGTAAGAAATTTCTTTATGGCCTGCACGCATATAAGAAAAAGAAAATCTGTCCTGTTAGCCTTCATAGACACCTTCTTATATCAGGGGGGAAATCAAAAACTTTGTCCCATAAATGTCCGCCATATGCTATCTAGGAATAAAGAATCGATGACTATATTTAGGAACGTATCACGAACTTTTTCATTTCGATTTGAGAAGCCTTCTTTTGGGAGGGGTGATTCAATATACTATATGTGAAGAGGAGTTCTTGTTCTAGAAATTCACACTAGATTTCTATGCATTCCAAGATATAAGGTAAAAAGAATGTGGGAAGAGTGTGCTCGCAGTGGTTTCGATACAGATTTAAATATCACTTCGAAAATGCTGAAAACAGGAAATATTCGCAATATTTTAAAAGTTATTTTCATACGGGATATATTTTTTTCTAGTTTCTAGTAATATTTTGCCCTTGTTAATATCTGAGAAAATTATTTTATGGTACTAGCTCACCGCAGAAAAAAACAAATATCTAAGAAAACACCTTTTTGTATAATTTAGATATATATTAATCTGAAAAATTCTGTAATAAAGTATCAGTTGATAAGATAATTAGAGGTTTGTATTATTTCTCAAGTACGGCTCATTATGCATTACACATGCAAATGAGTAATTACACATTACACAAAGAGATACTGAGACTGATGATGCCTAGTGATAAGTACTCGGCTTCGAGAGTGATGGGCTTTATTTTTAAAATGCGATACCACTAAATATTTGACACCTAACAGCAGTTGTGTTTAGAGATTTTGTGCTTAATAAATCCACAGTTTAAATGTTTTCTACTTTTGTGTGGTGCAGAATTTTGGAGCTGGGAATGAAAATTCGGGTTTATTCCTAGTCGTTAGTCCTATGTTCAAAATTATGAGATGCATCCCAAAGTAGACTGTTTTCTTTCAAGCAAAACATTAAAATAATTATGTAAAACATATAAATGATATTGTAAAAATGCTCGCTAGATATATCTGAAATTGTTAACTAATTTTCAGTTTGTGTGAGTTTGTTGATTGCTTGTTAAGGTATGGTCACCTGAGAATATATATTTAAGAAAATCTGATAAAAGACACCAGATTTTTAAAGAAACCAGAAAGGACACCAGTTTTTGTTTTCTTTTCAATTTGTAAATATGTTTTACATTTTTTCTTCTCAATCTTAGAGATACACGGCATTTAAAAAACAACTGCATTTTTTAATGCAATAAGCTTTTTGATATCTTTTGATAAAGATACATTTCATTTTTTGTATCGTACACATTAGTAGCAGTTCACAATGGATAAAGCTGTATCAGTCAGGATATAATGAATCTCTTATTGTATTGAAAATTTCTCCTAATATTGTTTTCTGAAAGAGAAATTTCATATTTGCTTCTATATTCCTGAAGAGAATTAATTGAATACGACATTTGGACTGTTTTTCCCGAGTGCATCGGTTTATCGAATTTGGATAGTTGTAAGCAAAAACAAATTCATAACGGTTATAATTTAATATAAAAATCATCATCGAATACATAGATATGTCAAGTACTCAATGGATTTCCATTTGAATCAAAATAAGAAAATAATCCTAAAATAGAAGGTGACATTTTATTAGATAGTAAAGAAAATAAAACAGTTAGGGAGCTAACCTGTTACTATGGCAAAAATGTTCATTGAACACCTTCCTGTCTACAATTATATAAACATCTGACTATTTTTGTAAAAGAAAATAATAATTTTAAAATTCTTGGACTTATTCTTTTTGACCATTTAAAATCTGAATCACTGCGTATTGTATTGTTGATACTATCAGAAGTTGTTTTGCAACGTATTTCTAAGAAAACAGCTTTTATTAATGAGAATGGTTTTAATAAAAACATATTTTATGAAAGAGACAATATCGAGTATCAAAAAATATTATTTTTTCTCTTTACTAAGCTAACTATAAACAAAACTTAAATTTAAAACATGATAAACAAATAAGTTTGGAAAAGATTAAGGTATAAAAATAATAAAATGAAGAAATATTTTTTTCCAGTTATGAAGATATTCTAAAAACTGAAAATAGAAACCTAACGCATTCGATTCAACTTGTCTTGAATTAACCCTTTATCTACTGATGGTACTTATAAGTACCAATCACTTTAAAACTTTATAGCACAACAATCATTACTTATATTCTGATGGTACGTCTTAGAAACAGTCTTTTAACTCTTCTGTTTCATGATGGATAGCAGTAGTTGTTCTTGGCTGTTGAATTTTACTAGGAAGAAAGCTATTTACAAATGGACATTGTGTTCTTTTGCTGCCATTTTGTACGGATTGCCGCTCTTATCTTTCCTTTGCTATAAATATATAATATCAAACCAAAGATAAGTGTTGCATTTTTTTATTCATTCTGTATTGTCTGAGAATATTATTTGCCCAATCATTATAAGATAACAGATTATGTAATTCGATCGTTAATCACATTACATAATCTGTTATCTTATAATGATTGGGCAAATAATATTCTAAGACAATACAGAATGAATAAAAAAAAGGCGTAAATGAAAAAAAAATTTAATGATTATCATCAAATGTGAATTTCTACCATTATTATGTATAAAATAAAATTATATCAGTTTGATAATTTCTTTGTTTTCTTATGAGTGTTTTTTGGTTATTTAACATTTTTAAGAGGTTAAATTTCATTACGAATATCATCCGTATTTTTTTTCTATTATGAGGAAATTTATACATAGTGTACTGACGGTACTTTTAAGTACCACTTTAATTAATTAGTTCTAACAAATTAAATTTCGCACGGGGAGATTTGTTTTCTTGTATATCCTTTAATTAGCAATATGGCAGCTAGAAAAAAATATATTTATGAAGGAGTTTTCAGTAGTTCATAATGCAGTAGATAAAGGGTTAAATCAATCAGTGCTAGATTTTATTTGCTTAAGAACGATGTATACCGTTCTTTACTTCAAAATATTCTCTAAAATATCCACAAATAAGTGATAGAATATTTTAAACAAATTCCTTTTTCAACGAAACAATATCAAATCACATAATTATGATTTCCTTTTTAAACGTTGGAAATAACAATTCGACTTCTAGGAGAAAAATAATTGATACCATTTTCCTTTTGCTTTGTTTCGTTATAACGAGTAGATACACATTTTCGATAAAGAGAAAAATAAAAAACGTAGAAGTGCCTCAGGATTTCCTAGAGAAAAGCAGGAACGGCGTATTGATAATATGTCCAAACCCACAACGCGAAACAGAGCCCGTAATCGATTGAACCTTCCTAAACTTGAACCAAGTTTTTTCTATATTTTTCTTTCGAAAACGACTGAAAAAATAAAGAAGCTTCGCAAAGCATTCTATATCTCGGATAGACAAGGACTTTGATTCTTTTGTTTCTGCTTCAGAGCAAGGATTTCTGCAACGAAAGATGACCATCGAACATAGTTTTAAAATATCAACAGGAATTTAAATTATTCTTTTGTTGCATTATTTTTAAATATAAAAACAATAAAACATGTAAAGGTATAGAATTAAATCAACCATAATTTAAAGCTTTTTGTTCTCTCGCATAAGAGATATAAAGAAAATATTATAATAATTAAATAACTCAAACCAAAAATCTTGATAAATTACCGCTTTTTAAATTTCACTATTCAAAACCCACTCTTTGGGAATTTGATCTATGAACACTAAATTCTATTGCATTTTGAGCTAGAAAGATGAAATTCAGTATTTGAACTTCATATTTTCATGAAATTCTAAATGTAATATATATTCAGAGTAGCTCTTTCGAGTACCTGCGAACACGAAAGATAGAAGACGTAAAGAATTAGAATGGTTGTGTAACCTCTGGAAAATCGAAATCTAAAAGTACTGATAAAATGATGATCTATTTTTGTGTGGAAATTTCAATAGTAAAAATCTGAAAAAGTATTCCGAACTTACAACTAAACTTAAATAAACAATTTTTTTTAAAAATAATATTTATTAGATGTTGCTCAATGAAAGATTATGGGTTGATAATTTAAGGGTAGTGACCTCAATGTAATCTAAAGGAGTATGCTATCACTTCACTGTAATATAGACATTTTTGCGGACTTTCTCTCGAAACGCGTGAATGATGTGGGAACATGTGTTGCAAATTTTAATTCAAAGATTTCACGAGTGGCTGAAATTTTCACTTGGGAATGTAAAATATTTTCTTAAGTAAGTATTGATAAATTGAGTTAAATGACGCACATTAAAGATAAAAGAAGTAGCGCTGACATTGACGCAGGTCTTTAAAATTTTCTAAATATTTATAATCTGGAATTTTTAGAGGTATGGCTTTAAGTAGAACAAGATCATAAACAAGGTAGAACAATATCAGGAACGAGATCTGTCAAAGATTGTCAAAACAAATGCACTAATGATTGAACATCCTAAGTGCGAAAAAATCTATCAAATGTACTAGCTTTTACGTTATCAAGTTGAAATCTGTTATAAATGATGTTAAATGCATTAGATTAATGATGCATATGTCAATTAGCTTTCTGAAAAGGCTGTAAGTCACTGTCCATCATGAATGCAGTTCGTTAACAGAGCCACTTCTGGATAATCAATTAGCTATCATGGAAAAGCGTCTGAAGTGCACATTTCGATTATACTTTTAAATAAATAATTATTAATGTCAAATGTTCCTTGTTTCGGTGGATTTTTTTCCATGCGATTCGCTTTTTAACTGTGCAGTTTTCTCAACGTACTGATATTCTTTGGACATTGCTTTTCCATTTTTATTTATATATTTTTGTTTGATTTTAATAAGGATTGTATTTCATTAAATTATCCCAGTGAGCAACAGTTGTACAACTATTATATTATTGAAATTCCTTTATTGATTTATTGTTCTTGTGGAAGTTTTTATTGTGATTGAAATTCATTGCAAAGCATTCAGTGTATTAAATTTCTTTTGCGTTAAATGCTTGATTGTATTGATTATACCAAAGTCATTTCTTTTAAGTTTTAATTTTTATAAAAAAAGTTTTGACAGTAATATGCATTAGAATTTACTTTGCAGCTATCAGTTAAACAGAACTAAAATATTTAAATTTCTGTGTGACGTCTTGACTTGGGTTTCCACTTTAATTTGTCGATGAGTTTTGCAAAACACCAAATGTAATAAATTCAAATCCTTCACGAAGAGAGACATAAAAATGTAATGAATATAGCATAAAATTCAACTTA
>JAPMOQ010057521.1:0-47926 GCA_026543055.1 Argiope trifasciata | reverse complement strand
AATATAGCATAAAATTCAACTTATTAATATAAGAATAAATATTGAAGTAAGTTAGAAGTACATTCTGACATTTTCTTGGTTATTGTTTGAAATTAATTCTCCTCAAAAATTTGAAGTTAGTTTTCTTCACTTGAGTAGCTAGCTTCTTACATATTAATTACAAATCGATCGAGTTTTGTCTGCGTTTCCCTCCTTTTCTATTATTCAATGCCATTCATCTGCATGAACTAAATTTACCTGTGTGTAATAAATGTGCTGTTATTTCAATATTTATTATCTGTCTGGAAAATAAAGGACATTCTGACGAATTAATTCTTTATAAATAAGTGCTATCACCTTATATTTTGGTGTTACAGGAGACCGTTTGAATATACAAAAACCAATGGAACTTTCATGCTCTCTAGCTGTATATAAAAGGATAATGGGATTAATTTATTCTTGTTGATGCAAAAAATAGTGATATTTTTTCATTAAAAAATAATGCCTATATAAATATAGTTGAATGGGTAAAATAATACAAATTATAAAACGTAATAAATATATGAATCCCTGCCCTCCTGTAAAGAAGAATTTCAGAATCTCATTTATTTTATGTATTAATTTATTCATTATTTCATATATTCGTTAATCACTACTCATTTATCATATATATATATGTACACAAAGCATTGAACAACAATAATTTTCAATTTATGTTTTATATACCAGAATCACTAATGGTTTGTATATGCTTTGTTGTTTGAATTGAAAAAAATATTCTTCCTATTCCTTATTTTTCATTCAGTTTGCATGTTTTTAACAAACTCTTTGAATGTAAGTATCTATTTATTTTGAGACAATATAGTCATATAAAATTCTGTTTATAAATTAAAGTACCTTCTCGAAACAAGGGAACTTATACATAGCATTTATCCCTACAATCAATTGTTCAGATGCTTGTATGAACTCAACATTTTGAATTTAAAACTTTAGTGAGTAAACAGCATTGGCCATCTCAACATTTGAAGCAAATTCAAATAATGAAAGTGAAATGCTTTGTTGGCACACATTAGTTAATCTAAATGGCGTTTTAAAACAAAAGCACACATAGGCAACACGTGTAAGTTTCAAAATGAAATGCACTTTCATCTTGAAACTCTTTGATCTAAAATTATTTATTATTCATAGCTTGAAAACAGCTCCCATTTTTTAAATGAAGCGGGTGGTAAATAGTAGCAATTGTTGAAATGGCTTTGCTTTTAAAATTTACAATTCACTTTGAAATAAACCTCAATTAAACCTTTTGAAATATCTCTATAGGACAATTGCTTTAATGATTGGATAAATAGATAAGAGAATTACTGAAAAGTTTCTGAAATCAAAGGAGAAGCTCAAGCTGTTTCAAATAATTGGCAAAAATATTCTGTAAAGAATTTAATAATGCATCATTTCTTGAGTGACTTTACTCTATCGAGTCAGATACATTTGGCGAAAGAGTTTCACTCTTTCTCTGCAATTAATTTTACACATGCAATTAGTGTCTATTTAAAAATTTACTCATTTAATCACTTAACTTAATAAAACCTGTATGTTCCATTTAGAAACATCAAAAACTTGGATCTGAGTTTCTTAATTGTCGGTTATCGGCTTCAAAACATAAAATTAAAAAAATATGCAATTAGCGTATAGATTTTTTCAAGCACAATAAAAAAGAAAGTAGCATCTTCAGTCAATCCTTCTTAGCAAAATTATCAGTCCAAATATAGGAATAAATCTTTAAACCTTTTCTTCATTTTTTATCACAGAGGAGCTTGAACTCAGATTGATAATGTATGCATTAAAATAAAAGTCAACAAAAAACAAATGTTATCATAATTTATAGAAAAGTGATTAAGAGTAATTAAAAACAACCTATCAAAATTATAAGGAAAAAAGTAGAGTTTATCTTTATTTTTTACGTGAATAATATTTTACGTTTTATTTAAATAGATTATTCAAACCGGTGCATACTGGTTTACTTACTGTAGTAACACAAAATGATGTTCAATTCTTATCAGCATTCAAGTCTGCGAAACGAAAGAAAAAAGTTAAGTTAAGATTTATTTCGCATTACCCTTATTAATCATGGTTCAAGATAACTACGAATAATAAAGCTACCATAAAAACTTAAAATATATGAGTATTAAAAGTGCTGAATGGTATACGTCATTATAAGAGCATATAAAAATGTTTAAGTACATATATAATTTCGAGTCTCTCCTGTGCCGCTGTTGTTTCTAATAAGTAAACATAACTCATTAGAATGTTAACTCATGATATGAAAACAATGAATGATAACTCATGACATATTAATGAGTTAGGAATTCATGATCGAAACAAAATGAGCCATTTTCTGATAGTTAGAGAGATCTTCGAGGGCATAGGTGGTACATAGAAAAAATCTGCCTTTGTTCCAATGTTTGGAGTATGTCGAACAGAGGAGAACTTTTACTTGGAACTAATCTACATTTATGTTTTGTTTAGAAGAAAAACTGACGAAACCTGAAGTGTGTCTGACTGAGCTAGTAGTTCATCAATCTTAGAGTACATCTTCTTAACAGTTTTTGAATAATACAAATTATTATCACAAACAAAGTTTGAAACAAATGACATCAATCCTCATTCCTCAGCCAAGCCTAATTCACTAGGTTACCGTTATATTACGATGTTTCAAAACAATGTCATTCCTCCATCAAATAGCTGGAAAACAGGCAATAAAAACATGATTTTCATCGTCTTTTCTTAGCTGAGCTTGATTCACAAGTCTATCACCAGCTAATGCTGTGTCGAATTTATGAGATTAGTCCAAAATTGTCGTCCTATGTTTTTAAAAGTTTACGCAAGCATAAAAATGTATTGGAATGTCTTATAGGATTTTTTTAATGATGGCATTTTGATATGAATTCATTTGGTTCGATTAAATTTTTTTAAATGTATTGCCCAATATGCCTTTGAAATATTTTTTATAGAATTATGCTTGAACTGGCTAAAGGGCAAATAAAACTCCACGTATTATTCATAAATAATTCAAAGAAGCTTAAACCTCTAAAATCTTACACTAGCGATGCCATGATCCGCTTTTGAGAATTCTATTATAATCTCAAATGTCGAATTCTTCTAATCCAAAATGCCTGGAATTCTTCCGACTAATGTATAGAAATAATATGTCAATAGGTTTATGAAATGTCGATTTGTGAAGCAGTGCTGATGAAATTAGGACCGGCAAAAACGAAATAAGATTAGAACGCTTTCGTCGAATTTTTTCTCTGGACTTAAAAATTAGATTAAAAATTCCGAGCTTTTATAATCTGACATTTCTCGTATTCTTGATCAGATTGCTGTTAAACAAGAAAAAAAGTTTGGATAAAGTAAAATAATTTACATTTCCTTAATCTTGTGTTTACATACTTTCTGTTTTACGAGGTTTCCTGAAATATGCGGGAGAAAACGACTGAAAATGTAAACAATGTACTTTAAAGATAATACTTTGAGCACGGGTTTCTTTGTTGAATATTAAAATTACAAACCATTATGAAATTTATTTTGTATTGAAGTGTTAGCGAATAATCTGAAAAAAAAGACTTTATTCTGTTTAATGGAACTTATCGCTCCAAATTTTATCTTCGAAGCTTCTTTTATCCTTTTTTCTTAAGAATTTTGTACGATAAAAGGATGAAATAAAGTTTTTCGTTTTTGTTTAAACTTAAGTAGCTAAAAACAATGAAGAAGGGTTTTTTTTGTTTCCAATTTTAAAAAACGCTTTTGAAAACATTGCCTGAAAAATGTGTCTTTTTAAAGTTTTATAAACATTTGTATCAAAAGATTTATAATTCAAATACAATATTAAATACAAAAATTTCAGATTTGTATTTTAAAATCATGCTTCAGTGCTCCAAATTATTAATTTTAATTACAATAACTGAAACATCTTCTATTTGGGGAATAACAAGCACTTTATTGGTGGTATTATCATAAGTAACTATATCGAAATCTATCCACAATTAACCTATTTGCAAGAAGAATGTGAAACCTTAAACGTCTAATCTGTAACATTGTAGTTCATGTAAACAAAGTTATTCATCGTAGTATAATTTCTATACCGACTAATTCAAGGTAAACATAGCTGGAGCGATAGCAGTATACAGCAAGAAGGGATAGCGAGTAATCATCGACTTCCTCTGGTTTAAAGACTTTGAAGTAGCCTCTAATGAATGGATGACTTCCCATTTTCAGAGAGATGGTAATCTACTCCGACCCAGACTAATAAGAAGCATATAAGGCCAAAACAGATCGATGCTGGACCATTAGATAATAAGGAGATATTATTCTACAATGGGGAATGTAACTTCAAAGATGTATTAAACTTGCAAGACGGTGTATGAACGCACTGCATATCCAGTAGAATTTCTCATTACAGGAGACTTAATCATGAAAATACCCACACAACAGAATGAATAGGAAGCTTCATACTTGAATGTGCCATGAAGGATGAAAGATCAAACAAATCTGTGAAGGAATATGAGATACATAAGAGATATTGTTATTATGGGGAAGGCATTGTGCATGAATGATGATCCATTCAATTGAAGTTTTTATCCTCTAAGGGAATACAAGTGATTGTGGACTTTTGGGCCTATAGAATCGGAACAGTAAGGGTCTTAAGTTGATATCACCGTAATATAATAGAGGGAAATCTACATAGACTCAGCTTACCAAGAGGGGCGTCGAAATGAAATCAGACCAAAGAAGAAAAATCAGAAAATTAAGATACAGTAGCTCAAGAAATTTATCTTCAGAGATTTATTGTCAAAAAAAAAATGTTATAGGTATGGTGTATGAAAGGATTGGCTTCCAACCTAAAATTTCAATCTCTTATGAAAGACTCAAGCGTATAAACTCATGAATTCATAGCATGGAAAATATAGGGAACTATAAAAAAAACATAGACTAGAATCATAATTTCTTATCAAAGAATAGCCCCAAGCTTGGCTTATCTATTATTTTAAAAAATGAGGATAATTTTTGATATGAATACTTGTAAGGTCAATGTTTCCAATGTGTCCGACAGCCTACTGCATATAACTACGTACGTGGATGAATACGGTGACTGAAACTAAAATACTAAGATGACCATAAAATTCAGTTACGAGATGTTAAAATGAATCCAAAAGAATTGAATAAAAATGAACTTTCCTCACTAATTGAGAGAAGGATAGCGACAATGCCAGGATTATATAAAGAAAGAAACAAACAGGCAAAGGAATCATAACTTCTAAAGACTGATTTACTTTAATCTGATTATAGCAAAATCTATAATAAATTATTAGGTTATAATACAAGTCAGACTTACTCTTGTGACTACAAAGTCAAATGAAATACCTGCATTGCTTTCGGATATTTTCCATCTGCATAATCCTTGTATATTTACGTGAATTTTTAGGTTTATCATTCCAGCTTTCAGACTCATAATATTCCATCATTAATAAATCAGAAAGAGTAAATTCACCTCTTTTTAATTCAAAAGATTCCGAGTTTTCCCCCGGAGAGAAGGAAATGAGCAGAATTCTTTTTTCGGATTCCCGCTCTTCTTTGATTTCTAGGGGAAAGAAGAATCTGACTCTTCAATGTTTTAGATCAGTAAAGCGTTTGTCACCTCGGAGGGGAATTTCGACACGTACCAAGAATTTGAGTCCCAACGGGAAGTAAAGTATTGAATTGCGATACTGTTATCAACGGAAAAACTTTATTTCTGGAGAGAAATATAAGAAGAAGTAAAGTTAAAATGAGGAATAAATTCGTGGTTTTTCATCCTCAAGATAAAACTTGAGTTAACCTTAGATAAGAAAATACAAGTTTTCAGTTCTTTTCCTATAAACAATTATTTTTACTAAGCTATTCTTAATTTGTTTTAAAACACGTAAAGATTTCAAAAATAGTACATTCGTGTGTTAAATGCTTATATTTTATGGTCATCGGATTTTTTTTCAAATGAGAGAATCTTTTATTTTTGATAAACTATTTTCCAATAAAGGAATCTTTAGATTATATAAATATATAAAATATCTCCATGTCCTATATCATCTTAATTTCCAGATAATTTTTTTCGCTACAACCCATACTTTTTCTTTTAATTAATTTGTTTCTTAATTTTTTAAAATATTATTAAAATTTGGCTGATTTAAAAAAACTAAATGAGATCTATGAGGAAAACGGCTGTCTGTATCTCGCAGTGCAAAAGAGCGTGATAACAACTAAATATAAACAGACAATAAGAAATAAGAAATAAACGTAATTGATATACATATTTAGCCCCTAAAGTGTAAATTCGTAACAAATTTTGACCGATATTCATAAATAAGTTTATCGCATGTCTGTATGTATATTTGTATGCGATCTTCATAACGGGTAGACTTTGATAAACCAAATTTGGTGTGTAATCTTTCAGTTAAAATTGTAGTTCTGAGGCAAAAACTGGAAGAAAGAAATCGTCAAAAATGTATAATCGATTCTCTTTATGCTTAGAAGCACAAAATGCTCTAACGCACTTCTCTGAAAATAAAAATCTATGCACTCTTGACTTTCACGACTATTCCTACGATTAAAGATTTTTATATTATGGTTGATATGTTAGCACTTTTATTATGGACTATGCAAGAAGGTTTCGAATGGGAGAGGATTGTCCGGAACAATTGTGGCCATAGTTTTATCTATCAAATTATTCTCACAATTATATTAGAATTCATATTAAACCTATTTTTCATTACCTATTCCGATCAATACTGCACCAATAGATATAATTTTTCACATGCCTGGAGGGAGCGCAATTTTTGTATCATTAAATCAACAGCTTTTAGTCTCATAATTCAGTTAATATAGTCTCTAATTATAGTAAAAATATTTGTATTCCTATATTTTATGGAAACTCACAATCGTTAATGAAATGCAAACTGTAACATAAAAGTCGTCTCGCGGTAAACCTCCTCAATAATTATCATCTTAAAGTTAATTTCCTGCTTGAATTTGTTTTCAGAAATGCGAAGAGTTGCTTTTTTTCCTTCCTGAAATAGCAAAGTATTTTCAAAATGGAAAAAAAAACTTTCAAAACTTCCCTTAGAAAATTAATGGTTATACTTTAAGAGTACGCAAATCTTTTACAATCGACCTTTCTCTCATTATTTCAAAACCTTTGATGTCTTTCGAAAATCTTCAACATCACAAGGTTTGCATTGTATTCGCAAGTGCATCTGCGTTTCCTCCTGCTTTTTCAAAATTATTAATGCACTGAATTTCGAAGTTAAACATTCTAACTTATTTTATCAATAAATATAATAAATCTAAGGAAAGATATGAAAGATTGAATGCTCAAAATTAATGAGCAAATATTTACATGCACAATCCGCAAAATATATAGTATAAATTTGTTCTCTTTCTAGCTATATTTCATTAAATATAAGAAGAAACATTTTCTAGCGAAATAAATACATATGTATTTTATCTCTATAAAATAGCTAATTTGTTTCTCTAATGATAAATAACGAATTCGGGAATTAGCTAAAAAGCTTTTTAGCAACTTTAAAGTAATTAAATGTTGTTTGTTGTGCTGCTTTGATTGAAAATTGTTTGAAAATGTAATATATATTTAAGAGAAATTTAAAGGGATTTCAGTTTTCCATTCATTTATTAAGTATAATATTCGCATATCAATATTCTTTTAATCTAATTCTGTTTTAATGAATGTAAATTTTTAAATCATAGCTTCAGAATTGGTGGAATGAATATAACAGGCGATAATCAGTACATACATTCATTGATAAACCCAAGAACTACTTTAGTTCCACTCTCATGAGAAAAAACAAATTTACAAATATTTACTTGTCTTTATATTATAGGTATAGATATTTTCTATTTCAGGATATAATTCAAACTTTCAGGTAGCAAACATAAATCTATTACATGCAGCTTTCGGTTTATTATGACGCGGGGGAGGATTTTGACAAAAGTGGAAAAGATGCTTACATTATCTGCATTAAATTTTTTTTACCCATTATAGGATTATATTTGCGCTTTCAAAAGAATAAATTGAATAAACCAGTTTGCTTTAAAAGATGCTGAGTCGCTTTTTTGAAAAGGAGAAATTATTACAATATAATCCATAAAATATTTTGATATGTCTTCCGGATTTTACAATAAATATTATTTTCAAAAGCTGTATTTCGATGATAAAAGTTAAATATTTTCGATTAAATTATTTCAATTTATAATTTAAGAATGTTAATAACATCAACTCATATAGTTTTTAGCGTTTCTACGAAATTAGAAGGTTACAAATTAGACGACTTGATTGAACACAATTCCTAAATATGATAATGAATTTCACATATTGTTTTCAACACTGTAAACGAAAAGTAATTATATTTTCATAATTTTTTCATTAAGTTCACTGAACAGTATTTTTCTAATTTAAATGTGTTTTTTCAATAAATTCTCTAACCTTTTACAGTTTCCAATCCCTATATTTACTAATACTTTAATTCACTCTTTAAGGTCAACATTTTTATTCATCCAGTTTCATAATACGTGAAGTGATTAAGTACTTATAAAAAATTTAACGTTAACGTTAATTTATAAAATATGTTAAAGTGCACTTTTAACCTTTAGAGATATAATTTTTTAAATGTATATTCCAAAAATTATACCCTCTGAATTTTCTTATCCTTCCAGCTTTAGAAAGCCTTTAATACATTTAATTATGTCTTCGCATTTTTACTTGGTTCACTTATTGATTCCATCAATTATTCTTTCGTTTAATTAATTAATTCCATGACATTGAAAAATAAATAAATAGCATAACGGTTCAAAAACTTTTATTATAACCAAATTAATCATTAAATAAATAAAATAATATTTCATAATATCAATTTCTAGCAAATACAAAATAATATCAATTTCTAGCATAGAATTTTTACTACCTTCTGATCATTTTATAAAACAGTTTATAATATTATGATTAAAATAATTTATGAATTATAATTAACAGCATCAGAAATCACTGATTCTTTTGACAACATATTGAGTTAAGGTTACAAAATTTTGCTGTTTTTAGAGCAAAACTCTTTTTACTATAACGAATGTCTAATAGATAAAATGTTGATCATTTAAGTAATTACCAGATTTGCTCTGCAAAATGAAGAAAGGGGCAGTTTCCTGTAATTTAATATATCTGGCTTGTGAATTTGCAGTTAAATTATACAATCCTCATTTTGCCTGATTTCTGAGCTTTAAAATGAACTTGTGCAATGGCTCGAGAAACAATAAACAAAATATATAAGTTTTGAAATTGAATTAGGGAGAAAAAAGAAAATTTAAGGAAAAAACAAACCCTACACTCTACTTAAATAATTGCTTCAAAATATCATATGACATTAATTTGATTTAATCTCTTTAACCTAACTTGATACTTTCATCCTTATTATCGATTATGCTGAAAATACCCGAACAGGATTTAGCTTTATCATTTTTAAATTGTGAGAAAATGTGTTTACGAAATACAAACATTCCCACAAAGGCATCGAGATCATTTTAAAAGACTTTCTGAGAAATGAGAATTTTTACAGTCTGGTATTCAATGAATAATTTCTGGTTACATCATTTTAAAATGGTAACTCAGGAAACATGGTAATTTCCCACTTATCATCTAAAAGTTCTCTGTATCTTAAAAGGTGTTTTATGCAGTTTTGTAGTCTAGAAGTGAAAAAAAATAATATTGAAATAAATAAAGTGAAATAAAAAGAGAAGTATTTTAGAGGCTAGACCATGAATAAAAAGAACAATTTTTCTCCCCTGACACGGCTTTTGAAAATTATAGTTGTTGAAAAGTCTTTTGCAAAGATAAAAACTTAGGAGAAACTGAAAAAAAATCATTTCTGAGGGGTTTTTTTCTCTCTAGTGTTTATAATCGATCCATAGGAGTAGTTGATGACGCTGCGAAAAGAATTTCCGGTCGCAACTTAAACCGGATGCATAGATAATGTTTATTTATTTTTTTTCTTTCCCATGTTCCCATCTGCAGGAAACGCCTGATTTGTAGAGAGAAGAGAGGGTGAAAATCATTTCATAACCGTTGTTTTATATCTCTTGAGGGAACTATTTAGATAATTTCAGGCATTATCTGCCTTTAAAAGCAAGTTTCTCCCACTTGTTCTTCATAATTGCGGATACTCTGAACCAATATTAATTAATTGGATAAAAATATTAATAAAAATTTCAAAAAATTACCAATTTGTTTTATAAGTTCCCTTTTGGAAAAAAATTAATTAATCCTTTAATGGAGGGCAATACAATTAAGGTATCTATCTAACTTCAGAGACAAAAATTTTAAAAATCCTTGTAATGAGTTTCGTTTTCTGCATCAATGTGATTGTAAATAATGAAAAATATTGATCAGGATATTCTGTGCTAGTTGAGGTTCTGTAAAATCTGTCAATTTATATGTAAAAAAATAGTGAAAGTAACAACAAAAGTACAACAAAGGGCAAAACTATTGCAAATTAAATGACTTCTTACAACTATATTATAGGAATGAGCTAGAATCTAAGAAATATACGGTTTATCAAAGAGTTATAGATAATTGAATATTTCTTAATCGAAAATTTCACAAAGTTCGTTATGGAAAATTAAATTGAGCAGCTCTAAAAGAAAAACTTCTCAGTTCAAAGTTATATCCCTAATTCTTTGCTTTTGGCTCACTAAAGTTAACATATATGTAAAATTACAAGGTAATATATTAATAAGTCGTTAAGGTATTGTGTTTTACAAATGAAACCTTTTACGAAATCCGCATTTTTCAAAAAATTCATTTAAATTTTTCATTTGTCTTTAACCAAGAAATCTTTGTCAACAGAAACAGTGTTTGAAATCAGATGTAATTGCCAATCTTTTCAATATAAGAAACTACTGAAAACGTATTCTAATACGCATGAGGTACTGACAGAACATATTATAAAAAATTTACAATACAGAGAGGCATGTATTTTATAAAATGTTGGAAAACATTCGACTACTTCTGGTTTCAGCTCCAGTTATTTATTAAACATCACATTTCTTAGTTTATGTTTATCTTATAACTAAAACAACCGCAGATTTGGAAACACAATTAAATAATTGGATTTTACGATTAAAAAAAATCTGACTTTTCAACAAAAACTGCTTTTTAAACGTAGACAGATGACTTAAATTATGCAAATAGAATCCTTTTTCTGTGCCCATTCAGTACAGATACTATTAAAAGAACAAAACTTTCCAACTTTTTCAATCATTTTATTGTTAATAGTTTACATTCCCCTGCTCTATTCTATCACTTCATTTGTGATAGGTGAGTTTATTGCTGTCACAAGTGATAAAATCAAATAATTCCAAGAGTAACAGAAAGCGATTGTAATTCTAATAATTTGAAAGGAGGAGAATAAGCATTTATCTGTGCGTACAGATTAGTATGGATGCTGCATCGCTAAGCCAAATGAAATTCACTCTTCCCATGGAAGTAAATTTCAGTCCACTGATTCATTGTAGGTAATTAAAATTCGTCCGCTTTATTGTATCATCTCATTCGTGAATACTGCAATGTTTGCTAATCAAGCAGGTCAGGCAACCCCAATAAGAGTAAAAATTGTTTAGGTGGAGGGGGGGGGGTAATGTGTTGTCTGTTTTATGCTACATCATCCTTTCTGGTAGAGCACTTTGAGACTAAAATTTATTTCTCAGCTTTGCTCATATGTAAATTTTAAAAATCATACTTATTTAATAGTGCTTAATCATCTTGAAATAATTGATTGTGTGCTACAAAATTTTATTGATTAAGTAATACAAGCATGGACATTATATTAAATAATGCAAACAATAATTGCCTTAAGAAGGAAAGAAAATCGAACAATATTAAATAAATTATCCATAAATATTTGTTTAAATAAAGACATGCTTTTAAATACATTCTTCAAAATTGTTTCTTTCATTAATCTTAAGCTAGCTAATTGTGTACTATAAATATTACTAATAGTGTACTATTTAGCTTAGAAGAGAAGGCGACAGAGTAAAGATTTCAAATCAAGTAAGGCACATAAACTATTATTATTTACATTACTTGGCATCAAATCTCTAATTACTTTTTTAGGAAAGAAAGCATTAACGAAAAGATTTAAAAATGTATATATAAAATAAATCTGAAAGTAGTTCATATTCCTTAAGAAAAATAAAATATTAATAATTAATAAAATAAAGGCAAATTTCGTGCTTTCCCTCATTTTATTATTCACTCAACTATTACTAGTGTTTTATCGCATGACTCTTCTGATAACAAAAAGGAAAAATATCTCTATTTAAAGAAATATTACTTTTCTAAGAAATATGTATATAAGTGTAGTTTTTGTGTGAAAAAAATGAAGATAAAATAATGAAAAATGCTAAGCATGCAGTTGCAGCAAATTACCACTAAATATAATTTTTAACTGAATCATTGAATTCTAGAATAGACATGAAGATTGTACATATATACTATATTTTATATGCTTCTTCAATTTAATTAACCCTTTGGTAACCAAAGTATTTGAAAACAGTTCTGCATTTAGAACAGATTAATTTAATTTCCTGAAGCACGAAATGTTAGTTACGAGTCTGTAAATCTCTCTTCTCGGCCATGATAGTAATGTCGTAAAAAAATAGCAATAGCGATTCGTATGTGTTCCGAATCTTAATACTTCACGGTAGCCTTATATCTGGAAAGCGAATTTTAATAAGGCTTTTAATGGTTGCTAAGTTTGAAGGAATATCAGCATTGCTTTCCCAGGTAATTCTTTTACAATTTTTTTAATACAATTAATACAGGATTACAAAAATAAAACGTATTTTCTGCTTCTGTGGTTATGTATGAAAATAAATATTTTTATAGACTTTCAAATATTTTTGAATTTTTTTTATAAATGACTTCTTCTTCATTGTATAAAAACATAATTTTAATATAATCAACATGTTAACTAATAATTTAATATTCTTCTATGAAAAAAAAATAATTTTGCCATTTTGTCTTGCACAGTCACAAAATAGTGGACATAATTCTCCTTATAATACAAGTAATTTTATTAAAAGATTTCATATAATTACAGTTTGTGGGCTTAAGTGAAAAACACGCTAAAATCATCAGAAGCGTTAAATTTTATTTTTATCATTTTCACAGAAAAATATATGTTTGTATTCAACTAAAATAGTTATAAGTTGTATTGTTCAATAAAATGAATATTTCAAAGACCAAAATAAAAAAAAACGAACATTTTAATTAATTTCCTCAAAATGATATTGTTATTACATCGAAATATATTTGGTTCCTGGTGATCTTAATTTTTGAAGAAATTAAATAAAAATGATAATAAATATTTCTATTAGATATTGAAGCTGGCTTCTGGTCTAGGGATAACGCTTCTTCTACTTAATCTGGGCGTCCAGGGTAGAGTTCATGTTCTGGCATGGTTTTTATATTTGCTAGTAGTGTGAATGAGTCCTCTTCCTCCTTAAAAAGGGAGTGTGCAAACGAAAGTGGATGTCATCTTCGTTTGAGCTAGAAGTCAGACTTCTGCCTTTGGGTGCTCAGGGGTCTTTACCCTCGGAAGTCACTGCATTCCCTTTCCGTGTAAACACGGACACAAAATCATCATTAAACATTAACAGAAAATAAGGTATGCATTTTATATTTCGAGGTTTTTTGATAGTGAGAAGTTAATTTTAGTTCAGAAAAACATGAAATTGTTATAAAAATTCAACTAGATAAAAATATTTAAAAAAAAGAGCATTTAATTGGAATTAAAAAATAACAAACGTTTTATTCTAAATAAATTTATATTGAGTAATATGGTAAAAAAATAATACAAAAGATTAAAAACTGAATCGCTTGGAATATTTCCAAATAAAAAAAATATATATGCTTTTTATTTCTAAAAAACCAATATTTCGTTTCAATTTTTAAATAAAAAAGAAATTTTACTTCTTGTTTAATACAACTATCTAAAAAATTAATAATTCTAAGTGAAAACTGGCAAAAATGTTTAATAGAGCCAAATATCCCCTTAAGAAAGATATACGGAATAAATTCCTAAATGATGTGTGTAAATGGCGGGAATATTTAAAATAAATATACGTGTTCCAACTCCAACTTTGTTGCCTCAAGTGAAATTTCAAATGTCCGCCATTTTAGAAATCTTATCATTGTTAAATGCCATTCTCTCTTCTTTCGCATAGATTTCTCAAATATAGTCGGCAATTGAAACGAATGATACCTTTCCTCTACATCAGCACGCAATCTTTTCACATTCATATGTATTGATTTGTTTGTCGTGTTTCCCGTTTGCAAACACATATTTATTTACAATGTCAATGCCAACGTCATTTTGTATCCTGATTAAAATGAAATATCCATAAAAGAGTTTCTGTTACATAAAATTCCAAAATTAACATAATCTCTTACAACAAAGAGGATCCCATTTTCAGCTTCAATAAGAAAGAATTGAATTGGTGTTATTGAAACTCGTAATTCAAAAGATGCATTATGCTCCCTGTCTACAATGAATTCTTAAACATATACTCCTTAAGGAATTCGATCATTAATGCATTCCTTTTGAAGTTCATGTAACACAATAAACAGAAAAAAAGGAACATTCATTTCGATAAAAGAAAACTCTTTTATTTTACCTGCTAATGTTTCCTGCAAAATAATAGCAAGTTTCATCGTTTTTAGAGTCAAACCCTATTCATTAATGTCATGAAAAAAGTTGTAATGAATGTTCCTCAGACGTACAAAAATTCCACAAGGACAAAGAAATAAAAATGAAATCTTACATACATTTTGTTTATTATGGAAAAGTTTTTTAAATACTTTATATACAGATAGCTTGCTTTAAAACCATCTTTTCAGAGCATTATGAAAAAAATCATTCACCTAAGAATATCAAATTCCTAAAATGTGCATTTCATTACTTCGCATATTTATTTTTGTAAAAATAATTAATCAGTAAAAGATGTATTTTTAATACAAACTTTTCAACATAAGACTTTACTGAAAATTATATTTGTAGTGTCTTTTTAAATAAATAGCATATATCACAGATATAATGATGGTATCATATAACACTGGTATATCATTTATAATCTGTAGTTAATATGCATCAAGAATGTGATGTTTGTTAATTACGAAATATAAATGATGAATTGGATATGATGCATATTAATAACATGGACATGCACGAATATGTTACACATTAAAAACATGGATATGATATATATAAATTATAAAGACGATTAAGTCTAAATTTAAAAATCACTGATCAGCCTCCTGCTATTTCTAACATTTAGAACAGTATTTCATCATCCGTTTCTTCACATTTTGAAAAACCGAACATTCTCAACAAGTTTTTTTCCCATTATCTTTCATTTATAGGAATATTTCCATTTCAGTTACCTACCCAATAAATTAATTCTACTGAGGCCACCTTACTTAGGGAAGAAGAGAAATCGTCTTTTCAATAAGCAATTCCTGCTTCACTGATGAGTATAAAATGTGTATGTATACAGACATCATGGGATGGAAGTAGTAAAGGATATTATAAAGACTTCATGGAGTGGAAATGGTGAGGGAAGATATAGAGACTTCATAAGGTTTAAACGATGTCACTCATATGTTGATAACTTGATTAAGAGCTAATCAAAGCCTAATTGTGATTATTTCTCCATCTTTGGGATAGGAGTTGTTCTATTCACTTTTGGGATTACTGTTTTTTGGATACACTACGTTTTTTGGAGTAGAAGAGGATTAGTATTTCTCAAAGCGGCATACTGCTTTGTTATTTTTGTAATGTAACTTAATTCTAACCAACGAGTGTAGAATTACCTTTACAGATATGTTTTATGATTAGTATATTGTGAGTATTTTTCTTTTTTTATTCTTTTTCCACTTTTTCTTTTTATTCTTTTTTCAACTGATTTTTTAAATTATTTTTTCAATTGTTCTTTTTATTCTTTTTCAATTGATTTTTCAATTGTTTTTTTTATTCTTTTTTCAATTGTTCTTTTTATTCTTTTTTCAATTGTTCTTTTTATTCTTTTTCAATTGTTCTTTTTATTCTTTTTTCAATTGTTCTTTTTATTCTTTTTTCAATTTTTCTTTTTCATTCTTTTTTCCATTATTCTATTTTTTTTTTAATTATTCTCTTTATTCTTTTTTCAATTCTCCTTTTTTTCAGTTATTTTTTTTTATTAATGAATGTAGTCCTGCTCTTTTGTTACAGGCGTAAATCAGTTCTGGTAAAATATTTTATTCTATATATAGAGTGCCATAGGTGGTGCGCCACAAAAAAAAATTAATAATTGTATAGCTCTAATCAGCTATAAGAAAGTTTTACTTCTATGCCATTACCTCATTCCAAGCACAGTGACCAGTTAAAGTGTTAATAATCTCAGTAAAGGAAAGGAAATCTCATGAACGGTTGACTGCAGCCTCAAGTTTCATCTTGCAATAATTTTTAAAGGATTGGTACTTTTTTATCTTCTAGCATTTAGGACAATTTGAAAAGATGGAAACTAATTTACTAAACAAATTTACTAAAAACTATAGCGTCAGATTTTCATTATTGCGTCAGAAAGAATCAGTATTAAATGTGCATTATATACATGTTATACTCTTAACATAAAGCCACAGTATTAAACCTTATTCCTTATATAACCAAAACTGCGAGGCGGGGATCTTGTATTAGCAGAAATTATGCTATTTACTTTGATTAATATTTTAATTATAATGATAGTGGCATTAATAGAATCGATATTCCTTTTAGCTTCGTAGTTATAATAATTAATTTATACTTTGATCGTATTCACTGATTCATATAATTTTCGTTGACTTTGGCTTAAAGCAGCATAATCAGGTTAATAAAATTCACTGTGGTATAAGAATGAATAAATTCATATAAGGAGGAAGCTAGAGACAAAAAAATGGTGTGGGAAATTGGTTGTATGATTATTTATTTTTATGACAAAATATATTTAGAATTTCTCATGTATCATAGAAACAAAAATAATCCAATTAAATCTAAGATCCTAAAGAGTTTCCCCAGAAATTATACAGCTTTAATCATTAATCCAGGTCTCTTGAAAATTTGAGATCTAAGGCGTTGAAGCTTAATCGGGCCGAAACAAGACAGGTTATGTTTACAGAAACGTTACTTAGCCAACTACTCAGTATCATTAAACAACCCTAACATCGCCGACATCACCTCAAGCATTCCCCCCATTTAATCACACGTGGAAGATTAGAAAAGCTTAGTTCTACCTTCTATAAATACGAGCCTGTTGGAAATTCTTTCTTTCTGTATGGTTTCAAATACTAAACCAATTTTAACATTAGCCCCTTTTGAATGTTAAATATAATGTCCAAATTTAACTCCGATGCTGAAAATATCATACAACATTATTTCCTTATAGAATTTAATGATGATAAAGCATATTAAATATTTTTAATGATAAAGATTCTTACTTGATATATATTTATAAAGCTAAATTATAATGTAAATAATGGTAAGAAAGACTTCTTTTATTTAATGCATCTGTATAGTAGGAATTTTAAATGGATTAAGCTTCCAAAAAAATATTATCATTTATTTGTAATTGAATATTTATCACATTCACTGCATTAATCCAAATATATTATTTTAATCAAAATCATATCGAAAAATCATAAAATTAACAATTGTATAAGATCATGCATCTCGAGCCATAATAACAATAATTTAATATTGCAAAATAAGCAAGATTTTTAATCGCTCCTAACAGAGAAGAAGACTTTGACGCCAATTAAACATTATATTTTTATGATCATAAACACCAATTTTAGAATTAAAGCAACCAATAAATTGAAATTTTGGTGAAAAAGCCCTTTTGTGTCTTAACAGAAACGCAACTTAGCTAATTCAGTATCATTAAACAACTATCACATAGTTGATAAGCTTATTGCTTTAAGTGCTTCTCCAATTTAATCACATGTGGAAGATTAGAAATAGCTTAGATCTCCTTCTATAAATTTTATTCTTTATCTATAATTTGAATATTAAACCAATTTTAGTATGAGCTCTTGTGAATGTTAAATGAAATGCCTAAAATTAGCTCTGGTGCTGAAAAAATCAAACAGCATCAATTTCTTATAAGATTAATTACCGTAAAGCAGTATGAAGTATTTTCATGACGATAATTAACACCTAATGGCAACTTCTAAAGTATTATTATATATAAATAACCAAAAGAGTTGCGTTTATACGTTAGTTTAAAGCATACGCTTTGTAGGAGCTTAAAAAGGATGATCATCTTGAAATAAAAAAAATATATTATCACTTATTTATAATTGAATGTTTATCATATATAATACATTAATCTAAATATGCTATTTTAATTGAAAAAATCATAAAATTAACAATCGTACAAGATCATGCATTTTGAAACCTTAATAACCATGATTTTATAATTAAAAAAAGCCCTTTTGTGTTTAACGGAATCTCAGTATAGTAAACAGAGGGTTGCTGGTTAACAAATGTTTATTTTAAAGATTTTCGTCGCATCAAGTTTAGCATATGTTAAATAGTCGCAGAGTGAAGTTTAATCCCTCTAATGTGGCTTGGAACTCGGAATTCAGATTAATTTATTTATATCTATTTTCCATTTTGAAACAGCGATAGTAGTATATGGGTGAATACATCCCACTCTTGAGCAACAGTTGGATAACAAGATTTAGCTGGCATCCCTTTTCCGAAATTTCGCTCCCATACCAGGAACACGTTTGGTCCTAACGGATTATAATGCATAGGACCTGCTTACTTGACAACTCTTTCAGGTATTCGGATTTCACACATAGAACCTTCCTTTTCTGAGGCCAAGATTTTCCCCCTGGCCATTTCGGCCCATCTCTAAGCACATTTCAAGCTCTATTGAAGTTTCAAAACAAGAAAACAATATTATAAATCGAAAATCTTTTTCTATAACCTTCAAACTCTCCGATGCATGAATGAAAGAGATATTTTATTTTATGTCCTCATTCAAATTTTTATCATCATTCATCATTCAAATCTTCATTCTAAAATTATTTTATGAATATTACGCAGATTGTTGTGAAGAGTATGAATATGGTAATATAACTATTGTTATTTATAAGTACGGTAATATAACTATTGTTATTTATAAGTATGGTAATATAACTATTGTTATTTGATATGTTTTATCATTTGTAGAAAATATTAAATGAATAAATAAAATTTTAAATGCATCTATTAAATCCAAAAGAAATAACTGAAAATAATAATTTCTGTTGTAATTTTCATTTTTAAGATTTTCGTCTGTAAATTTTTATTACTAAATGTTTACACAAAGAGTTCGGTTTTGTAGGATTATTTTATCAAATCCTCTTGAGATAATTTTTCCAGAAAACGTCAGACATGTTTGCATGAAAAATAAAAGCCATCTAATGATAAATATGATTTATGAATAATTATGAAATTTTTTATTAAACAAACAAAAATTTAAAAAGATCATAAAAGCGGATAAAAGTATTTTCTGTTGAAGAGCATTGAAGCTTCAAAACTTTTGTTCAGTGTTTAGCAACAAAATACCGCTTATGTATTTAGAATTTAAAGAAATCTTATAGCCAACTAAGCATAGAGTATCTTGCGAAAAAAGGTTTATCTCGTTACATTCAAAAAGCGCATTTACTTTAAAAACTGTTCGTTTCGTCAGTTAAAAATTTTCCAATTTTTCATTTTGGTTGACGAAAGAGTATTTCCACTATTTCAGGCAGCATAATATTGAGCAGGAAGACATGCGCTGGATTAAAAAAATAATTTAGAGCTGCAACACTTTAATCACATTTTTTGAAATATGTTGTGAGGAAGTACATTTCTTGAAGTAGAAAATTGATTTCAGAATAGCAATAGGAGAAACCTCCCGTTTTAAATACACTGGTAGGGAAAAAATCCCAACACCAAGAAAAAGTTATTGTAGATAAAGGAAATTTGGACAATGAATTTGTCTAGTTTACATGTTTAAATGATTAAATGAGGTCACTAGTTAATTTAAGCTCAAGAAAATGCACTTCAAATGATAAATGTTGTTATATTAATAGTCTATATAACCTCCAGAATTTTTAATGCAAGCCTGCAAACGTGCATGCATTGTGTCTTACAGGTGGCGAATGTCAATTTGTGACATGGAGTTCCATGTTCGTTGTACTTGTTTTGTCAATACTGGTTGTGGATGATGCTGGAGTTGTCGTCCAATGATACCCCATACGTACTCAATTCGAGACACTTCTGGTGAATTCATGGTGATGGGACGCATGACAAGAGCAACAATCACTGTTTCATTTTAAATTCCACGATATAATTTATCAGAGAAAAAAAGACAGAAATGACACAAAATTTTTGTGAGGCGTTGACGTCATGGGAATTGACGTGATTGAGCAAATTTTTTTCCAGATGTTGCAAACATTTGACTTATTTTTTTGACACTCCGACAAATTTAAAACTTTTTTTAAATTGTACTTTACCTAAAGGCTGAGAAAAAACAGTCAAAAAGAGGAAGAAAACTGTTTAATTGGAAACTGCCAAAATATAAACTGGTCAGTTAACAAAACAGAAAGCTAATAGTTTTGCATTTGCTGAATTTAAATGATGTGTAAATATATCTGTTATGTTTGAACCTCCAAGAAATTAAAATAAACCGATAAATCGGAATCAGCAAATGACAATGAACAGCATATTATCTAATGCAATTTCATATTAATTTGAGCTAGCAGTTTTATATTAATAAAAATTTTACTGCACTCAAAAATGATTTTAAAATCAAATTGGTATTTAAATTATTGTTTAGTTTGATAGAAAATTAATATTTCATACTCATTATTGCTTTTTCTTATTATTCTGTTAGCATTTCAAAAGCAATTACTGTATAAAAAACCAGAGCTAAAAACAAAACAAAATTCATCCAAGATCTATAATTTTCTATTTGGTAAATATAATAAATCAGTTGCCATTACAATTTGCCCTTTTTATTTTATCCAGAGGGTGTACCAATTTATTTCTACTATTATTTGTAAGTACGCCACTTATACTTGTCATAGTGAAATATAAAGTAATAAATTGGTTGAATACACTTATATTTTTAACAACAAGAACAAATAAATATGGTAATAATCAGACTAAATCTTCCTATGCTTCAATGCAATTCTTATCACACAAAAAAAAATCTTTTTATAAAATAGAAAGCGTGTGCTACATAATTTTAAAATAATTAATAATAAAATAACTAATTTTAATTTTTCTTAATGGAGAAATCACCTTATTTTGCATAATAATTTGAAACAAATGAATAAAACTGATGTTAATTATCCTGGAATTTCATCTTTTAAAACAATGATTCTGAACTGCTCCTTGTTCTGAATTCTTTGATCCTGCGCATTTCTAGTGCTTGCACAAAAATTCATTTTACAGTCATGAAAATATGTATGCATCCACAAGACAATTGCATTACTTTTTCTAACTCGACAATGCATTGGATTATCCAACTTAATCCCTTACATTATATTCTTCTGCATAAAAAGTGTTCATTTACGGGTTTTCATCCAAACATCTTAACCAGTCAAAGAATCTTGTGGAACATCAAGTACACCGATGAAGGGGGAAAAGAAGGTTCCCTCTGTTTGCACAGATTAAACATCGTTTTTCGAACAATGCTTTCCTTTTTATTCTTTTGAGTTACGATGGAAGCAGAGAAAGGAAAATCCTTCGCGAAAAGGAAATCGGATTTAAAGTGTACCTGCGTGCAGATTCGGAAGCTCATTCCTCTCTTCACTTTTTCTGATGTGTCTTCATTTCTTCCTTTTCCTTCTCTGAAAGGTAGTGAAATTTTTCAGAACAATTTGAAAGACTCGGTCTACATCTTTACATGAGAGAAAGGGAATAAAAGACGATTCAAAGTGGTATTTATATTACCTTCTTAAAAGTGGTTCAGGAACTGAATAACGTGGAACTAAAGTCCTTAAAAGTTTTACAGCATACAATTGAATCCGTCTTATATGTTTTGGTAATATTTATTTCCCTGTACTTGTTTTCTTTTTTTCTGGTATGTTTTTGCTTCTTCGTCTTCTTACAAAATTACAGAAACAAAATTTTTACAAATAATTAAAGCAATTCAGATGCATTAATTTCTATTAATTAAAGCGGTTCAGGAGTTCAACGTTTATATGTTTTAGATATATTTGAATCCGTCCTATATGTTTTAGATATATTTATTTCCCTGTACTTGTCTCGTTTTTCCTGATTTGTTTTCATTTAATCTTTCTGCGCTGTAACTGATAGGGTTTGACGGTCTTTCAAATCTAGTTTTTTAAAGTAAATTTGTCACATTCCTGATTTTGAACTGACAGTTGAAACAACCGACTTTTGAATTAAAAGTGGATATTTCTTTTTTTCAAAAAGAACTTAAATATTTCAATTTTATCGGTTGGGACCGATTTGTCTAACAGTTAAAGGCTTAGGGCGACAAGATGCCAATTTATTAGCGAGTGAAGGTAAAATTAAATTCCTGTTAAATGATCTAACAAAATTAAACACTGAAATAAGTTTGAAATTATAATATTCTTTAGAAGAACCAATTCAGGAAAGAAACACGTAAAATTAGCAAATCTTCTGTCTTTGCAAATTCCATAAAACATTTCTGATTCAGCGAAGAAGTCTAATGTACTTTCTTTAATTTAAAAAAAAACCGAAATTATTTTCGTTATCTGGAAAGATATTGTCTAGAATATTTTCGAATTCTTATGCGGAAACCGATTATGATGAAGCGCAAATTGAAGGAACAACTCATCGAAGTAATGTTTTTCTAAAAGAATTTATGGAAGAAATTCAAAAGTTTCTTGAAGACACTGAAAAAAAAATTACAAATCCAAAGACACTGAGAGCAGAATTTTCATTATTTGAGGAATTCATTCATTTGAGATAAAATATTTTCTCAGGAGAAATTAAAATTAGTGGAAATAATATTAGTATTAATTAAAATTGTTGTTTGAATTTTTGCTATTTTGTGTAATATGTGTATGTAATTCTTAATTTTTTTAAATATGTATTTTGACTTTGATATTGGTATCGTTTTTTTTTTTGTTATTTTATATAAATCAAGTAAAATATTTTTCTGTATTCTATGTGTTTGACAAAAATTCGAAAACCGGCAAAAACCAATTTTTTTTCGAAATATTAATTGGGGAAAACTGTATTTGTATAAACCGTTGTCACAGAAACAAATTTTTAAAAACTAATTGAAGCAATTCAGAGGCATTTATTTCTATTACTTAAAAGCGTTTCGGGACTTGAGCAACATGGAACCTAAGTCCTGAAATGTTTTATAGCATAAAATTAAATCCGTCATATATGTTTTGTTTATAGTTATTTCTCTGCACTTGCCCTGGTGTTTTTTCATTTCCTCGTCTTCTAGCCCTGTAATAGAAACAAAATTTTAAAAAATAAGCAGTCGACTCAGATGCATTAATTTCTATTAATTAAATCTACATGTTTAACCCTTTTCTGGTCTCGGGTAATTTTAGAGCGTACAATGTCATTTCATACGGTGCAAGCAATTGTTTAATCAGTGAAATCCCTGCTGTCCCTGGGTCGAGACTCGCTCTGACAAATTAAACAGCTTCGGAGTATCCAAGGAATCTTTCTAATTAAAATATCACAATGTTAAAAATTTCATCCCCCCCCCAAATGCTCTGAATGCTCTTCATGGGAGTTGGGCCCTTCCTCAAAGCAGCTCAAAGCTCTCATGAAAAATTTTACGCTTGACATTTACGGAAAAATAAATGAAAATGGATCAATGCAGCCATGATTACATCAGATTGGTAGCAAGTACACCAGTTATAAAATAGAATTTATAACATTCAATGATAATTTAGAAAGTTGTAATTGGTAAATTCTCATGAGTGAATCCTTTTTCAACAGTAACAAAGGATTTGTAGTCGCAGTTCAAGACCATATTAAAACTATTTACTATTTATTGAATTTTCATAACTTAATTTTTCTAGTTGAGTTTGCAGGCATTTAACTTTGTCACTTGATGGACGTTTGAAAAAGGAATCAAGATAAAAAAATTACTACAATAGTTTCTCGTCAATAGCATAATCAAAAAGATTTTAAATCAGATTTGATATCACTTTGAGCATTGAAAACGGAATTAATATTTCGTTAATATTTCGAATTAATATTCGAAAACGGAATTAATATTTCGGAATTAATATGCCAATCCGAACTGATCTGGCATAACAAATAATGAGCTTATTGACCACTTTGCAAAAATTACGACCTATTCTCCGACAAAACTGATTGCCCTTGGACCCTAATCTTTTTTAAGCTGTAAAATTAAAGAGTTCTTTCAGCAGTTAATAAGAATGGATTCTAAAACAGGAAAACGAGTAAAGTGCATCAGTGTGTTGTTAATGCTAATTTCCTTATTGTTAATACATATACAAAATCAGGTCCAAAAGCTATTCTCTATTTGATGAACTAAAAGCTTCAAAGAAGTGATGAAATGATGGCCTAACTCAGTTTATATCATGCAAAATAATTGAGATTTAGAAAATAACTTCATTAAATATTTAATTGAATCACATAGATGGATCATAATAACACGAAAATTTAGCTAAGTCAATATCAAAAGCCATTCTCTATTGAATGTACTAAACACTTAAAAGGAATGATGAAATGGTGACATTGTATCACTTATCTCAAGGATAAGAATTTAAAATGTGAAAAATCCTTTTTTTACATAATCAAAGTTTGATTCTCATAGAAGTAACACAAGTAAACATGAAAACTCTTCTAGTCACATTCGAACTCCTTTATACATATTTCGCTATTTAACTTGCAATAACTGCAAAGGAATAAATAGATTACTCGGCAACCATAAAGGGGTTTTAACACAAATTAATTGGTTTGGAAAGCGAAAACGAATGAATTGAATATTTCAGCGTGCCGGAAATTCATGTAGTAATTTTTATTTTTCGCGTCTGTTGGACGGATGAAACTAGCGCTAATTGAATTTTCTCGCGCGGCAATAAACAGGAGAGGAGAATTTTGGAGTGGAATTTCATCCCAACTCCCACGCGGAGTGGAATCAAACATTAACTCCGCGTATGATTTCTGATGAGGAGAAATTCAAATCAGAATTTTTCAGGCGATAATTCTTTATTCAGTAATTAGATATTAACAATAAAATTTATTGTAAATTTGTAAAAAGTGTCTCAAAATTGCGGCATTATTTAAATTTTCCACCATTCGTGAAGTATTGGCAACCCAATTAAAAAACTGTTTTACAGTTGATAGTTTAAGGTTAGTAAAAAGGGAGTGTTACACGATAAAACAAAGTGTCAACGCATGATTAGAATTAAATAAAAAACGCAACTTTTTTGTCATATTTTTATTGAATCGTAAAGCACACAAGCCAGGGTTATGTATGAAATAACACATACGGCAAATGGTTTTCCCTGCTTTGCTGTCACTCTTTTGTTGAAATTTTCCATGACCCTTTTGCATAAATCTGGCAGAATTTCGTTGATGCAGTTTCATTTCGTTTCCTCCTTCAATACATGTGGGCGTGTAGATATAAACCTTTGATTTTAAATAACTCTATAAAAAGAAATATAATGGTGTTAAATTACAGTTAGGGGCCAATTCTCAAATTTATAACTGTGGTCTCCAGAATCTCCTTATTTTTGAAATATTTTTCATCAACGAAAACACGTTAATCTATCTTGAAACGCTTCATTTTTACTAACCCTAAACTATTAATTGCCAAATGTTTTAATACGATTACAAACACTTTATTGTACTATTGGTAGGAAATTTAAATCTCGCGTTAATTTTGAGACTCCCTTTATAGCTATAGAATATTCCTGTGCAAACTGCCTATTTATTTCATATGTAATAGGAAAGTAAAATTCATTTTTGTGCTTTATCAACAATAAGTAATTTGACTCAAATAAACGACTGCTGTTTCATTTCCAAAATTCTATGGAGCAAGTTTGGAGAATAAATTGAACTTTTAACCAACAGTTCTATTAACCAATCATTGTTTCTTTTCGACATAGTCACTATGGAGATTCAGGGATTTCTAATATCTGTGAAAAGTTGAAACTCTCTTTGAAAACATTACCATCAGTGATGTGACATGGATTTTAACGCTTCCTTGAAACTCCTCATTAGGCTGAAAGCTCTTTGAAGGATAAGGATAAAGAAGGATTAAACATGCATTCTCCAAAGTCACATTTTCAGAATAATGGTTTTGGAACTCCTATAGTCTCCATTTCAACATAATCAACTGATTAAACAAGATCTGTTACTGCAGTCTTCTGCTTTGATCTCTTTCAAGAAGAATGTGACTTAAAGGCGAATGATTTTCATCTCTTTACTGAAGTGAAGAACTATCAAGTATCCTAAAATAATAATTCTAGACTAAGGAAATTCTGCAAAGGAATGTTAAGGACCAACTCACATAATTGGAGGAAACGTTTTCGTAAGAAATAAAGGAAACCAGATCCACTGATATGATAAAACTGAACTTTTTATTGCGCTTATGCCAAAAAAAAACCTGTGATTGCGCAAAATTTTTGTAATAAACATACACTTTATTTCTTATGATCTATCGAATCTTGATTTTTTTAAAAAACGAGTCTCTCGTATATTATGTTATAAGATCATCAGTTTCTTCTAATATTATATCTGAGAGAAATTTGTATTTAAGTTAGGTGACTACGTTGGCAAGTCGATTTTTTGCACAGTCATGAAATTTATTTTATTTAATATTTTAATATTTAAACATGTTTCTTTATAAAATTGTAATAAAATTTTCTTTCTAAATTTATTTTTTAGAAAGAGACACTGATTTTTATATTTGTATTTGCATAAGTTTCAGAGCAGTTTTGTATATTTAGGTATTATTATCTGAAATTCAAATCTTTTATAAACTTTTCTGAAGAAAAACTTCGTAAAGTCTATGCGTATATTTTGTTCTAATTAGGTATAATAATTTTTCCTCTTGTACTGAAGTTCATGAACTAGAGAATAAATATCTATTTATTTAGAAACATTTTATAATCTGTTAATGCTCCTCCATGTGAATAAAAATTAAAAATGTCGTATTATTTATTAGTTAACTCCCAATATTTAAATAATGAAAAGAAATTCAGCATATTTTTTAGTTCAGGAATTGGATAATATGGAGTGGTGGCCAAAATTCTGGTCACTTTTGTAAATTGATAATTTTTTTAACTTTGTATGTTTATAGAAATTGTAACGTAATTACAAAATCCAAACTCTTACAAATCATTTGAAAGATAATTCAGTACCAATTTCAATATTGAAAATCAAATTCAGATGTTTGTAACACAAAAAATTTGAACGGCAATAATGATCGAGATACATTATATCTGATGACTGTAAGGAATTATAATTACGTAATAAGGTAGCCTTTATTCTTTATTACAACTTCACAATGATGTTTCACTGAGCTGAAGAGAGTTTAAAGCTCTACCTTCGTTATTACACGATGCCTGGAAACAATAATAACCTCAATTAATTCTCTTTTATTTGATGAACGCAATAAGAGTTTTCAAACAGTGCCATATGTTCTCAATATGTTTGCGGTCAGGACTATTTCCTGGCCCTGATAACAATTCAATGCTCTTTGTACCGAACCATTTTTTCAATGTTTTTACTGCCTTATACGTTGTTTACTCCTTCTGCAAAATATATAATGCATTGTTGGGATAGAGATCACTGATGGAAGGTGTAAGTTCTGACTCTAGAATAGTGTCATTGCATTTAATGTCCATCAGTAATATGAAGGAGACCAATACCATGTGTTGATATTCAGAACCAAATAATAATAATTGAGTTCTTCATAGTTGCATGAATGTACTCAGATCTTCGCCTATTCTATGTCTTACATATTATCGCAATCACTACAGAATAACAATACCTTTGTTTCAACATTCCGTATAACTTGCGTCCACTGTTCATCTGTCCAATTAATGTCTCTTCTTTGCCCAATGTAATCTCTTTATACATTACTGTAAACTGAGATAAGGATTTGTTCGCTGAATTCTACCTCTTAGTCCAATATCTAATAATCTTTTTCTAATTTACTTGAACTTACATACATGCCAGCATCATTTAATTGACTTCTGATGGCCGCTGACGGCATTGTTCTATCTTGCCAACATAGTCTTTTTATTCTTCCATCATGCTTAGACGTAGTGCATCCCGCTTTGTTCATTATTGAATTTTTTCCCTGATATCCAAAAATAAACCAAACCAAAAATTTCGGACTTCAGATTTGGTCACTGAACCACTCACCTGTCTTGCAGTTTCAGCATAGGAAATACCACATTCACACACAATAATGTAACACAATAATCCTAGTTCTCTTTCTAGGTGTCTAGTCTATTCTTTTATTTGATGTCATTGGCTCTTGACTAAATATTAGAAATAATTACGAAAATTAAAAATATATATTAAATGGTTAACAAATTTTCTAACTTGCAACTTCAACTTTTTTATGTTCTCTTATTTTCTTTGTCTCTTATTAACACTTTCAAAGCTCTCTTTATATCTTACAACACTCTCTTTGCACATATTTTATATAGGTTAAACTTTCTAATACATATCTGAAAATTTAGCCGACAGACAAATTTTTAAAAATTTGAGCTCTCAGAAAGCTTTAATTGGAAGTATCTGAAAGATGAGATGTCTCATCGGTAGCGTTGAAAGTTTTAAATAGTATAATTAAGATAAATTTCATTGTGCATTTTAAACATATCTGAAAACGTCTCAAAATATCCATGAAAATAAACAAAGCCAAGCTTTAGATTAAAATTTGTAAAAACGTGTATAATTAAAAAATATATCCACCTAAAATCAATAGTCATTCTTTACACGAAAATGAGATTTCAGGATACAGCATCCATTACTGACGAAATTTCAAAAAATATTATTTGCTAATAAGTTTCGAAGAATACGTATACCCTTATTTAATGAATAAACTTCCATTAATTTAAAGTTTAGAAAGAGAAAATTGAGAAAAAATGCCAATTCAATGTGCTGAAGTCTCGTTTGTATGTTCTATTGATGTCGAAACAAAAGGGCTGAAATTGATCATCTGCAAACACAAAGTAGATACAAACAATAGGTGTAGCAATTCATCTCACATTTAGAAGGTTCCTCCGATGAGAATTTTGCAGTAAAAGCGATGTAAGTCTATATTAAAAATAGAACAATGGCCTCAAACTAATCAAGACTTAAAATAATGTACTCCATTGTAAGGATTACAGACTGCTACACATTAACACGTAGTTTGTTCCGAATTATCACAGTATAAATACTAATGACAGATAATATTCATGTAATTCAGACGAATTGTAGAGAGTTCTTTATATAAGGCAATGAACACTTAATACATTTAAAACAGAAAAATAAGAATGTGGAGACAAATTTGAAATAAACATAAAGACCTGCAGTAAATTTGACATGCTTGTTTGCTCAGGTTTAACGAGTGTTTTATCATAAAAATAAATACATTTCATATAACATCTGAACACTCGATTTTCCAATAACTGTATTAAAAACTATGAAAACGGATATAAATCGGTTTTAAATATTAACAAATCTTAATATTAAATGAGAATTAAAACAGTATGCTTGAATATATAAAATTGCTTTCCATTTACATGGAATTTACATAGCCTGATTAGAAATTTTAATAGTTCATATGTGCACTCCATTATGCACATAAGAATGATTAAAATTGCTAATTAGACAATGTAGACGTTATGCAGCTGAAGAGTAGTTTATTATATTTAAGTATATAATTTTTCTTTTCAATTAATTTTAAGATAAAATACTGCTAAAATTTAATAGCGTCTGATTCAGATGCAGATATGGATATATAAAGTTTCTTTATAAGTTAGCTGTATATCAACGGTATGAGGTTGAATTTCCTCCATATCGATTAGGGATGTCATTGTCTAATCCTTTTTGGGTGAAAATCGTACAGACTGCACCTTAATAGAGATTATTCTGCATTCATCTCAGTACTTGACTATGCTGTCTTGGTGTCATACCAGTTCACTATATCGCAGATGCATTAACCGGTTGGAGGTAGCTTTGTTAATAGTTTTAGTTTATGCATATTAGTAATAAATGCTTTGTGTATTAAATAATAAATTTCATTCTGCCTTAACGAATATTTAAGTAAATTTATGTATAAAATTCAAGAATAGATTCAATTTTATTCATAATTTAAATGGTAGATTTATAACTATAACTTTACGAAGAATGCTGATTAAAAATTTAGAAGATTATTTTAAGAGGAAAAAAAATGTCATGGTTTCTTTTCCCTTACCCTGAACTTCAATTATTCTATTTATACGCAATTCTGTCTACCAATATATTATATTATTAGAAGTATAGTAATTGATTCCACATTTACAAATTTCTATGTGCAAATTATATAAATCTGTATTTAAAGTAAAGCTTTGTTTTCAAACCAATTATAATAAAATAATATATTCTATTGTAAAAGAATCTATTATTAGAGTATTATGATGATTACTAGAGTATCATTTTAAGCATAATTATTCCGACATTGGTATATAATTAAAAAGAAAATAATTTGAAATACAGGTATGCTTGAACTTTTAGTATAACTCGAAATATATTTGTGAAGTAAGGAAATAAAATTTATACAATATAATTTTTCCTTTTAAAGTGAAATAATTGATTTAGTAATAGTAAGCATCCAATATTTGCATATTATCGAAATTCCCCTTATTAATGCTATATGGTTACAAAAAGAAACTAAAGAATTTATTGAATATTTAATAACTTAATATTTAAATTATAAACCTAATTCATTAAATTGAAATGTTAATAGTATTGTCAGGTTTAATAGGGACAAAAACTTTATAATGTTTTGAAATTTTTAAGTAAATGTAAGTCTAGTTGAAGGAAAATTTTTTGCTGGGAATTAAACTTTTACCTTGGTTAAACAAGCTTCGCAAACATCTGCTAAGTTCTCTTATCAGTGAATATGAAATGTATTAAAAGTAAACGAATGAAAAATATAATAAGCTGTGAATTATATATCCATTGGTAAGATAACAAATTGCTCCACATTATCCATCCTTTATCTTTACTATTAAGTTCAAATAATCCCTACTAGAATTCCTAATGATAATTCTGTGAATCACTCAAGAATTTCATGTTTTAGATATTTTAGGGTAATTATATCGTATTTTTAAAAAAATTATATTTACCACAGAAAACAAAAGTATAATTTAATTTTAATAGTTATAAAACAACTTATTTCATTTATAATTTTGCAATTCCTGTCCATTAATTTTGCTTAAGAAAATGCATTTTTCATCAAAGCTAAAAAATTTTCTTTGACACAGTAAATTTTTACCTGTCTCAATCATCTAAAAAATTAGAAACTAGGCTTCTCAATACATAATACATTTTAAGTAATACGTAATACATTTTAAGGCATTCTGCAGAAATTACACACCTTTAAATATAAGAATCTAAACTGATTTTATTTCAAATGGCAATAAAACAGCCAAAAAAAGTAGTTAATTTACAATCAAACTTAGAAAGATTATCGTTTTCAAGATACCTTTAGTCATGAGAGGTAAATTTATTCATATTCTAAATAGATTTTCATACACCACTGAACATTTAGCTTTCCAATACTAAGAACTAAATTTCAAAATGCATAATTTATGCTCGTTTATATTATCTTAGTATTTTATATAAACATTTTTGTTTACGTACATATCCTTTTATAAAATATTATTCATTGTAGATGTTAGTATTAAAAGTATCAATTCGAGAGGGAATTTCATTGAATAACTTATCATTTAATACTCGCTTTTACTCCTTTTTGTCCACTTTTTTCAATTATGTTTTACTTCATTACAGTTGTGTTTGCTACTTTTTATTTTTATTTATTACATTATTTTATCTATATTTTTGAAGCAAAATTTTTAAATAAACTTATTGAGCCATGTAATATAATTGATTCGGCAAGTCCGGTATTTTACAAACCTTGTAGCGCACATGCGTATATAATACTGAATAATATTAAGCAATATTCGGTATATTGTATAATATTATAAAATATTTTTCATTATTGGGAAACAGGTGTACTGACTATGATATACAGTCAAAAAGAGTTACCCATTAATAAGTAAGTAAAAATTTGTCATCTGAATATTAAATACATTGTATTAAAGTCATCTGAATATTAAATACATCGTATTAAAGTAATATGAATATTAAATATATTGATTAATAAGAAATGGAAGGAAAAATGCTACTCGATTTTTAATTAATTTAAAACAATCAGCTGAAAATTTGCAAATAAACTTTGTAGAATCTTGATAAAAGCGCATTTTCTAATGATAGTCTATTTCTATTCCTAGAATAAATAAACTCTACATTCCTGAAACAATTTGGCACTTCCCAGTTCACCATGTTCAATTCTGTATCCTGGAGTTGATTTATCTTTGCTCTAATTTAAGGCAACGATACTTCTCTCGTTGTTACACGTTGATTTGGAACAATAGGCCCTTTTTAAAATTCCTAATAAGGAAAGCCGAACAACGCTTCTCGTGAGATAAACGTACTCTGTTTATGCAAAACGGTATTAGAAGAAAGATCGAAAATTTATGTGGAAATTCATTGGGCTCACTTAAAAGACTTTTCTACAGCCCATGTATTAAAGAATGGAGTTAGGAAGAATAGTCGAGTATTCGTATCGTTGCCCTTTAGGTTTCCTTAAAGATTTTATCTACCATTTATGCATTAAATAATTACTAGTTTCTTGGAGACGAATTATCATAATAAATTTTTGGTGATAATAGAAAAATGGCGAAGAATACTTATTTATTTACTTTATCTGTATAATTTAATAATAATTTTTTGCTTTAAATCAGAATTTGATAAGAAATAATTACAACACTCATGTACAGTAAAGTAAAACTATTGTTTAAATATATTCACTAGAATAATTAAATAAGCATGATTGGAAGGTTTAAATTGGATGCAGACTTCAATTTTTAGGAAATGAATAAAATTCTGCTGATTAGCTGCCATCTGTAACAGCAGAGCAAAACATGTCATACTTTAACTGCCAAAGCTTAGATTTTATCAAGAAATCTAAGCTTTGAATCAAAACGGTACATCGAGAGGAGTGGTAATTTTATTGCAGCATCTCATTTTTTTTTTCAGAAACAGTAGCAATGTTATGAAATTGCTCTTATAGATTTAAACTGCTGTCGAATGATAAGGTCGGTATCCGAACTGGTACTCTACTGACAGGAAGATATTCCATTTGGCATTCACCCTTTTAGTTTACATAGTGTAACTAGGTTTTGAACCTGGAATCTGTCGCTCTAATGGTAAGATCTTGTCATGAGTAACAAGGTCAAAGGTTAGAGGATAATAAGTGTATGTTATACTAAAGTATATTTTAAATATTTTAAATGGAAAAATATCGTGCATTTCGATTTATAGATGTTCAAAAAGAGTTTGAAACACATGAAATTATTTAATTTATTTCAAATAATGAAAAAATCTGTGTTACTATCTCAGAAATTTAATTTTAACAGTTATCACGTTAAATCCATAATCAATCTCTTATTAGTTGAATGTGAATATATAGATGAGTTCAGAAATACAAATAAATTCCTTGTAAATCAAATTATTCAGGTATGACAAGTGGATGCTATCATGCATATTGCCAATGTTATTATGTATTTTATGACTCGGGAAAGGGTGAAAGGAGGTGCCTGGAATAACACTAGCTGGAATTGTAAATAAACTCATGAATCAAAATGATGTAAATGTGTCCGTGAATATAAGATAAACATTGAATCATATTCATATAACTTTCCAGTTCAGTGCGCTGATCAATATAAAAAAAGATTAAAAGCAACATGAGATCTATTTTGGGGTGGACATAGTATTTTTGAGTCTGATTAGATGATAGAATATGATTTAGAAAATTCTATAGAAGAATATGGGCTTCCAGTTTTTGTATTGTTCGCAATGAGTTTAAGACCATATGATACAAAATATATCATGTCTTTTGACATCATAAATTTTTCGTTCAAAATATCGATCCGTAGGATGCTATTAACCAAACCACAAACTAATTTTCTAATCTACATTTTAGGATTAAAACTCTTTTTCTATTTGATTTATAATAAAATTTCTTAGCAATTTTTCCATCCGTGATGTTGAGTAGCAAGCAATTTGGAGATTGCAACATACTGTGCTGCTAAAACCTGCTCTTTTCAGTCTATATAACAAAGAATGGATTTGAAAAGTGAACAGATGTGGTGCTTCCAACTTGTATCAACAGAACATGAATCAACTCTATTGGCTTTTCACCCCCTTCCAACCCATCAGGAGGGAGATGAGAGGCTTCTAGTATCTTGGTCTAGTTAATCTCTTATCTGATGACTGGTTGTATCTCTGAATAGGTACATGAGCCGCTCATAATAGTCCGAGTTTGAGGGTTATAATAGGTTCCTGCTTTGACTTCCCTTTCCACTCAGTCATTCAGGTGAACTAAGACAAAAAAGGGGGTAGCTCATTACAATTATGCACTCATGAATAGAAAGATGAAGAAACTCTTTGAACATATTATAGCAAGTTTCATTATTCTGAGTAAATAGTATCGGTCCTTACTAGTATTAATAATTGTGAGAGGTGACACATTCATAGGTAAATTCATAGATAATAAATCTTTGCTGAATTATTTGTAACTAATCTTGTATCTGTCTGAACGGCTTGTAATCACACAGAAATTTAGATCAAGGTAAATAGGATACTTTTAGGAAAAAAATGTAACAAAAAACTCTTCATTAAATTTTTGTGTTTGTTAAAAGTTTGTTATGGTATTCGTATCAAATCTGCAACAAAAGATTAAATACTCTCTGCAGTTTAATACTCTTGGGTTGAGAACTGTCTGCAGTATATTAATCTTGAGTTAAGTACTTTCTGCAGTTTAATACTCTTGAGTTAATTACTTTCTGCTGTTTAGAACTTAGAAGTATTAAACTGTAGAGAGTAAAGCACTTTAAATACTGTATGTATTGTGAAACCAGCTTTTCTTGGTTTTAATTGTTTAAAATCTATTTTAAAAGCGAATATCATCAAAATCTAAGTTCCTCCCCCAGGAGTAATAATATAATTTAGAAAATATGACCAAAAGTTTAAATCAAATATTCTTAATATTGGCCTAAATGATTAGATAGCGATGGAATTGCATTATTTGGGACAAATGCTGCTGCCTTTAGTTCTTATCGAAAGGAATTAGATTTCCTGAAGGCGTTGAGAAGAGCTTTGAGCGTTGTTTTATTAAGTGCTTTTACTCTTCAGTTCTACGATGGACAGAGAAACCTACAAAACTAAGACGAACTGACCGAAAGTATAACCAAATAATGCCATCTCTTAGTTCTCGCTCCATCCAATTCTCAGTACTAAAAGATGTTCTTCCTTATCGAACAAAAGGCGAAGGCTCTATCCCATCAAGTAGCCTTATTAGCGGACTTTAGTTAGCTTTTTTTTACTTACGAATGTCTTTGTGCCCAAGCAGAGAGGAACTACTTTTGTCGGTCTTTTGTAGTCTTTGGCCTTGAGAAATAACAATAAAAATATTTTTATTCAAATATTAATGGTTCACATAAACGCAATTGTAGTAAATAAAATGAGGTCAAATCAAGTTTTTATGATATGAAATAAATGCACAAAATTTGTTTAATTTTGGATATGCAAGGAAAAAATGCCTAGTGTTGTAGCGCGGTAAAATTACGCGCATTTAGATATCAGATGGCATCGTATCGACCTTGTCCGGTATGTACGACATCATGCAAATAAGCCCAAGTTTGCTAACATTCACTTTTAATAAGGAAATAAACTTTCAATTTTAATAAGGAAAAAATAAGTACAACTTAGGTGCAAAAAATTACATAGCGTCAGAAAATGAGACAACGTACATTTAGACAATACATGTTGTCTCTCTATATAAATGTGAAGTTACGCGAACTGATTAAATTGCATTAAATCTCGTTTACTACCTTCAGTTCGTTTAAACAACTTATATGTAAGAAGAAATCATCGCTAATCGAAAATATACATACTAGATGTTGCCTCATATATTCCTGAACATTGGATGATTGCTTACTTTTATTTTTACAGTAATATTTTGCATACATATTCTTAACACAAAACCTGCAATGAAACTTCATCCTACCCTTTAAAAAAATATTGTACTAATGAAATTAAATCTATATGAAAATTTAATCTAATTTTACTACCGTGGTGTGGGGAGTAATACAAGCATAAAGATAAATGCCGAAAAAATGAAATTGTTAATTAATTTGTTAGTTAGTTGATTTTGTTAATTTGTTCGTTTCGTTTCCCATTTCCCGGATTCTTAGCATGACATAAGAATCATGATATGTCTATATCATTAAAAACGATCAAGTTTACAATTTTAAACAAATTATCCGAGCTGAAATTTAGAGATTTATATTTCGATATGCGCACAATATTTATCATTTGTCTATAAATAGTATGTAAATAAGCTTATAAAAATGCAGTCGGGGTCACATCTGAAAAATCTAACATGTTTTACAAAGGGAAATATTTTTCTTTCCTAATTATAGTAATGATTTGTTAACAATTGTTTGTTCCTAACTTGAGACTTAATTGTGACTCCTTAAAATGTGGGCTCCTGGCGCGAAATTGCTTTACCTTCATATCAGGAAAATATGACCGAAATTTTTTTTTGTTCATGATGCAAACCTTTTTCAAATATTGTTTGACTGCATTGAACTTTATAACGTATTCCTCAACCATACAGATGATGAAATTGTAGCTTCTATCATACCAAATATTTGAATGTAAGTTAAATCTCTCTCTTCTTGTCACCCCGAAAGTGATCTCGTTTTAAAGAGCAATTCAAACACACTAAATGAGGCTCTAATCAAGTAGCATCTCGCCCCTTGAGGTGTAAAGCAAAATTTCTGACACAATGAATCTGAATTCCAAAGAGAGTATTAGAAATAAAATTTGCATTCTGAAAATGACTACACTGATGCTAGAATTTAAAGGAAAATTCAAATAATAATGTAGAACTATATTGAATTACTATTTATATGAAATTTTTGCACACAACTTAAAGTATTTTTGCAAAGAAGTGAAATGCTACTGACGTTTGATGGCATACAAGTATAATATTCTTTTTTAATAATTTATAATCTTGAAGCCGAGATAGCATATGAAATAAAATAGACACCATTTATATGTTACTCTAATCAAGAGAGTTATTCATGAAATTAGTTACAATTTAAAGCACATATTTTGTATCATAAATTGAATAAATTTATAGATTTTTGATGTGATATAATGCGTAACACATAAAAAACAGCATGTACTTTATAAAAATCAATATAAAATACTATGTAATATATAAAACATAGCATATAATTTATAAAACATAACAAATAATTTACAATATCTAAACATATTTACTTAACACAAACACAAAACAATTAAAAGATTATTACATTTATACATCTCATCAATTAATTAGCAATAAAATTTTCATATGTGAGGTTTGCGTCCAGAGAAGTGTCTCATCTGAGACTGATTCGACACTGTTTACTCTGAAAATGTGCATGTGTCCGCCTTTGGTGAGGATGTCGTCTTTTAATATAGCACACATGTTTTTCTTTATTATTTAGGGTTTCTATACACATTAACATTTAGGATCGAAAAGTAATTTACAAAATAAACTAGATTTCTTAAAAGGGAAAAGCATAGGAAACACTTCCATTATCAAGAGACTACCGAATGCATACAGATATTCATCTGGGTGGTAATTAAATTCAAGACAATGGAGGATAAAGAAAACATTGCCATTCAGTTGAATTAATTATGGAAGTTTATCTATCGCATCTTAGTTTAAAGCTTCCAGTCAAAACATTTTTTTTTCTTAAAGATATCCTGCATTTCAGAAGGAGTTTTGACTCAGTTAAAAGATAACATGCCAAAAATATTGATGCGATTCTTATTTCCACCTAAAAGTAAAAAGTCTCTCTCAAACTATGTAAAGCTCAGCATACTTCCTATACTGAAGAGTAACTGCATTCTGAGAGTTTAGGGATGAAGTAGAAAAGATTTCCTAAGGTTTGAATAATGGTCAGTATATACGTGTACTTGTTCAAGCGCGCATTGAAGAATAAAGTTCTCTATTCTAGAAAAGAATCTTTGTCTGTATTCATAAAGTAAAAATGTAAAAAATATCTCGGGTTATTAAACGCACGAAAGTATTATCAGCAAATAGTATTTGTAGGATACCTACAAATACTATTAATTATATTTGGTTAACTATGTTTGAGATTGGTTATTTAAAAAGAGCATTCCAAAATTGAAATGGCTAAAAGATTAAACTGAATGTTTTTAAAATGTTAGGTTATTCTCAAAATGCAGAATTTTAAGTAAAGTAACAAAAGAAACAATTTAAAATGTTTCACCTCGAATCTTTAATACAAAATCTAAGAGGAAAAATTAAAGTAACATTCAGTTGGCCTTATGGTTGTTAGTTAATGGCTTATTAATTTAGATACTTTTTACTAGACATTTTGCAATACAATATAATAATGTTTTCATATATTAATGCAGTGCATGAGGTTAAATTTTATTTCGTAAAGTATGTAACTAAAGGGGAAGTATTATGTTAGTCCTATATTACATATTCTGTGCTTGCACTAATACACATTTTTTTTCTCTCACAGAGATTTAGTTTTACAGCAAGAAGAATACATTTAGTTTTCCTTCTTTTGATTTGGTCACTTTTATCTATACATTGAGGATATTTCTAGATAAGTTTAGAAAAAGAAAGTTTAATAGTTTTTAATAGTTTTAAAAAAATAAGTTTAGATAAAGAAAACCAGTAGTTTCTTTACAATCTTTGTTTCTTTCTATATTTACACTATTTTAAGAATCCGTAATAAGATCTAAGGGATACAAAGACAATTTAACTAATAATTTCATGCTTTTATATATTTAAAAGCTAAAATTTTAATTGTAATAAAGAATTTTTTTGCATTCAATTTCATCTTTTAAAATATTATCTCAATTGTTTTTGAAAATAAATGAAATAATATTACTTTCTGTATTGATGGCAATATTCTTAGTATCTAGTTAAAGCCAAATATTGTTAATCATAAATTTGCCAAGACACCACTATTCCTTTTGCTTTTCAGGATAGAATTTCCTTTTTATTAAATGCCCGGAATCTTCTGTTGTCTCAGCACAAGTGATAAAGAATAGTGGAATAAAAATCATTTACTATAATGATTGAATCATTTTTCTTGCAATCGTTTGCTAATTATTGCAATCATATTTCAATTCCCACTTCTTCTCAAAACTATCCTTTCAATTAAGTATTAAATGTGGATCTGGTAAGGCGTGGATGCCTAGCACGGCAATGGTGGGTATTAGTTACGAGATATAATAGGTAATTAGTATGAATCAAACATTTTAACGCAATTTATTGTGCGAATGTGTATTTTGGAAAATTGTAACCGAATAGAATTGAATAAAGAATAGTGTTTTAATTATAGGTTAGCATACCAAATCTAACTTATTGCTTGTACATGCTTGCGAAAGTGCAGACCGACAGACGATCAACTTTTTCACGAATTCAATTCAAAATTTAATATGAATCTGCTTTTCAGATGTTAAACCTGGGCTTAAATTTTCCTTTTTTAGCTCTTCACGTTTAGAAGTTATCGAAATCACTCACATTTCAAATACCAGAAAAACTTCCAATGAATGAATTTCTTTAAAAATCTAGTAAAAATCTGCAAATTTGATCTAATGTCATATACCTTATTTATTCAGCCTAACTCAAAACACTTTTGAATTATCTTGTTCACAGACGAATGCAAAAAAAATTGTTTTTCGCATTCAGGAATGCCTGAAAAGCGGATATTTCTTAAAAACCCATGTCTTCTTTACTTTCTCTATACTTCGTACACGAGGAAACCCAAGAAAACAATCTGATTTGTACTGAAGCACAAATTAGCTAGTTAGCTTACTTATAAATAAAAGAAACTATCCAGTTAATCATCCGGAGGAATGAAAATAATCAACAATATTTGTTTGCCGAGATGTTAACAATGTCTTTCATGTTTGAACGTCAATTATCTAACATTGTCTTTAATAATATCATAAGTCGTTTCTCACGCTCCGTTAAAACAGCGTTCTGCATATCGCTTTTAATTGAATTATGAATAGTTAATTTTAGTTTATTTATATTAGTCTCGCATATGACATGGTGTAGATAAATATACTCCCGCTTTAAACTCTTTTGCGTTACAAAGAACATTTCAAACGTTAAAAAGTTTGTCATTATCGGTAACTAATAATAAAAATATAAAAAGAATAACTTAAATGTATGTCTGTCAATGTAGTTAACTAAACAGAATTACAGCAAATATCCTAACTGCAGAGAATATGAGTATGGTTTCATTTTTCTTTAAATAACGTAAGTAATATTTTTTTTTTTCAGAAATATCTTAATTGCGGTTTCAAATACTATGAGATCAAATGGTTTTGTTGCGGAAAGCATTAAATAAATGCTAAAGTACAGTATAATGCAATCTATGTACAATTTATAATCAAATATTTTCCGTTTGATTTTACAATAGGCTTACATGGTAATCAGAAGGATATCGATGGAAAGGTGTTTTTTTCTATTTTGCATGAAAGTCTAGACACTGTTTTTATTATTTTTCTGTTTTCTACGTAATGAGGACTTTTAGATGCTAATGAAGTTTACATGATAGAATAATACATAATACAGCAATATAGAGTGCATGTTTACAAAAGTTTTGTGCTGGAAAGTTAAGGCATAATGGTCGTCTATAAAATTCTGAATCCTTACTTAATCGATTACTCAGATATTCTAAAAATGTAAATTTCACCCATTTGCTTTTTCTGGGCTTAAGGTAAATGGTGGAATACCTAAGCATTTCGTATTTGTTTTTTCAACAATAAGACTTGTTTGGATGCTTTTGCAGAAAAGGCTTCAAATTTGACATTTACCTGATATATATAATAAAATTACTATTGCATAAAACACTACTCTTCAACATGTGGTTATTTAAATTTGTTTGTAATGTAAATATTTTTCTACTTCAAAATAATATATATTTCTGAAACCCTGACCCCCTTCCAATATTATATTTTATCACCGTAAATGTCTTTTGAGAAGGGAATGATCATTTTCTTAGTCTGAGAGATGTAAGCAAGAGCAATATATACTTTAAGCGAACATAAGCAATTATGTTCTAAAAGCTTCAGTGTATTATAAATTAAATGCAAAACCTAAAGTTTATTAAAGTAAAAATGCAGTAAGCATATTATATAAAATCAGAATTTATAAATTGCTATATAGATATAGATATTTTAATATCCCTTTTTAAATTTATTTAGTTTGAATTTCCTTATTTTAAATATCAGAAACGTTTGAAAGCAGTTTTTTCTCTAATTTCTTACAAGGTGGCGCCACTGGTAGATAATAAAAATTTAATCCTATTTTGCTTTCAATGAAGTGTGAGAATGAGAAATAATGTCAGATGATAGATGAATAAGTTCCCTTTCAGGTACAATAATAATAGTGATGTCTGTCCGTCACCTACAACGGGTAGCACCTATTCCTAATAATATTTGCCATTTGCAGAGAGAATTTTTAGGATTCAGTCACAGAACCTGAATTTACTATTCGTGGTGGCTGAAAAGTTGGAAAATAATATAATAGTTCATTGTCATCGAGAATACACAAATTTGCAACTTCAATACTCAAACACCTCACGAGGTGATTGAGAAATCAGTTTAAAAATTTCATTTTCTCTAAGCTTAAAAAGATTCAAACTAAATTAAAGTGTTTAAAAATTCAATATAACAATAATTACATATATCAGATTCAGAATAATGATAAATAATTAAATAATGACATTTTGAGTACTAAAAATATTAAAATAAATGTTTTTCTCTGACAATAATTTTTGCTAAATGAGCTAGATAAATGATAGTGGTAAAGTTCTATAAAATGAGAAAGTGCAACCAACATGTGTGATGAAGTTTAGTACATGGTAGCGTTGGAAACTTTGAATAAAACAACTTTTCTTTAAAAAAAATATTCAGTGAAAATACTTTAATGATACTCTAATCAAAGAGAAAAAAATGTTTTATAATGTTAATTGTTAAGGGATAGAATTATAAAAATAGAAAAGGTCAATTTACGATATCGTGGTATTGATGAAAATTTCTTCACCTTTGCCGAAAATTTTCATAAAATATCAGACCTTTTCTAAAAAGGATTTTGGCAAAATCTTTTTTTACGCAGGCCAATTTTAAGGTATGCATAAACAAGGTGGTTAGGGAGGTTACCAAGTGGGATCTATTCCCCAGTTTCCTCATATTTCCTTTGAAATGCATAAGAGAGAATTTCAATATACCGAAAGTCATGAAACTTTAATAATGCTGTTTCTGATTTGATTCAGTCGGTCAATGCAAATTTAAATTTTGCCAATAAAACTAAAATTCGTGACATGTAAGGAAGAAGACAGCCATTTCCTTTATTCTGCTTTTATCCTATAGATTGAAAGCAGTGACAAAAATGGCCAACTACCCGGAAAATAGAAGTTGTTCAATTTTTCTACGGTAGGTATCTGAAACTTATAGCCTTGACTTTAAGCATAGATATTTTTGGAATGGAAAATATTTGGGAATGGGACTGTTTCCAAAGTATTATTGATGAAAAAATTTGGCCCTTCAATATCTATTTAGAAATCAATATCTGCAAAAAAAAATAATTAATATTATTTGTACGACAGCCATATAATAATACGCTTAAACACGTAGATTTAAGCTCCAGAGTATTCCTTTTCTAAAGAAAGTTCAAATAAACATAAAATTTTCAGTGCTTTCTGTGCAAAATTTAGTGTATGCTTTAAAAAAATCATCTTCCTATAGAACGCATCGACATTAGGTATCAACAGCGATAAATATGTTGGACAATAAACCAAATGAAGACAGAATGTCTATAGAAACTATCAGTTCACTAGGTAAAGAAAAACAATAAAATCGAGGAAAATGAAAGAAGCAGTGTATAAAGCATGAAAAGGAAAGAAATTATGCTTTTTAACCGTGTCTAGAATTTCCCTCATGAGGAATTTCATATTGTGTATATAAAATTATAAGCTTTGACTGTTTAATCTAATGATTTTAATCAATGTTTTCTTTTTAAATTTTATTCGACTTTAAAACGGCAAATAATTTTTTCCAACCAATCGTCGAAAATATAAAAGTTCTATTCTAGTGAATCAATCATAATATTTACTCGAAGAACAACAATAGGTCGCCTTTATTAGTAGTCTTTTTCCTTCATGGTTTGATACCTTGGTAGTAAAAGAGAAAAATTCTTTATTTAATAAGCTAATTTTGGATACAGACCGGCATAAAAGCAGCATGCACTTTTAGAAAATATATGCATAAAAGTTTTGTCCTTGCAGGAGTTCCGAGAGAAGTGGGCCAGAATCACAAAAAAATAAATAAAAGAATTGCAAAAGTGCAAGGATTACATTCAGGGTTTTTCCAATTGATGGTAATAATGCTACTATCGCTAATTATTCCAAGGAGCAAAAGAAATAATGAAATACATGCATTCTAATAGAATGTAGCTTATGACAGAAAAGTCATTTTAATAGTATTAAAGGTTTAATTACCAAATCAGCGTACATAATCTAGATGTGTGATATTTTTATTAATCCTTTCTATTTAGTTATCTTGTTGCTCATCTCCCTTGGATTGAAAGTCAATTTAAACCAAATCTTAGATATCGGGGAAAGAGGGATGCAGTAACTTCTGAAGGTAAAGACCCCTGGGCACTCGACAGCAGAAATCTAACTTTAGCTCATATGCGAATGACACTCACACATTCTCTTTCACAACTCCTTTTTATAGGGAGGGAGAGGCTCTTCCACACTCCTCACAGATAGAACACAGGGTAAAGAGCAACCATACCTTAATCAGAACTAGAATTCGGAACATCCAGATCAAGGAGAAGACACGTTACCCCTAGGGCAGGACGCTAGTATATCTAGTTACTCGCACATCTTATTATCATTGCTCTTGCGAATGGTTAAATTTTAAAAATAAAACGCACTTGAATAAATATTGAGAAGTTCAAAAGTGATTGCAATTAACTAGAAAAATCGCTTTGTTAAATAAACTTGTAAATTAAAGTAGTTTATTTAAATGAAGAACACACAGAAATATATTCCATAAAATAATATAAAAAGTAATATAGAAATGTATGGTAATTTAACAAATCTCCCATTACTTAATATTACAAACATAACTCATTTAGTTTTCTATTACCAAATAATTTCTTGCGGGAAACTAAGCTCTATTCTAATAATAATTAACAAAAAATGTCTTATGTTAATATTTTTCAAAAACATTTTAACACAAATAAAAAGCTTTGAAAATATTCATAAATATTGCAGGAATAACATCGTTACAAAATAAAGAAGCATTCACTCCCTATTTTTATTCTCCAAAAGCCTAAAAATTAAAATACAATAAAATGTACAAAAATTCAACACTGCAGGGAATATTAATTCATCTTTTTTTATGTCCTATCGAGTAACGCATGACTAAGTCTTGGACTTTTTTGATTTATCGATAACGTATGCATTATAATAACTAAATAGATTTATTGATTTTATTGTTAATGAGCCATGCATCTTGTTAATTTCATCAAAATGAACTTGACATGCCGTTAATTAGAACTCTGTAATTAATAAACTGCTAATTTTTAATTCGTATATTTTTAGGAATAAAAGAAGCCTAATTTTTCTACTTGTTTTGTTACATCATCCAAGAAGCAGAAAATCGACATAAATTATTGATAAATTGAGGTGCGCGTTTTTTCGTCTAATGATAATGATTTACTGTCATTTGTCTTATTTTTCTTAGTTAATGTAATTTTGATTCTTTGTAAGAAAAAGGTTAAAATCTTTCAGAATATTTAAAGTAATAAATACATAGTATTTAATAGAGTATTTCTGAAATCTTATTGAAAATTATCACAGTATAGTATGCTTTAATAAATTCCACAAACTTGTACTTAAAAGATATTTTTCCGTTTTTATTTAGAATGTTAATATCAATTTACATCATTAAAAAACGTAAAGTCCTTGCATATCGAACTACACATAGCCAATTTCCATATTTTATTTATGATTCAAATAGTTTATTTTGTAAATTTTCTTAAATTCTCATAGTATATGATACATTATTAAATAACTCCTAGAAAAAATTATTTTTGTCTTTTCTTTAAAGTTGCAATAACTTTAAAATCAATCGCGAAAAACATACACATTCATTTTTATTTGTCTTTCTCTTAAATATAAGCTCAACATTCTAGTTTAAAAACAATTTATTTATTTAATTAATTTAATTCAAGAAATTACTTAATCAATGCTTTTCAAATTCTTATTATGGAATTATTATTAATGCTCTAAATTAATTGTCTATCAGATCCTTGCACATTAAATTTTAAACCGAAACAAAAAATTATATTTAATATTTAAAACAACTTCAGTTAAAAAAATTAATGTGTGTAATTACCTTTAATGTGTATTGTATCAGTGATTTTTTTTGAAAACGACATCACAATTAAGCATAATGTATAATTCAAGAAATTGAAAAGCTGTTCGGAAAAATAGGGCAATGAATATCATTAATTGGAATAGATATCATCCTTGATAGAGGGACTTTGCAATTGACCTGAGGAAATGCTACAACCTTATAAAAATAATTAACTTGTCATTAATCAATGAAATGATAAAAAAGAGTGAATTAGGATAAAAAGTTTTTAAAAAGGAAAATAAATGATAATCATATCCCAATCTTTGATTACTTTTATAGTTATCTCATTTAACCTAACCAAATTTTAAGGCGAAATTATTGTTTCCGGTCAAAATAAATTAAGAATATTTCTCAAATTCTTGAATATCATGATTTAATCGAAAACAAAAACTTAAATTTAAGCATTTTTAAAGTATTTTATTCCTAAAATTAATTCTTAATATGCATTAAACCATTGCTAATTCTTTTGAGAAAGATAATAAAATAAACGACATTTATAATGTAATGAAAAAGCTGTTCCCCCAAAAATATGACATTGGATAATATTAATTCGAACAGATATCATCCCTTGTTGAACAGATAATATATAAGTAAAACATAGATGAATTCTACAATCCACCGGAGAAAAAACTATGGCCTTAAAGTAATAATTGAGCTGTCCTTGATCGATGAAATGTTGAAAAAAGAACGAACGGTTGTCAAAAGCTCTCAAAGAGGGAAAGAAAATTATAGACTCCGTTTTCCCGTCTCTGGTCATTTTTATAATTACCTTCATACAACTTAACCAAATTTTATGTAGAAATTATTATTTCTAGTTTAAATAAACTGAGAATCTTTTTTAAATCCTTAAACATCAAGTTTTAATCCAAAACAAAAACTTAATATTAAGCATGTTTAAAGCAAATTAGTCTTAAAATTAATTCTGAATATGCATTCTTTTTGGAAAGATCAAAATAAAATAACGACATTAATCACTTAATCAAAAGGCTGTTCCCGAAAAATATGACATTGGATAGTAATAATTGGAACAGATATCATCCCTTATTGAACAGATAGTGTATTATGATGAGATGGATGGATTCTACAATCCAATTGAAGAGAAACTGAGGCCCTATAATAATAACTGAGTTGTCCTTGATCGATGAAATGATGAAAAAAGATTGGATAGGGGTCAAGAGCTCTTAAAAGATGAAAATAAATGAGACTCCTCCCTCCTTCAAGCAATAAACTAGTATAGGTATGGAGCACGATTTATGTGAGTTAGAGTGATGTGATGTATAACCTGCCAAATAAGGATCTTGTAATTTATTTTTTGGAGTGACAGCCATCCTCGACTTTTTAAAGCTGACCGTAGATGAAATTATGGGATAAGAAATACGTCAAATGATCTCGAAAATATTTATAAAATGAGAAAATAATGTTTAGAATAACAAAAACAAAAAAAGAAAGAATATTTTTTATTTCCAGAAATAACCAAAACTTAAATGACTAAAAGAGTAATCATTCGGGTTTAAAAGATGTGTAATCGACTTTTTGTCAAAATAAATACGTAAGAAAATAACCCATTCTTAGAAAATCAATACCTAGCTCTTTTAAGATCACTTACAATGCTTTTTAAACATGATAAACGTTATTGATGACAACAATTTACGTCACAAAGATGCTTACACATTGATAGGCAAGTTTGGAAAACCCATATCAAAATGCCAGAGCTTATTATTTATTTTAAAATGTTTAAGGACCCCATACAATTAAAGAAAAATTATGCATATTTGAGAAGTGGTAAAAATGGGAAAATATAACTGAAAATAACTAAAAAATATGAACAACATTTAAGCACATAGTAAAAATATTTAAATCTATATTTCCATATTAAAAGTATAGGAAAAATATTTAAATCCATGATCATATAATTGTTCTGAGGATTCTACAAAAATAAATTATATAATCATGGATTTAAATATTTTTCCTATACTTTTAATATGGAAATATAG